>PVKB01003390.1:0-203902 GCA_004027205.1 Ctenodactylus gundi
TTCCTTCCTTCCTTTCTTCTTATAGCCCAGGCTGATCTGAACTCACTATGGAGCCCAGTTAAGCCTTAGACTTGGCAATCCTCCTGCCTCAGCCTCCCAAGTGCTGGGGTTACAGGTTCGTGCCACCGCACCTATCTTTATGTGGCGCTGGGGAATTGAACCCAGGGCGTTGCACTTGCAAGGCAAACATTTTATCGTCGTGCCATTGCAGTAGCCCCAGTGTACTCCTTTTTTTTTTTTTTGAGACAAGGTCTTGCTCTGTAGCCCAGGATGGTCCTGAACTCACTATGGAGCTGACGCTGGCCTTGGATTCATGGCTTAGCTTCCCTGGTGCTGGGATTAGAGGCATATGGCACCATGCCCAGCTTTATGTGGTGCTGGGGAATTGAACTTAGGGCCTTACACACAGTGCCGATTCTCCAGCCCCTCCCTATACATTATTTCTTTGCTCATAGGTAACATTTTATTCCACTTGTAACATGTAGACTAGGACCCTGGCTTTTTCAGTCTTACAGTTTTCTGTGAATATGTGATTAGATCAATGTTAGAGCAGAGGGTGTTTGTAAAATCTCTGCATTCTTTATCATGATTCAGTTTTCAGTTTTTGAGTGCAGTCTTTCCAGCTTTTTTCTCTTCTTGCAAATCAAAGTAAGCTACATTATTTGGCTTTTCAATTCCCATGATTGGGAACTTCTTTATAAGTGTTCATCATTTTGTATGCTTTGGATAATCTTGTCCAGTTTTTAAATTGGATAAAATATTTATAGAAAATGTACAAATCATAAACATCCAGTTTAATGAATTACTATAAAGTTAATACAGCCATGTAAATTATCACCTATGTCTAGAGATAAAATGCTTCCTTAGCAACCAAATAAAAGATTGCCAGCATCTTAAAAGAACCTATATCTCCTTTCAATAATTTCCCTGTCACTGCTACTAATTCTAATGTTGCACATTAGTTTCATCTGATTTTACACTTGTTATAAATGGAAACAGTATTTGTTATTTTATGCCAACTTCTTTTGCTAGTATTCTGTTTATAAGATTTATATGCTACTACATATAGCTTTTTTTACTTTTTAAATTTACATTGACATACATTATTTCATGGTGTATATATATATATATATATATGTAACAGTTTATATTTCCATCCTGTGTATTGTCATGCTTAAAAGCCATTTGCAATTTTTAGTCATTATGAATGTTACTACTATAAACTTTTTAAATCTATTTTTGTTATATTTAGTTTCTAAAATAGTGTCTTACAAACTTTTTAATGTATATATGTATTTCTATGGGAATATATATGTGTGTTATGTAGGCTAGGATGAATTCCTGGCCTAGAGGATAGGCATAGGGTTAGCATATAACTGATCAGTTTACCAAGGTGGCTGTATTAATTTTCACCTTAGCTTAGCAGCTCATGGACATCTGTGTTGTTTCATATCTAGACCAGCTTTTGGTATGGCCAGCCCTTTTAATTTTATTCATGCTGGTAAATGTATTAATTAATTAGTATGTTGATTTTTGACATATAGGTAAATGTGATTATAACTACTTTTTAAAAATCTGCATCTCTCTGAATTGTCTCTTGCAAGCTGTGAGCGGCTGATGAGTAAGTTGTCAAGGAATAAATAAGGAAATCGGTTAGTGCCAGGTTTCTGTGGGTCACTCTAGTCTTCATATGACAGACAGACTTAGAATTCTTGAAGTAACTGATAGGGAGGGCTCTTGATGTCATAGGTCCACAATCCATTACCCAAAATTCTTGGGGATTGCTATGCTTCTGAATTTACAATTTTTTAGAATTTAGAAAGGCAAACTGTGTATGTGGATATACCCACATGCACATTATATATGTGGATTATGTAATAGCCTTTAGTACAAAATGAATGATAGAAGTATTGTACAGTGAAACAATAAATATTCGTACCAAATAGGAAAAAAACAGGCTATAGCTTCTTCTTAGGTCAGATATTACTGCCAAATTTTTGGGGTTTTGTTTTGGTTTTGGTGCTGGGGTTTCTTCAGGGCTTCTATATGCCCAGTACTAGCTCTGCTGTTGACTTACACACCTTCAGCTTCTGCTAGATTACTTTTATTTTATTTATTATTTTATTTTTTGAGACAGGATCTTGCTGTGTAGTCCAGGCTGGTCCTGAATTTACTGTGTAGCGTAGGCTGGCCTCAGACTTAGAGTAATCTTTCTGCCTCAGCCTCCCAAGTGCTATGATAATAGGCATGTGCCATCACACCCAGCTTGTGTGGTGCTAGGGAATTTGAACACAGAGTGTGCGTTCACCCGTGAGCTATGCTGCCAACCTAAATGACTTTTAACACTGAATTTATGAAAACAGCTTTTACTTTTTAGGGTATAGTATGTTTGGATTTTCAGTGAAAAGGACTGTGGACTTTATAACATAGTTGGTGAGTGTATGTGTGTCCCAGTGTAGTCAGACTGCCTCAATTCAAAATTCTGGCTTTGTCCCTGGCTCACAGCATCACCTTTGGCAACTTGTGTACCTCATGAAACTTCTGTGTTCTCATAGAGAAAATGAGGATTATAGTAGAGAGTACCTCTTACGTTTGTTATTAGAGTTAAGTAAGTTAATAAGCCCAAAGCATTTAACAATATCTGCTGTGTAGTAAGTATTTCGATATTTTAGTAACAACAGATGTTTTCCATTTTTAGTGTTTGTTATCGTTACAGAAGTCTTTTCCATAAGTATTTATCTTGAGTTTTTATACTTCTTATTACCAGGAGGAAGATTGTGAGAAAGCATTCTTCAAGATGGATAACGTGCTTATAGATGACAGAAGAATACATGTGGATTTCAGTCAGTCTGTTGCGAAGGTGAAATGGAAAGGAAAAGGTCTGTCTCTTTGTCCGTCACTTCTGTCCTTTGTTGAGTGATTATATGTAGTGCAGTTAGCTTTTTAGGGTTTGATTCAGTGCTGTTAGCATTTTTATTTCTCGTGATTTTAACGTTTTATTTTTTTTTCTTACTGAGAAAGAAATAATCTTATTTGACAATAAAGTCCTGAATTGTTTCCTAGATTGTGTTACCTTATATAGAGTTAAAAAAGGGAGGAATTACTAGCAATTGGAGTCTCAGTACCTCCCATTGAGTCAAGATTTAATTCAGAACCTCTCTCTTTACTTTTTATTTCTTTAATTTTATTTAATTTGAGACAGGGTCTTTCCTTGTAGCCCTGGCTGGCCTCAAACTCACTGTAATCCTTCTGCCTCAGCCTCGTGAGTGCAGGGATTACAGGAATGGGCCACCATGCCTGGCTTAGAATCTGTCACTTTCATCCATGCCCTTTCTGTTATACCACAGCTACCTTCTCCATCAGGAGACTCCTAATGGCAGGCACATGGCAAATTATTCTTTCAGTGATAAAATGATGGCTGTTTCTTACTGTTTCTATTTTAACTCATGTAGTAGTCTGTTTCATTACATGAAACTTTGCCTGCAAGCCATCATTTTTTTCAGAATCTCTACAGCTGCCTCAGAGATTTATCCTTTTTTTTTTTTTTTTTTTTTGAGACAAGTTCTCAGTCTATAGTCCAGCCTGATCTTGAATTCACTATGTCACCCAGGCTGGCTTTGAACTCAAGGCAAACCTCCTGCCTCAGCCTCCCGAGTGCTAAGATTACAGGCATGTGGCACCATGCCTGGCTTATGTGTTGCTGGGGAATCAAACTCAGGGCCTTGTGCTTGCTAGGCAAATGCTCTGACCTCTGTGCTATTTCTCCAGCCCCCGTCTTATCTTTTTTGTTCCTGTTTGTCCTTTCCTTAAAACTGACAGTGAAGGCATGTAGGATTCATAATCCACATCTTTTTCTGTGTACCTCTAGTTTGCTTTTTTTGTCCCTAGACTCTGGGATGCTTCCATAGGAAGTCCTTCCTGGTGGCAGTCGAGGGGATAAGGAAAGCAGGCCAGTCAGTGGGTCTGGGATGGGTGTAGAAACTACCTTCCTCCTCTGGCAGGGGACTGGGCTGAAGTGTAGAGAGGCTGCAGTCATCAGTCAGGATACACCAGTAGCCTTATTGTTCCTGGGGAATTATTCCTTTCAGGCACGTCGGAGGAATAAAGGTGTATGTAAGCCAGCAAGTCAAAGCAGGAACACTTTTATTTGATGTTCCCGCCAAGTCTTTTCTCTCATGTGTCTTTAGTGAGTTTCTACATACATTCTCTTGTCTCCTGTTTACCTGGTGTTCTGTTGAGAGACAGGTCAGGGGTCTATAGAGCCTCACTTCTTGTAAACTTAGATCTTTCAGATCTCAAACTTAAGTCTCAAATCTTCAGTTTTCTATTTGACTAAATATTCCCAAGAAGGTAGCTTAAGCACTATCTTATTGCTGTGTAATTTATTTGAAATTTTGATATTGTAATATTCACATATATCATTAGGTGGCAGCATATGGCTACCTAGCAAAATGGATATCTGATTTCTTTTCAGAGAACAGAGATTGAATTGCCGATTCTTTTGTTCTCTCTCCCTTTTTTCCTATCTCCCAATACATGCCTATTTATGAAATAGCCTTCATTCCTTTTATAAAAGTTATTATTCTGATTAATTAGGCGATTTTTCTTACTAAGCCCCTCTTTTTTCCCACTTAATTAATAGGTGGAAAATACACCAAGAGCGATTTCAAGGAGTATGAAAAAGAACAGAACAAACCGTCTAACTTGGTTCTGAAAGATAAAGTGAAGCCCAAGCAGGAGTATCCTTCCCAGGAACTGGTCAGGGTGTCTTGACCATTTGCTGCATGCAGAGTGCTGTGCAGTGTGCTGTAAAATGTTGCCCTTTAAGATAAAGCTCTTGAGTGCAGATTGATTTTGAACAAGTAATTTAATTTATTATTACTGCTTCTTAATGTCATGTGTATGCTTTGCCTTTTCATTAAATCCCGTATCATGGAAAAAGTTAGGTTCAGAAGAAATCTTTACCCTAAATCCTTTGCCTTCTTACTTACTATGTTCTTAGATCTTCAGGTAAGGTTTTTATTTTCTGTACATATAATTGTGATGTTTTAAATTTCTCATTATAGAAATGTTTTTGTTCTAACCATTCTCTTATGTTTAATGGTCTTTTGTGTGTAACAAAATACTGAAGTTCTTTGTTACAACATTAGGTCACTTCTTTCTACCTAGTACATTGTCATTTTAGCAACAAATATTTATTGGGCTCTTTTGGAGTTACAAGGGTTGATTTTTATAGGATTAAAAAGAAATCTGTTGGCCACTTAATTCATGTTCTTCCAGGTTTTAGGTAGGTTGAGACAAGTAAAAGACAATGAAAGGTACTGTTTATGTTATATCATTGAATTTGTTCACTTATTTTTTCCCATTATAAGTCTATCACTCCACACATTGCAAAGGTTCTTTCTTTTGTTTCTGGTAAATGATGCCTTTGTTTCCTAGTTTCTGTTGATGGTTCAGGTTTCTCTTTTACTATGCTGTGGAGACATTTCTTTTCCAAGTATTCATCAAGGAGAGATAAATATCGAGTTGACCTTTGTATATTCATGTTTTAAAATGTGTTGATCGTCTGCAGTGCATAAAGCATTGTGAGGTATTACAGCTACAGAAAGTCTGAAGGATGCTAATCAACATTAGCATGAAAATAGGCTTCCTAGGCAGGTGGACCAAGCTGATATTTGGTCTAAGAAGAGTGACATTAGAGGATACGTGATTGAAAGCTCAAAATCATAAAAACTGGGAGTAGAATACACTTGATATAATACACTTGATATATATTTACCAGATCTTTGAAGTTAAATTTAGGCTAACCACTGATACCTACAGCTGAAAGAAAGAAGGCATGTAGGATGACTAAAATGAATTGTAGTGGAAGAGTCTAAAGTAGAGGGAGATGTCTTCCACCCCATGAAGGTGGTTCAGGCTGAAACAAAGGAATGTGTAGTGTTAAAATGTTTGAAATTTGTGGCATTGAAATGTTTTAAATTCAAGAGGATAGAAACTAGGCATATTTGACAACAAATCTTGCCTAGTACTGTTCAATAGAACTTTCCTTAGTAATGAAAATGTATGTTGTCCAGGATTCAACCGCATGTAGCTAGTAAGCATGCGGATGGACTAAGGAGCTGAGTTTTTTTTTCCCTAGTGCTAAGGAGCAAAACCAGGATCTAATGCACCCTTTGCGGATACTCTACCATTGAGCTGCATAGCCAGACCATGAGATGCCTTTTAAGTTTTGGCTAGTTATAATTAAAGAACCACAAATTCCTTATATTGAGTACTGTAGCTTTAAGCCTTCTGTGGTTAATGTAGAAGACACCTATGTCCTAGCAAACCATTGTTAATCATTTTCAAATGACTGACAGAATATTAAATAAGAAAGAAGAAACCCATGCATATGACCTAGTAGGATAGTCTGTGTTCTTATGTTCATAGTAGTATTGGTTTCATTTTAAAGAGGCATTTATAATCTCACAATAATAGAGGGACAGAACACTTGCTTGTAATATGTAAGATACATAAACTCTCCTACATTCATATTAAATGTTACTTATAGCAAGGAAATAGAATTTAGAGAGTAATTTTGTGTAAATAAGTTGTTGTCAGTCAAATAAAAAATTTGATGTTTGTTTTAGTTACTTATTCTTTGCTGGAACAAAATACCCAACTTCCCCAACTTAAGAGAGGGAATGTTTAATTTAGCTCACAGTTTCAGAAGGTCTTAGTCCACTCATGGGTGGCTGGCAGTGATGGAAGCACATGGCAGAGGCTGGAGAGCTGCTCATGGCATGACCAGGCAGAAAGTTAAGGGAGTGAGATTGAGTTGATGTCTGGAGACTCCTGCTGGAAGGCCAGAGTTTAAACAGGAAAAGCTGTTAGCAGTGTTTCTTCTTCCTTCCTTAGTCCAAGCTCCAAGCTGCCAGTTGGGCTGCCCACTCCCAGGGTGGGTGCCCCTCCCCTCACTTACTGACCCATAACTCAATAGCATGCACCTGAAAGCTCTGCCCTGAGTGTTCCCCCATCTCACCAAGTTGACACAATCCCTCCCAGTCAAGACCCAAGCCTCTGCCCTTCCATTCGGTCTTGCCTCTCAATCGCACCTGTTTCCACAGGTGTGCCAGTATATCCAAATACATGAGGCTTTTGGAGGACATTCCAGATCCAAATCATAACAGTGGTAATATAGTTTGTGTATTGTGAAAGAGAAATTACTGTAAATGTAGATTATTAATAAAAAGGAGGATGGTTAGGAAGGGAAGTTCAGATGTTAGGAAAGAAATTGGAGAAAAGAGGTCAGTGAGATCACAAACTGGTGTTTTTTGACACAGGATTTTTGGAGCGATTTGAGATCTTCTAAAAGTACTGTTTTTAGTGTGATTGGAAGGTAGTGGATAAGCAAGGAAGGAAAACGTAAAACAAGTGTCTCTGATGTAAAAATTGATAGCCATCAAATATTTAACGTGTTTTGTATACCCAGTTTAGGAGCAAAAGATACTGTCCCTCTCTACCCAAAGTTTACATATTGGAGCATTCGTACATGTGCATGAAGAACTAATATAAAATAATTACCATTAATTATATGTGTAGAGTATTGCAAAGAGGTACATTTATGAGATAAGGGACTTACAACAGGAGTTAGGGAATACCCTCAAGCAACACAAATTAGCTGTACCTTGAGCGTGGGGGACATGAGGTCTCAGGTGGGTTGCAGTTTTCTTTAACTATGATTCATCATTTAAGAAATTTTAGGAGATAGTCATAAGAGCCAGCACCTGAAGTCCCAGTGCTTGGGAGGCTGAGGCTGGCGAACTGCTTGTGTCGAGGAGTTGGAGGCCAGCCTGGACAATGTTGTAAGAGTGTTTCTCAAAAAAAAAAAAAAAAAAAAAAGAGAGAAAAAAAAAGAACTTACTACTTTAACCTAATACAGTCATGGTACAATAATTCTTGACACTGAAACAAAAATTTCATAACATAATGTTTTTATTACGTGCCATATACTCCTGTGTCCTCTTGTGTATTGTTTCTCAACTTTCTGGGTGTGACCCATGGATTTTGCATTGGATGAAGAGCACTGCTGTAAAGTGTGAGACAGGGAGCAGCATGTGCCAAGCACATGGTGAGCAGAGCTCTTGGCAGTGTTGTGCCTTTGTGTCTGAGCGAAGATCCAGGGGACCACGTGGACGCGCTGCAGCAGACACACAGGAGCAAAGCGGCGGGCGGTCATGGCGGAGTGACGGTGCACTCCGCTGACTAGCTGCCTTAGCCGTGTCCTGGTGGCCTGGCAGGGCTTGAGGTTTCCTGGCACATCTTAGGTGAGCATGAGGTATCCCTCATGAAAAGCTTCGGCTGTGGCTTGTGGAAGCTAGCGTGACACCCCAGTCCCGAGAAAAGCGTGTCTGTGTTCTCTGTGGTCCTGCATGCAGCTAGCTGTTTCTTTGTTGAGCTTCCTCATAAGCTTTTTTTTTGAAAACCATTGTTCTAGCCTATGTCATGCCTTCCTCAAAATCCGTTTTAGAAGCTGAGAATATTTTAGCAGAGATTGTAGTGGTATGTTTCCTTTTATTCTTGGGCTGCCTCATAGTGTTTTAGAAAAAATGCCCTCATCTGAATTAAAGCATCGTCAATTTTTTTCATGGTACTGGTGATTGAACTGTAGCGCCTTATGCATATTAGATCATGTCCTACCATTGCGCTACATCCCAGCCCAATAACTTTTTTTTTTTATCCCAAACTCACTGTATAGCCCAGGCTGGTCTTGGAACTCATGGCAGTCCTCCTGCCTCAGCCTCCTGAGTGCTGGGATAATAGACATGTGCCACCACGCCCAGCTTATGTGATGCTTGGGAATTGCACCCATGGCCCTGAGCTTGCTAGGCAAGTGGCTTAATCGCTGCAGTATTCCTCCAGTCCCCCAATGACTTAATACTGCATTGAGTTGAAGTACTGTAATATTTGAAGTAAATCTTTATTACTAAATATTTTGTTGTTCCCGCTTTCTGTTATTAAAAATAATTGCAATATGTATATATTTGTTCATTTAATTTTAATTTTTATAAGTTCTTGTTAGGATTTTAGGCATGATAACTGTTGCCATCTCTGTTAAATTTCTTCCTGTGGGATTGTTGTAAAAGAATCAGGTGAAGGAAGGTACTTTCATCTTACATAGTTTCTCTGGTATTGGGATTTGTATTATAGTATTTTAATTTATTTTAATTTTTCTAGTTAAAAGTGTGTCTTGTTTTCTAAGTTTAGGGGTTTTTTCATTATTTGTAAATATTTTCTTATTTTTTATGCTACTTACATTTTGATTTGTAGATGACTGTTTTTTCCTTCATATTTTTTGGCTACTAGTTGTTAAATGTTAAAGGGCAGTTGTTTTCTTCTGATTATGGGAAGAAAATGTTTGTTTTCTTTTAGAAATTTACTCTTTAGTTTTGGCAAGTTTTATGCTTTAAAAAGCTACACTTAGCCTATGACTTCCTCTGTTTACCAGATTCTTATGTTTTGATGTCTTGTCTGTCATTTCTCTTATTTATCCTTAACTAAATGCTGTAGTGCAAAATATGATCTTATACTAGATGAGCAGGCAGAAGACTCAAAGTCAAGTCACTCACACACAAGTAAAAAACACAAGAAGAAAACGCGTCACTGCTCAGAAGAAAAGGAAGATGAAGACTACATGCCAATCAAAAATACTAACCAGGTACTTCCAGTGTTGAAACTTAGATATGAAGAAATAAATATTTCTCCTTTTGTAAATTACATTATGGTGGTATAATTTAGGGGGTAAAGGTAGTTCTAAACAAGAATAGGCACATAGTTCCTAGCTCTAAAATGTAAAATGATTATATGGGGTGGGTAATGGCTGTAATTTTTAAGAATATGCATTATAAGTTATAAAAGAGTATTCTCTTAGTATTTTAATATAGTATATATTTCCATGTGCGAACCAGAGTGATTTCCATACCAAATTGTCTTGTCCAACAATTGTGTCTGTGCTGAAGAAATGCTTTTCAGCTTACTAGCTTAATTTATCAGCAAGAGTTTTAGGTACAGCCTTGAAACACTTGTGTTAATCCATACTGGACATACAAAATAAAAACATCACTAATAATTGATCATCCCTAGGCTCTTTTCAATGAAACACTTACTAAAGCAATGAAATGAAAATTTCCTAGAGGAAATTGATTATCAAGAAAAGAAATCATTACAAACCTGTGTTTTGTCCGGATTAAATAAAAAGCAAGTTACATCACAGCCTCTTGCTTTTGTTTTACAACCTGGAACACATTTGAGCTGGGTACTGGTGGGTTAAGGTCTGCAAGCCGAGGTGTGTAGGGTGAGGAGAGACATGGATGACTGTGCTGTGGTGGTGAGGAAAAGGTGTGGTTGTCAGCGGGCTTAGGCTCGCACTCTGCGCTGCTGGTTGTTGATGGTTATTTAACTTTCCCTTGTTGTTCATGGGATCTTGATGAGCTGAGTCCTAGGATCGTGGGTTTGTTTGACATAATTGAAGGCCTAAACGAATTAAAATACCAGCTACATTTTAATTCTGTTTCTGCCTCATCTTTATAAATATTTTGAGTCTGCTATGGCTGATTTATCAAAACTTTATTTTGGCACCACTTTTTGGGGAAAATTGTTCTACTTTTTTTTCCTTTTTTTTGGTATTATTGGCTATTGAACTTAGAGTGTAATTCATGCTAAGCAAGCACTCTACATTGAGCTACATCCCTAGGCCTTTTTGTCTTTTATTTAGAGACAGGATCTCGCTAAGCTGCTTAGGTTGGCTATGGAGTTACCATCTATGTGTGTCAGCCTCCTGAGTAGCTGGGATTATAGGAGTTGTGTCACCATGCCCATAATCACAATTATTTTTATTTTACTCTGAAAGACATAATAAAGGCAGTTTTTCGTACTAGTTAAATTTCAGGTGTAGCTCTAATTTTCCTATTTGTTAGTATTTTGCTGAATAAATCCGGTTTCCTAAGAATGTTTTATTTCTTCAAATTGTTTTTTATTGAATGGCAGCCTTGTTATTCAATTTGAAAACTTCTCTGTTTAAGTTTTCCACCTGATGTCTTAATTCCAAAGATGGTTTTATGTTGTTGAAGTTTGGGTTACAGGAAATGAGTAGTCAGTTGTGGGCTGCCTTGTTGAGAAACATACTCTGTGACAGTTCTCCACAGGGGTTTTTATAGTGTGTGCATTCTTGTAACTGGTAGTCTTTTTTGTTGTTGTTGTCATTTTAAAGATTTAACATAATTTTAGTGATTTGGGTTTAATTGACTCTTTGATTTAATTCCAGAGGCATAAGGATAGCTTTATTTAGGCTAAACCTTTTTTTGACTGCTTTACATCAAGTCATTTGCTGTCTTAAGTTGATTGCTTTAAGTTGCCTGTCTGTTTTAATTTTTTTCTGGCCACATGCCACTTTAATAATTTTGTCTCGTGTTATAAATATACAAAGTAATAGTATTTTTTTTTGAGACAGGGTCTCACTTGGTAGTCAAGCCTGGCTCTGAATTCACTATGTAACTCAGGCAAGCTTGAAACACAGGGCAATCCTCCTTAGCCTCCTGAGTGCTGGGATTACAGATGTGGGGTACCATGCTGTGCTTTAAAATAAAGGCTCACCTAAGTAATTGATTTCCTACACTTTAAATATGAAAATGCTGGTCTCACAAGCTCTTTAACTTTTGTATTAGAGGAAAACTAAAATTTTAATGTTTATTTTAATCGATCAAGGTCTGGCTGGTCAACTTGCGATTTTTTCCTCCTTTCCTTCCTTCCCTTCTTTTTTTTTTAACCACCTTACCACTCAGCCTCCACTTTGCCTTTCCCTCTCCACAAAGTCCATCTTCTTACTTTATTCTGTATCTCTTACATTTTTTTTTTTTTTATGTCTTGGTTTTCTCAAAGAAAGCATATGATATTTAACTTTGTGGATCTGGTTTATTTTGCTTACCACCTTACCTTTTCTGGAATCAGTAGACGGTGAAAATAATTATCTCCCACTTGATTTTCTTGTGGGTCTCAGTCTCTTTGTTCTAAAATGAAGACAATACTTACTGTCTTAGTTACCTTTTTATTGCTGGGACAGAATACCTGACATTCACAATTTAAGGGAGGAAAGATTTATTTTATCTCACAGGTTCAGAAGCTTAGTCCATTCGTGGATGGCTGGCAATGGTGGAAACAATGGTAGAGTCAGAGGCAGAGGACCTCTTCATGGCACCACAGGCTGGAAGTCAAGTTAGCCAGGAAGTGAAGTCCCAGAGGAAGGACAGAGCTAGTGTATACTCTTCCAGGTCATCTCCAGTGATCTGCCCCTTCTATATCAAGTTAGTGTTCAGCCCTTTCCTGGTGAAACCTCAGTGGCCCACCCCTTCCAGGTCGCATACCTAGTAATGTGCCACATGCCCGTAATCTACTACACATCCCCAGTCCACCACATGCCTGTGAGGTACCACATACCCATATCCAGCACTCCTGACTAGACCCCAACTGTTAACAGCACATAATGCCATAGATGATCCATTACATCCACAGGCATGAGATTAGGGGCGGGGGGGGGGGGAATTCCAGATCCAAACCATAGCACCTATAATACTGCTCAAGTGCTTAGCACAGGGCTAGCACTTACCAAGAGGGTCTGCTCTGTTACTGCTTCCTCCAGCCACCTAAACTTTTCTTCCACATGTACACAGTGTTGGTTTTTCCTGCTTTCCACTTTGCATTTATACTGCTTCCATCTGCTTTCTGGTAGCTAATTCCCTTTGAAGCTCACCTCAAATGGTAACTTCTTCATAAGACCCTCCTTGGTCCATGTAACCTCAAGAGGACTTTTTATTTCACATATTTTCTGAGTGGTAAGGACCATTTTGAGCCAAATCGGTCTGACTTCAAAGCTTGTGTTACACTTAAAACTATCCTAAGTGGAAGTGGTTTGAAAGTGTCAGTCCTTTTCAGATTTTCAGCTTCCTCAATTTTTCAAATAATTAAATATTTCATAATAATGTTTTTCCCTTTGGTGCTGGGGATCAAACATGAGTCTTCATTTATGCCAGGAAGGGTTCTGTTGCTGAGCTATATCTCCAACCCCAAAACTGAATTATCATTACTTTTTCATTAATAGGTTTGAACCCAGAGCCTTCATACTGAGCTGCATTCCCGGCCCTTTTTGTATTTATTTTGTAATTGGGTCTTGCTGATTCACTGTGTGGCTGAGCCTGGGCTCAAACTTGTGATAGTTTTGTCTCAGCATCTGATAGTTGTAGGCTTGCACGTGTGTGACCACATCCAGCCCACTCCCTAACTTTTTATCTTTATTATTTTAAGCACTAAGAGCACTTAAGTACCTATTTGTGTAATATGCTGAGGAATTCATAAAGTTACACGTTATCTGACAGTTTCTCCATTTTTAAAGTTTATTATCTCAGCCAACATAAAAATAAGTACTAGGTATATAGACAATATTTAAAGTTTATGTGTGTTGAAACAGGTACAGCTAGATTATTTTATCCATGAGTGTTTTATTTTGCTAAAAAAATAGTTGGTAAAGGGCTAAATCAAAATAACTATTCACCTTTTCTTTTTGCATTACTTGAGATTGAACCTAAGGTCTTGCCCGTGCTACTAGGTAAGCACTGAACCACTGAGTAACATCCCCACCCCAGCAACCTTCTGGATGCTTATAGAATGACAAGGACGTTTGGATTGTTTAGGAAATTATGAATCTGTTCATAGTATTCCACAAACACTGAGTGTGATTATAACAATAACGTTAGATCTATTTTCATATACTATAAATTATACCAGAGGTAGCATACCACATCTAGATAATTTATGAAATAATCATTTTCATAAAACCTAATCCTTAGCCACGAGTATTTCTCACTCCGGATTTTAACCCTGGCATCCCCACCTGCGGTAATGCTGTGCATGGTGCTAGAGCTGGTCTTTGAGATTCAGTCCTAGGAAGAGTGTCTTTCCATTGAGTAGTTTTTTAAAGGAAGGTGAATTTTGCAGGCTGTCTCTTGAAAAAGGACTAGCTTTGCTTACTTTAGATTTTACCCACTCACTCATATGCATATTTTATTTAAGGATAGGACACAGCAGCAATAGAATTTTACAGCCCTTTTCTTTATGGGAAAATTACCGCTACTATTTAGTTACTAAGAATAGAATTAAATAGAGATAAATACAACCATTATATTGTCTTTGGAGCAATGGGTTGTGCTAGTATTTCTTATTTAGTGTTTAAGAAATATGTAGTAATATGTAAATGAATATGTAAGGAATAATTTTAACAAAAACATGTATCCACATTTAAATACCAGGCTGTATTTGAAGATGTAGATGTATTTGAAGATTTAGAGGAACTGTTATTAAATAAAACTCTTTAAAAATTAAACAAGGAGGCTGGAGGAATGGCACAGCAGTTAAAGCACTTGCCTAGCAAGCACAAGTTCCTGGGTTCAATTCCTCAGCACCACATAAGCTGGGCATGGTGGTGTGTGCCTGTAATCCCAGCATTTGGGAGGCTGAGGCAGGAGGATTGCCAGGAGTCCACGGCTAGTCTGGGCTACATAGTGAGTTCAGGACCAGCCTACAGAGCAAAACCCTGTCTCAAAATAAATGAATAAACAGACAGGGCTTAGATTTTAGCTCTGTGGTAAAGTGCATTCTTAAGACCCTAAGTTAAATTTCTGGCAACAAAATTTTTAAAAAATTAATTGCCTCTACCAAATTATGTAGTATCTATTTTCTTTTTATTTTAGACTGACTTGTCTAAAGACCTTTTCCTGTTGTGTTATTTTAATGATATCTTTTAAAAGGATTATTAGGGAATTTTAGAAGTTTCATTGCAGATCAGTGATGGGGTGATATTTTTGGAGAGTGGAGGAAGGGAAAGTAGTATACATGATCAGAACTTCTAATGTCATGTTCCAGACTTGTTCCGAGTTCATTTGGGCTGTTTTGGTTCCGTATTTGTGGATCTGATCCTTTAGATCAACTGAAATGGTTGATGTAAAGCAGTAAGAGTGAAAAGAAAACAGTTAATTAAAAAAAAAATTGCCTTTTAATACAGGAGATTTTTTACATTAGTGGTATTATGCATATTTGAGCAGTTACAACATTTTGCTTATGGTTGTTTTTTCTACGTCTCATTACTTGGCAGTGCCTGCCACATGGTTACTTTACTGACTGAGAGTCTTAACTCTTTCTGCATTTCTTTGACAGGACATCTACAGGGAAATGGGGTTTGGTCACTATGAAGAAGACGAAAGCTGCTGGGAGAAGCCAAAGAGTGACAAGAGAGAACGACCTCAAAACCGAAGTCGTAGCCGGTCTCGAGAAAGAGACGGCCACTATAGTAGCAGTCACAAATCCAGATACCAAGCAGATCCCTATGACAGAGAAAGGAGTAAAAAGAGAGACCGAAGCAGAAGCCCTAAGAAATCCAAAGAAAAATCCAAGTACAGATGAGAGAGGAAGCAGAAATGAGCGGCCGCACAACGGGTCACTCTCTCCTGGAGTATCAGGAGAGCAGATGTCTAGATTTTATGTCAGAGCAGTTGTAGACTCTACTTTTTATTTTTTTTTTCATGGTAGGATTATGGCCCTTTTCCATTGCTACTGATAATTAATATAGGGCGCTGAATGATAAAGGATTGAACATTTTCTGTGAATACTTTTTTTACACTAATTTTATTATTATACATAAATCGTAGAATTCATTTTCATTGTTTTACATTTTCACTCTTGTTTTTTAAATGAAGAGTTTCATACTGCAAAATGCATAAACATGTATATATAAAGCATAAATAATAAATATAAACATTTGTGTACCTATCAGCCAGCTTAGGAAATAGAATATTACCTATATTTTAGGAGTCCCATATGTGCTCTCTGCCTCACAAGTAATTGGTCTTCTGCTATTTTCATTCTTTAGTAGTTTTACAACTTATGTATGTATGCTAAATGACATGTTAATTTGATATGTTTTTTAATTTTATATAAATAGTATAATGTATATTTACCTTTATGACTTTCTTTTTTCAACGTAGCATTTTTCAGAGATGCTCATTTTATTCCTGTGTATTATCATAGGTATACTATAATTTTGCCCGTTTTCTTTTTGTTGTTGTTCTTGATAGACGTCTGGGGTTTTGTACATCTTTGTTTTCGCTGTACAGACTGCTGCTACATGCGCCACCTCTATCTGGGAGTGACGTTGCTTAGTCATGTGTTTGAGTGTCTTTATCTTTGCTAGATCCCACCAAGTTACAGTCTGAAGTGGCTGTCCCAGTTTTACCCCATCAGCACTGTGTATGTTTCACTGTGTCACCATCTTCAAATCTGATTTTAGACTTTAAGATTTTCCCAATCTAATGGCTATCACATGGTTTCTAGCAAGAAGACTAGTATTGTTCCTCTGTGTGTGTGTGTGTGTGTGTGTGTGTGGTGCCTGCATATGTGTGTGTGTGTGTGCGCTGCTGTTTTCTTGTCTGCCCTTCAGGTATCTCTTTATCACTACATTGTAGCAATTTGATTATGATGTACTCAGTGTAGTTTTTTTCTGCTACAGCTGTTTACCTGTGGGTTTATGCTTTCCATCAAATCTAGAAATTTTTGGCATTATTCATTTCTGGTTTTTTTTTTTTTTTGTCTTTTCCTCTTTGTTTTATGTTAGGTACTTTCTGTTACTGTGTCCTCATGTTCACTAGTTTTTTTCTTTTGAAATATCTGTTCTCTTTTCATCCCATCCAGTGTACATTTTACCTGAGACATTTTAAATATTTTAAAGTTCCATTTGGGTCTTTTTTCTGTTTTCCAAGTCTCTTCTTAATGTGTTTATACTTTTCTCTATTTTGGGAAGTGCGTCTGTGCTTTATTTATAATACCTGTTTCAATGTACTTGCTCATTCTGACATTTATATAATTTATAATCTATTTGTGTTGATTTCCACCCTACCCCCACTGTCATCCCAATATTGGGCTGTAATTTTCCACACTTTGTAATTATTTGGTGGAATCTTCATGGTATCCTCTACTTTATTTCCTATAAGAAGGAACTAGATCTAGATGTTTGACTAGAGTTAGGCTATAAATTTTATGCAGAAAATTCAGAGTTTAATGGCAAATTATTAGTCTTTCTCTCTGTGTTTTGTATTCTGTTTAAAGCATTTACCAAAAGTAGGGGCATAACTCAGTGACAAGAATGTTTACCAAGCATGCAAGAGTCTCTGGATTCAATCCCCAGTTTCGCGAAAAAAAGTATATATATAATGTATAAATGGGATAAAAGAAATTACTTAAAGGCAGTCTATATTCTAAAAATTATAAAGCTTTGTATTTTTACATTCAAATCTTTTATCCGTATTGAATGGTATGTGTATATGTATATGGTATAAGGAGGGATCCAAATTCAGTTTTCAAGTGTTTTTAGATTTCTTTTGCACAATATTTGGTATTGAACCCAGAGCCTCATATGTATTAGAAAGTATTGTAGTGCTCAGCTACTTCCCCAGTTGTTTTCCTTTATTTATTTAATTTTTAGACAAGGTCTCAGTAAGTTTCATCAGTTGACCGTTGTTTCACCATCCTCCTGCCTCAGCATTCCAAGTAGCTGGGATTATAGGCATGTACCATTCTTCTTGGCTGAGCTTTTGTAGCTAATCTTTGTCTATAGGATTTTTGAGTGTTTATGTGGGACAATAGTACCTATAAAGAATGACAGCCTTTTCTTTCCTAATTGTTTAAAAAAATGAATATATCCATATATAAATAGATATATCTTTTTTTAATACTTACTGGCTAAAATTTCCAGCATACTGTTACATAGAAGAGTAATTTTTATTATTTTTATCTGGCTATATTTTCTAATACAGTGATTAAGTTAGCCTGTAATTTTTCTTTTTTATATTTTTTCCTGATTTTGTTGTTCAAGTTTTATAATAAATTAGAGCGTTCTCTTTCCCTTCCCTACCCTCCCTACTCTGGGAAAAGAAAAATACTAAAATTAACCATTTCTTGAAATTTGGATACAGCTTACCTATAAATTGAACATTTTATTTCTTATTATGAAAATCATTTTTAACTACTGATTAGATTTCAATGATACAGAATTATTAGCCTTTCTATTTCTTAGTGTTAACCATTTTAGTTATTATATTTTGCTGGAACTTTGCCATCTTCATTTAAGTCTTTAATTTATTGACAAGAATTACTTATAGTTTACCCAGGAGATTTTTTTTTTTTTTTTTTTTTTTTGAGATAGGGTCTTACTGTGTAGTCCAGGTTCTGAACTCACTATGTGGCCCAGGCTGGCCTCAACGCAGAAGTCTTCCTGCCTCAGTCTCCTGAGTGTTGAGATTACAGGAGTATACCTCCATGCCTGGTTTATATGGTGCTGGGGAATCGAACCCAGGATCTTGAACTAGATAGCGCTTTAACTGCTGAGCTATGCTGTCAACCCCACCTAGTAGATTTTATTATCTTATATTTACCTTGTTGATGAATTCCCTGTGTTTTAGCATGCCTACGAACAAGATAAAATTAGATTAGTTTTTTTTTAACTGCTGAGTTCAGTGCATTTTTGTCTACATGGATTTATTACTACCATCTTGTTTTGTGCTTTTTTTTTTTTTTTCCTGAGCATTCATCCTACTTCCTTTTGGATTAATTTAAAAATGTTTAGATTCCACCTCCTTTCTTTATGTTGTCTGGGAAATTTTCTTTGAATTTTACCATTCATATCTCTCTTTCAATTTTTGTGCTATAATCACCAAGTGTTTTAGTCTTAGCTTGTGATTTTTAACCTTAAAATTAGAAGCTCGAGAATATTACTGATTTTATAAATTGCTTAGATTTACTCACCATTCTTGCATCTCAGGCCTTTCCTTGGGGATGATTTTTCTTTGTTTTGAAGCATGACCTCTCCTGTTCATTTAGTAAAAATCTTAGCTTTTATAACAGAATTTGTAATTCACCCATGTTCTTCAAAGTTGATTTTCTGAATACACATTTCTAAGCCGACAGTTATTTTTTTCTCAGTACTTTAGATGTACCATTCTACTGTCTCAACTTTTGTTATTGCTGTGGAAAAATCTGTTGTCATTTTAAATGTTATTCTGGATGTGATTTGACTTTCTCTGGCTATTTTTTGTTATTAACTAAATTTTAAAATTTGAACATAACTGCAGATACACATGCAGTTGTAAGAAATAATACAGAGAGATTCTGTGGGCCGTTTGTCTAACATGTTGCAAAACTCTTGTAGATACACTACACCCAGCTTGTTGGCATCCACACAAGGAAGGTACGGAACATTCCCATCATGATAAGGATCCCTCATGTCACCCTTCTACAGATACAGCTACTTCCTGCCACTTCCTTCCTCAACTCTGGCAGTCATTTGTTTTCCAGTTAAGTAATTTTTTTTGTTTCTATAATATTGCATAAATAGAGATTGCCCCTCCCCTGTTCACTGAGCCTAATTCCGTGGAGAAGCTTCCAGATTATTGCATGTGTTGAAACTTACTTTTATGGCTGAGTGGGATTCCATGATATGAATGTCCCAGGCTTGTTTAACCATTCACCCAGAGAAAGATATTTTGGTTGCTAACAGTTTGGAACTATAATAAATAAAGCTGCTATTGATTTTGTGTGAACATAGTCCTCATTGTTCTTCAGTAACTACTCAGGAGTCCAGTTGCTACATGGTAGTTACTTTTTTGAGATGGGCTCTCACTGTCTCCCAGACTGGGCTTGAATGTTTGGGCTATAATGATTCTACCACCTCAGCCTCCAGTGTAGCTAGGCCTACAGCTCTGGCAGCATATTTTGTATTTTGTGTGTGTGTGTGTGTGTGTGTGTGTGTGTGTGACTGGGGGTTGGCCTTTGCACTGAGCACCATCCCTAGCCTTATTTACCTTATTTATTTGTTTATATTTTAAGACAGTCTAGCTAAGTTGCCCAGTCTGGGCTTGAATTTGCCATCCTCCTGCCTCAGCTTCCAAGTAGTTGGGATTACAGGCCTGTACTGCTGTGCCTGGCTCTGCCTGGCTGTGTATTTAGATTTTTAGGATGTTGCTGCACTGTTTTCCAGAGTATGTCACGTTATTTTACATTTTATCTGGCAGTGTCCTTAATCTAAGTTTTCCACATTCTCACTATTATTGGCTGTTGTGACTATGTTTTAGGCCACTGTGAGGAATATCATGTCATCTCCTTTGGGTTTTAATTTCTATTTCCTTAATTGAATTGCTGATTTTTTGTTTTGTTTCCCCCATTTTTGTTAATATATATAAGCAATACACAGTGGTTACATTAAACTTGAGGATTTTGTGCACACGCATATGGCATTAACATCATAGTCCTCTCTCCCCTTTCTAATCTGAACATTCTCCATGTGCTTTTTGTTGCCTGTGTGTTCTGTCAGGTAAAATGTCACTTCATGCTGTCAGGTCACTTCTGCTTTTGAATTGTGAGAGGTCTTTGTATGCTCTAGATAGTAGTGGTCAGATACATTGTTGTGTATTTTTCTCCCAGTGTGTAGTTTTCGTTTTTTTTTTTCCCTCATCTTCCTAACAGTCTTCTGCAGAGTACAATCTTGTAATTGAGTGTGTGATCCATTGTTGAAGTGGGTGTGTTTTGGGTTTTTGTTTTGTGTCTTTGCTTCTGGACTTCCACTTACCCAGGCACCATTTGTTAAAAGGTTCTGGCTGCTTTTTAGGTCTTCCTTTGTCTTTGGTGTTCTAGAATTTCACGGTAATGTGTCTATATACGGATTTGGTCTTCTTACCGTGTCATTTTCTAAGATGGCTTCGTGGTTTTCATTATCTTGGAATTGTCTGTGCTGTTTTCTTTGGACGTATTGCCTCTCTCTCTCTGTCTGTTTCTCCCTTTCTCAATTCCAGGCACTGTTATGTTAGGCTCCTTTGTTCTGTTCTTCACATCTTACCTTTCATACCTTCCAGATCGTGTATTCTGAGCCATTTCTTCAGGTTTGTGTTTCATGTTGCCCCATTCTTTCTTCGTGTAAGCCCAATGTGCTTTTCAGTGTGTCTGCTGAAGTTTGTTTTAGTGGTTCATTTTTAGAAGTTCTGTTTGATTGTTTTTCACATTCTCTTAGTTTTTTTTGTTTGTTTCTTGCTCATTTATTTTTATTGTTACCTTGTATCTATGTATATTTTATATCTTTTTGTGTGTATGTGTGTATGTTTCCAGTGCTGCAGATTGAACTGGTGCCTGTGCATGCCAGGAAAATACTCTGCCACTGTACTAAACTGCCAGCGCCCTTCTGTGTTTTAATTTTTTTTTTTTTTTTTTAGGAGAGTCTGCACCTTGGAACTTTGAAGGTACCTATATTAAGGATAGTCTCCAGACAGGATTTATATCTTTCAGGGTGCAGGACTGCCTTCATTTCTTGGCTTGGGGTTTCCACATCCATGCAGGGTATACTTTTGAACTCTAGACCACTGGGGAGAGTTGCCATGAACAGTGTGTGACTAAGGTTTTCTATCTTTCCCGTCATTGCTAGTTGGGGAATCTGCCTACTCTTCCCCTCACAGTAAGCTTTTCTAGTCTTCTGATCCTGTGGGAAGATCTTGGGTTCAGTGTCCCAACACTTTCAGGCCCTAAACCTTGTCTTTGTCCGTGTCCTTCCTCACTATGACCTGAAGCCTTTGGTCACTGGCATTACCTGCAGGGCCACCCAGGCTGCTGGTTTTGCTCACCATTTTGCTAATTTTGGCTTGTGAGATTGTCTCACAACCACATCAGTGCAATTAAAAGTCTGATGGCTGTAATTTATCTGGCACGTGGTTGCTGAGTGGGAGAGGAGGTGTTTGCAGTTGAGCTACCCAGTCCACCATACTGCTCAGAACAGATATCTTTCCACTGGTGCACATAATTCTTGGCCATCAGTAGAAACACTTCATTATGTGAGTAACTATTACTCTGAATATAGAAATAGTAACATAAATAGGCTTCATGTAGCAGATTCTAAAATGTAGTCTGAAAGTAAGTGAACAAGAAGTAACAATGATAAGAAGGAACCTATAGGAAATTGAAATGTGAATTTAGTAGATTCAGTGTGGAAAAAAATCAAAAGTAGTACCAATGTGCCAAACCTAGCAGTTCAAGGAAAAACTATTCTTAATTGCAACTTAAGAGAAGTGAATTTTTAATAAACTAAATTAAATTAATCAGAAAATAATTTTAACGTTGAAGGCCTCTAATCATAAAGTTCATTGAGCATCCTTGATTAGATACAGGGTAGCTTTAGCTCTTTTACTACTGTTAATATCTAGGGTAAAATGACCTTAGTCCCTGTTTTTTTTTGTCTTGTTTTTCTCTAGATTTTGAGTGGACTCCTTTCTTCCTTAGGTGCACGGAATTGAACCTGGTCTTTGAGCATGCTAAGCCTAAATTTTCAACTAAGCAACATCTCCAACTCCTGGGTGAACTTTTAAAACCAGGCTTTAATGATATTTCCTACTGACTTATGTATACTAAAACTGAAAAAATTTGAGTGAGTTGTGGGTAGTTATTTTTGTCATTAAAAAAGTTATTTTGAATGTAAAGTTTCTCATTATAGAATCACTGTAATGTTTGAATTAATCTTGCATATCATTAAGATGTGGTATGTCATATGCACTAATTCCCCAAAATAAATATAATTATTGTGTCTCAGACACACTAACAAAAAGAATAATTATGGGGAAAAAATCTTCCATCCATTAGGCTTTTCAGAGATTTTAGTTTGAACTGTTAAAGGCTAAATAAGAAACTTTATATAGATTGAGTATTTCACAAACTGTTATGATAAATTGATTGCTTCTTAGTTACTGGAAGATCTATTTCACCTTTGTTTTCCACTCATAAAAAATTCAAGTTTGACATTTCTGAGCCTATCTAGACTGAGTCACAAAGAATGCACATCAGAGTAAAATCGAAATCACAGACGCCTGCCTTACCTTTCAGTGGTTGCTATGAGACCATGTTTTGATGGGAAATTTGAGAGAAGCTTGAGCTTCCTGTTGTTAAGTGATAGAATGTGGAGATCCCCTTCATTTTCATACTTGTCTCTTTTTTTTGTGGTTCTGGGGATGAAGCCTGGGACGATCTTACCTGTATTACATGTACTAGGCTGTTAGTTGGGGCAGTGACAGAAGTTAACACTTTCAGGTTTTACCTCCTCTTCTATTCCTTGCTCAGCAAATAGGCAAATAGGCAGGGTTTTGAGTGATGTTTTGTGGGCAATTTAAAAAGTTTTCTTGCCTTCTTTACTTTGCCTAGAACACTAGAAAGCTGACACAACAAAAGATTGCTTATGTGGTGGTACATGCCTATAATCTTAACTGCTCGGGAAGCTGAGGCAGAAAGATCCTGAGTTCCTGAGTTCTGGACACTTTAGTGAGATCCTGTTTCAGAATTTAAAAAAGGGGCTAGGGAGGTGTAGAGCACCGTCTCCACCATTGCACCCCTCTAAAGTTGCATTTTTGGTTATAGACTAGTAGCAAGAGGTGTTTTAAAATGGAGAAGTCAGTGAAGTGTGGCTTTGTTGCTGTGAGTCTAGAATAAGACCATGGTGACCTCTGGTTCCTGAGAAAAGAGAAGTTTTGTTTTGTTTCCACAGTTTGCTGGA
This sequence comes from Ctenodactylus gundi, assembly GCA_004027205.1. Lineage (NCBI taxonomy): Eukaryota > Metazoa > Chordata > Mammalia > Rodentia > Ctenodactylidae > Ctenodactylus > Ctenodactylus gundi. The sequence goes on from PVKB01003390.1 coordinate 23,657, forward strand.
GAAAGCTTGGGATTCAAGTCAGAAGATATGAGTCACGGACAAAAGCGCGTGAAGGTGATAAGGAAGGACGCGATGCATGACCAAAGCAGTGGGCTGCAGAGAGAGGGCAGGCCAGCAGGAGAGACAGTCAGCACAGGGAGGCACTGGAGCTTGGATGGCATTGGTCAGGTAGCAGTAAGTTTGAGGTGTTCCTAAGGAGGCAACACGGGAGAGTTGCAAAATGTGAGTCGAGATTGTATACAGGATATTCACTAAGGGTGGCACCAAGTCCCCAGAGGACACTGAATATGATTCAGTATCTACCACTCCCAGTTACGCCAAGGTAGACCTGCCAGAGAGATAGTACACAGGCTGGAACCTCTGCATTTGACAGCCAGGTCCACGCAGGGCTAGAGCACAGAGTGGGCACCAGCAATAAAAACGCTAAAAAAATCATGCAGTTTTGGCCTATATGGAGGAATTCTTTTCTCAGCCTAGACAGGCCAAGAAATGTCAAGCTTTTTCTAATGGGTGGAAATCACATAATCATGCCTTTGTCAGTGTAGAAAGCAGTTCAATCTTTGGGATGCCCATGGATGGGCATACCTCCAGTAAAACTTTGATGTGGTGTGAGGAGGTCCAGGAGTCCCTGGGTTGAGGTAGTCTGTGCGGCACTGCGGGTCACGTGGTGAAGGGCTAGCCTGGTAGCACCTCTGGGATGGTCATCACTTGGCACCGAGGTGGGTGGAGATGGCCTTCCACCTAGTGCAGTCTCAGCAGACGGCAGTACATATTTTTACCTTCATCATGAGAGATATTTTCATTATTACACTGATGATTATGTACTATTCATTCATTCTCTGAGAACAAACAAAACACACACACTCAGGGCCTTTCCCCTTGCTGTTCTGATAGGAAATAACATGAGTAGCTTCAGCATGAAATTGCTCTGTCCCCAGGCCTGTCCCACATGTCCCGTGGTTGCGCAGCCAGACCAAGCTCTGGGTACCAGAGTGCTGCATCACGCACAGCTCTGCCTGGCTGCCTCTAGTGCTTTGGACGTGGTGTCTTGCTATAGCTGCTCTTACTGCCTTCCGGTTGCACATGGGGCATATGCTCAGCTGTGTGCACACACTGCCACATCTGAGAGCCTTGGGGCAGGTGTTTTGCAGCAGAAGGACATACCCACCTCCTAGAGCTGCCGTAACCAACCACCACAAACTGGGTGACTTGAAACAGCAATTCTGTCATGGTTCCTTAAGCTGGAAGTTCATGATCACAGTGTGGGCAGGGCCGTGCTCCCTCTGCCAGGGGTGAGTCCTTCCGTGCTGGTTCCTGGCTTCCAGAGTTTTCTGTTGCCCACTCTAATTTCTGCACCACCTTCCCTTTGTCTTCTTATCCAGCCCCCATTCCTTTCTCCTGTGACACTAGTCATTGGATTTAGGGCCCACTTGAAACCAGTATAACTAACTTACCCTGATTCTACCTTCTATTTCTAAATAAAGTCATGAGCTAAGTGTGATGGTACATGTTTGTAATCCCAGCACTCAAGTGGCAAGTGACATGCGATTGTAGGGCTAGCCTGGCAACTTGGTAAGTTCAAGGACAACCTGTACTGTATTGCAAGACCCTGTCTCAAACCAAAATATTATCTTATTTATTATCTTATGTCTTATTTACAGGTGTGGGAGTTCAGGACTGAAACATGTCTTTTGGGAGGTACAATTCAACCCCCTGTGGAGAGAGGAAAGTGTTTGCAGAGCTTAAAAAGTCAGCCAAAACTTCTGATCTATAGCAATGCAACTCAAAATAGCTAAGTTCTGGAAACAGCCTACGTATCTATCAACAGAAGAATGCGTAAGGCAAATGAGGCATAGCTACACAATGGAGTGCTGTTCAGCCGTAAAGAACAAAATCATGTTGTTTGCAGGGAAATGGACAGAACCTGAGGCCATAATGTTCTTTAATCTCCTTTATTTGTATATCACGTCTTTCCCCATTTCACCTCCTCAACCTACCCACGTCCCCTGTCCTTCTCCACAAAGTCTGTCTTCTTACTTCCAACTCTCTTTTACTTTTTCTTATGGTTTGGTTTTTCTCACATTAGAGAAACCATATGATATTTAACCTTACGTGTCTGATACATTTTGCTAAGCATAATCTGAGACCATAATGTTGGTTAAATAAATTAGACAGAAAGTTAAATATCACATGGTTTCTCATATGAGAAACTTAAAACACAAATACATACAAGTAAAATTAAGGAGAGAGTAGGAAACAAAAAGACTTGTAGATAGAGAAAGTAGCTGGGGAAAGGGGCAAGAGTGGTAAAGGGATTGAAAATGATCCAGATTATGCTAGCTACATGTGCCAGTTCCCCAAATGAACTTAACTGCAGTGTATTATAAACATACACAAATTACAAAAAGGAAAGAAAAGAAACACTGGACTGAGAGTATTGGTGCCCACATTTCTAAACGTGGCACATGGCAGGTGTGCATGTGTGACCACTTACAAGAAGTCACATTGCCACTTGCAAGTGACATCATTATCACTATCATCTTTCTTTCTTTCTTTCTTTTTTTTTTTTTTTGTACTGGAGATCAAACCCAGAGCCTTTCCACTGAGCTTAATTTTGAGACAGTCTCATCGAGTTGCTGAATTGCCCAAGTTGGACTCAAACTTGCAGTCCTCCTGCTTCAGCCTCCTGGAGTGCTGGGATTCCAGACCCAGACCCCTGGGCCTGGCTGGGCTTTATCTTAACATACGGATCATCACTCACTGTTTTTTGCCTTCTGCCAGGTCTCCACCTGTTTCCCACAGTCCTCACGTTTCTTCCCGCGTAGTCTCTAGCCGTGGTAACACTGTTAACGCAGATCATCTTGTATCTTTCAGGGCTTTTAGGCCAACTTCGGCCATAAGAGCTGTGCATTTGGGCCTGTAAGGAGATTTTCCAAATACCCACTTAATTGGACTTAATTGGTCGACAATCGTTGGTATTTCACTAAGTAGATAATGTCTTCGGGACCAAACCCAAGGCAGGCATTTGAGCCTGGGCTTGGCAAAGATAGAGTAAGAGAGTGCCCTGGAAGGTGGTCCCTTCTTGCCCTTTGCTGGAAGGCAGGCCTGGGGCCCCTGGAGGTTACCAGTGTTTTGCAGGCCAGGCCCTTCCTTACTCTGAGCCTTGATCTCTAGGAGTCTGCCAGTTCTCCCAAGCAGGTAGTTTCATGGTGTCTGCAAACTGAAATCATTTTGTTTCAAAATCATTAGAAAATAGCCTGTGTATGAAAGCACACATTAACAGATGTTTTGATTAATTGTACTAAAGTACATTTTTTTTTTTGGAGACAGAATATAGCTAAGGTGCCTAAGCTGACCTTGAACCCATGATTCTCCTGCCTCAGCCTCATGAGTAGCTGGAATTACAGGTGTGTGCCATCATGCCTGCCTTAAAAATGCTTTTAAATATCTTTAAGTTTATCTAGAGCTGGGTTGTTTTACCCCAAGCCTTAGTCCCAGCTGTATGGATCACGGCATACTCTCTTGTGCCTCTGAGTCTAGGCCTAGATTTTTCCTCCACCTGGAATGTTCCACAGCCCATACTCCTATACTGGACACAGCCCTCATCCTTCAAGGCCCTTGGAGCCCTCATTTCCTCCCCAAGATCTCTTCCACCTCTTCACACAGTCACGCTACTCCTCTTCCGTGGGGCTTTAGCACCTGACCTAGTCTAACACCTAGTTTACCACTGATCCAGTATAGCACTTTTCAAGCAGGGGTGATTGTGCACCCAGCAGGACACCTGAGAGTGTTGGAAACATTTTTAGTGGTCATGGGTGAGAAGTCAGCTGGCTGTAGGCACAGGGAGGCTGCTGAGTACCCTTCCAGACACAGGGCAGCCCCCCTAGATGAAATTACAATTGTCCTTCTGTACCCATGCCCGTGGATTTTAGGATCCTCCCAAGGACACAAAGTCAGAGGACGCTAAAGTCCCTGATATCAGTTGTCAGTGTTCCTTATAAGCTGTGTATCATCTCGTGCTTAAAATCATCTCAGTTATAGCTAGTGCAGTGTAAGTGCTATGTGAACCATTGCTGTGTGATACTTTAGAGAATAATGACAAGACACAGCTTGCAGACAATTTTGGGGGGTATTTTTCACCCACAGTTGGTTGAATCTGCAAGTGTAGAGCTCAGATCTGGAGGATCCACCTATCCATGTGTGTGTATACCCAATGCCAAATGCCAACAGCACTGAGGTGAACACACCTTGCTTTAGTCTAACTTTTACCCCGGCTATAAGTATTGTATACAATTCTATCTGCACTCGCTTGGGCAGGGACTTCGTTCATTTTATGATTGTATTCTCATCCAGGTACAGGGTGTAAGATGACATTGCGTGACATGTGAAATGTACTTAACCCAATTTTATTGCCTGGATTCCTGCTGTTGTTTAAGATAACATCTCAGACAAACACTATATAAATCAGTGTGGAGATTCCTTAAAAAATTAAAGACAGATGGGTCTAGAGGCATGGCGTAGTGGTCAGAGCACTTGCCTCTTAAGTGCAAGGCCCAGGGTTAGACTCTCCAGCATCACTAAGGCTGGGCATGGTGGCACACGCTTCTAATCTTAGCACTCGGGAGGCTGAGGCAGGAGGATTGCCGTAAGTCCCGCACCAATCTGGACTACATAGTTAAGAACTAGCCTAGACTACAGAGCAAGACCTTATCTTAAAAAGAAAAATAGAAATTCTGTTTGACCAAATTCCATTTTATTCTCTGGGGTTTCCCGCCCCCAGAATCGAAGACACAATCCTATAGTGATTTGTGCATACCCATGTTTTTAACAGTGCAATTCACAATAGCTAACCTATGGAAAGAGCCTAGGTCCACATCAACAGAAGACTGAAAAAAGAAAACGTGAGATATAAACGCAGTGGATTATTATCCATAAAGAAAGATACATGTTGGTCATTTGTAGGAAAATAGATGGATTGTGAGACCATCATGTCAAGCGAAATGACTCAGAGGTGAAGGTTAAATATTTCATGGTTTTTCTTATATGAAAAACCCAAACTGTAAATTTCAGGAGTATAATAAAGGAGACAGAAGAAAGCAGGAAGGTATTCTTTTTGGCGATGGAAGAGGGGTAGAGAGGAAGGGGAGGGGGAGACAAGGGGCAAGATAGTGATCAAGATGTGGTATGCATGTGCCAGTTCCCCCAAACAAATGTAATCATTACGTATCACAAACATTCCAACAAAAAGAAGTTTACAGAATAAAAAGAAAAGGTAACATCTCAGGTGGGGCTCAGAGGGAACCACAAGATTTCCCTTAGTAAGCTGAAATCAGTTTTAAATGCACAACTGTTTTGAATTAGATTATTGGCTGGGCCAGTAGTAACAAGGAGAGTTGCTCCCCACTTCTCTGTGAGGGCCATGGGGTGTACACATTCCCACTGATCACTGAGAGTTATTTTGCTCATTTTGCTAGGAAAATAACACTTGTAATTTTGACAGCTTTTCGACATTTCCAGAGGTTTTGACTTCGCCCTGTAAGTCCTGTGCTCCTGTCTTCGCTGGAGCTAGTGCTCAAAAGGTAACATCCATCTCGTGAGTCTCCAACATGTATGGGGCTCTGTTTCTAATCTGTTAATGTACATTAATTTAGTAGGGTAGGCGAGATGATTGTTTCCATTTTACATATAAACAAAAACCTAGAGAGGTTAGATAATTGGCTCGAGGTTACACAGCTAGACAATAAGTAGTGGAGCCGACTGACTTCCAGGTCACAACTTCAAACTGCTTATCATGATCAGCTTAGGGTCTTTCTCAGACGATCCACGAAAATGAATTCTAGGGCACAAAGACATGATTAAAAGTTAGAAATTAAAACTTCATAACTTTAGAAAAAACATAGAAAAATGCCTTTTCTTTCTCTTTCTTTCTTTCTTTCTTTCTTTCTTTCTTTCTTTCTTTCTTTCTTTCTTTCTTTCTTTCTTTCTTTTTGAGACAGGGTCTCACTCTGTAGCCCAGGCTGGTCCCAAACTCACTATGGAGCCCAGTGCTCAATTACCACTTGCCTGAGCGCTTGCTAGGCCAACACTTTAACCGCTGAGGCATTCCTCTAGCCCCAGAAAAATGCCTTTTCTATCTCTAGATAGGGAAAGATTTCTTAAACAAGATTGGAGAAAGCATAAATTATGAAGAAAAAATTAATAATTTTGACTGTAGTAAAGTAAAAACATCTGTAGGTCCCAAACATTACTTGTGAGGCTAAAAGATATATGGTAGACTGGGCACAGATATGTACAGCTCATACAAAAAGGTTAAGGGCTTGTTATGAAGAGTAGATAAAAACTAGTACAAATTTTAAAAAGTCTATGCTGTAGGAAGATGAAAAGCAGAAGAAAGAGAAAACTGCACAGCCCATAACCATATGAAAGGGTGCCCTGGTTTACTAGTACTCAGGGGAAAAGAAAAAATGATGATGATACACCTTTTCTTCCACATCAGATTGTCTCAACCCTAAATGTTGGTGGAAACAGGAACCTCCGCCCCTCTGGAGAGCTGGGCAGTAACGAGAAGGGCCGTAGCTCCTCGTGGCCTCTGCAAATCACCATGTTCTCTTTTAGATCGTTGAGGGAGCAGATTGTACAACACAGATGGGCTGTACTGAGAACGGACCCTGCAGATGGGAGGTAGCCAAGCAGGGGGTCCTGGCCTGTGCCCCCATGCGCTTCCAGGCTCCATGGCACGAGCTGCGATCCGCTCGGCCTCTGTGGTAAGGGTCTTTACCACACGCTTCTGAACCACTGTCTAGCGCCTCTGGGCCACTTCCTGAAAGTCCAGACCTCAGTCTCTCCGGTGGGGCCGAGGAGGCAAAAATGGCCTTGGCAGAGCCCTGCCGAGTTTCAGCAGGGCCAAGAGGGAAGGGCGCCCGGCTTGCAGCCTGCCCTTTCCTCAGCGCTCTCCTAGCACTGCCAGGGGCAGCCCTGTGTCTAACTGCACCTGCCAGCGGGCCGCTGCTGCTTTCCGTCACCTCTCCTGGGCAGAGCCAAAGCGGTGGAGCTGTCAGGGCAATTGGCAAAACTTCTCTCTTGTTCAGGAGGGCAACAAGGAGCCTAAACCTGGCTTATTTTAAGGGGTACCCAGAATCATGCAACTGAGTCATTTTACTGTGGGGGATTCTAGATGAGGTTTCTCTAAATTGGAGATAATTAAAGGGACTGTACGGTAATTCTTTTCTTAAAGGAAACAACTAAGTAACACATTTTCTAGTTAATGTCTCCAGGAAGGAAGAGAGAATATTGGGGCCCTCTACCAAATATGAAAGCGTCTCATAACCACACGGACCCCACCATCGCTTCTTTCATTGTCTTTGTTCTGGGGAAGGAAGCCAGGGCCTTCGTGGTAGGCTGCACCTCCTACCCAGTGTTTGCATTGATTTTGAGACCACTTCTCACTTAATATGGCTAACTTGTCCTGGCCATGCTTGGGTCTGTGATTCTCCTGCTGCCTCAGCCTTCTGGAGTGCTGGGATTGTAAGCTGTGCTGCCCTACCAGGCCTGGCTTTCTCCACTATTTTTGAGAAGCAGTTCAGGCTGTGCTGTTGTCTCCTCCTGCCCTAAGGTGCTAGTCACCTGGGAGTGAAAACAAATCAGGATTCAGTTTAAGTGCACAGCCCCACCTCATCTTGCCATTTCCTTGGGGGATTTCCACTTTGACTGACTGCTGTTCTACACCTTTAAAAAAATTGTGGTTTGTTCATCTAGTATTTGCAAAGATCATCCTAGGAATCCTTTGGCTGTGTGTGTCTCTAGAAAACATAGCTCTTGGGCCACATTAACTAATTCCACACAAGAACACCCACCGTGAGCTGAGAAATAAGGTTGTGCCTTCAGCGTCTGCCTGGGCATCCAGGGAAGCATGAACATTTGGAGGCACCCTGAGCTTTACTGTGGGACTGGAGCTGGAGGTACTGTTTGAAATGATACTTACCACTAGGGTTTAGATTCCCCAACAAATGTAATACCAGGAAAATATTCCTTTCTCTTGAAAACACTACACGCTGCCTCAGGAATTTGGGAGCACAAAGGCTATGTGTAAATAGCATGTTTTGGGGCCCAGTGCTCTTGAATTTTAATCCTGACTCAACCACTGGGGGAGTTTATTTTCCTTGTCCTGACTTCAATGACCTTGTTTCAAAATGGGAATAATTATTCCCTGGAACGTGTTGATGTAACACACTAAATATATTTTAAGAGATGTTGAACAAGAGACAATTCTTAGAAAGTCCATTATGATGCCAGAAAATTCAAAGCCGTAGTTGGTGCTCCAACTCAGTGGCTGTTTTGCTGAGCTTTCTACTATAGCACAGTATTTTTCTAGTGACTTGTGATTTTACTTCAACAAAACCAATCTACCTGTGCATTAATGTTGTAGGCTGCTTCAGATCTTCTTTGGAAGATGGGTGGAGGACAAATAAAGTAGGCCAACAAGTCCCAGTCCTCACCGCTGCTGTCCCCTCTTCTCCCCCCATTTCCCCCTTTCTCTTCTTTTTCTTCTCTGTGCTACTAGGGACTAAGCCGAGGGCCGTTGCACTGAGCTACATCCCCGGGGTTTAAAAAAAGTGTTTTTTTTTTTTTTTAAATTAAGACAGAATTGAAAAGTTATTAAGTTGCCCAGGTTTGGCTGGAATTTGTGATCCTTCTGCTTGAACTTCCCAGAATTCTGGGGTTAACAAACCTTTACCTGTGATTAATTTATTGATTAATTTTTTGAGACGGTGTCTCACAGGTAATCCAGGCTAGGCTGGCCTCGACCTGGTGACCCCGTCTCCTGTACATTGGGATTACAGTTGGCACCACCTGTGCCTGGCTTATTTGTGCCATTCTTACTTTCTTGGCACCGATTCCTCGGCTGTAAATCCAGTGTGATCTACGGCTTGGCTGAGCCCTTGGGTAAGTCCCTGAGAGAGACGCTGTGTGTGGGGAGATGGGCTGGCTGCGTCTTTCCTCTTCCTCTGACCGCTGAGGGACAGCCCCAAATTCAGGAAACAGAGTCTGCATCTGCTGCCTGCACTTGTGCAAGGCTGGCCGGCTGCAGAGGGCTGTGACCAGGGGTCTGACTTCCCCTGCCATGGTGAGAACGAAGTGCTGCCCACTGTGTGTGGACGGGGGGAGGGGAGCCACAGGGTTGTGCTATCCCTGTACCCTGGCCCGGCTCCAGAGGGCTCCAGGTTTCCGTGGGCTCTTGAGGAAGGAAGGGACATGGTCCCCTTCCTGCCCATCTCTTTTCTCTCCCTCACCCCGACACCCTTCCACCCTGGAAGCTATCACCATGCGAACTTTTGAGCACTACCTTCCCAGAGGGCACCTAGGGACAGAGGTCCTTTGCAGCTCTCAATAGGAGTTGGGGATGCAGCGTGGCTGTTGCCATCCATCCTGGAGTCGCCTGGCTATCCTGTGTGGTGGCCCCTGCTGCTGCCACCCTCAGGAGAGCTTTGCATGTTGAACTTTGATTTAGTGTGACTCATGCTGTGGTGCAAACTTTGAGTCCTCCTCCCTCCTCCCTTGTTTGATTGCTTTCTTCCTTTCTCCTTTTTTTTTTTTTTTTTAAACTGAGAGCCTAACCAACTTCACAGCCAAATGTGACTCCTCATGCAGGAAGCAGAGAATGAAATGAAGAGCTTCTAGCAGTGGCGTGAGGCCAGCCGGCTCTGTTTCCCTTACTTCAGGGACTCCTGGGTCTCCAACCCCTTGCTGATGCAGAGGCTGTGGGCAGCTGGGCCAGCGTCCATTGTGAGGACCGGAGGGACACACCCTGCTGGTGAGTGCCTATACCCTGGCCATCGGTCAACGGTCAACGTGGCAGACAGTGTGTAGACTTTAGCCAGAGGGGTGGGGGGAGATGAGACCGACCCTAAAACTTCTTGTAGGCACTCAGATGTTATGAAGTCAGAGGAAGCTGAGTGTGGTGGCTCATGACTATAATCCCAGTATTCTGGGAAGCCGAGGCAGGAAGACTGCAAGTTTGAGCCCAGTCTGGGCAACTCAGTGATTTAGTGAGACCCTGTCTCAAAATAAAAGTAAAAAAGAAGCTGAGAATGTTGCTCAGTGCAAATGCCCTGGGTTTTATGCCCAGTATCATACACAGCACACACACACACACACACACACACACACACACAAATGTACACACATGCACAGTCAGAAGGAATATAGCTCGTCTCGTATTACTTGTCTCCGTGTCCACAAGAGTATTTGCTGGCCTAGGTATTGGCTTATTGATGTCTAGTTTTGTGGCTGAATGCAGACCAAGAAATTTTTTCAGTGGCCCCAAACACCATCCTTCTAAGAGAGGTGCTATGTACACCCAGGGGATTATTATTCAGCCTCAAAAAGGAAGGGAATTCCGACACATGCTACAACACAGATGATCCTTAAAGACAGGATGCTGAGTGAAAGAAACCATGACAAGAGGACCAAAGTTCTGTGACTCCACTCATGTGGAGTGCTCACCTTCACAACCGGCATCCTGGTGGTTACCAGCTGCTAGGAGACAGGGGAATGGAGTGGTAGTGCTTATTGGGTGCAGAGTTTTGGCTTTGCAAGAAAGAAAGGATTCTGGAGCTGATGGTAATGATAGTTGTCCAAAAAGGGAATAGGCTGAATGCTATACAACTGTATATGTAAAAGTGGCTGAGATGGCATATTCTGTCACAATTTTTAGGAAAGTTAAAAGATTACAAATTTTCTTAATGGGGAGGGGGTGTCAAAAATGCTAGTCTCGTGGGCTGAAGTATGTACTTCTCTGTAACTTCCTCAAAATCTAACTGACAGTTCCACTAGCCTGGAGATCTGTGCTAAATCCAAGAACTTCTGCTTGGACTCTGTTGGGAAGCTGAGGGCTAGGCTGACTTTCTCCTCATCATGATGGCCAAGTTCTAGTGGCCGTGATGTTGTGAATTTATGTGGAGCTAGCAGAGGCCACTAGGAAGGACTTGGGGACAAGGGCAAGATGTTGGTTACACTCATTTGGAGCCCTGAGCTATTGTCTCGTGGTGTTAATGGTGGCTAAGGGACAGCCCCCTGGCCTGAGTGGTGGAAATTTTGGTCCCAGTGTCTCCCACTTACTAGCTCTGGGACCCTGGGTAAGTCACCAAAGCCTCTCTTTTCCCTCAGTTTCCTTACAGAAACTGCAACATGAGGAATGAAGTGGTGAATTTTCCACTTCTCAGTGGCATTGGCATTTCCACAGACAAGATAGGGGGAAGCAGCTTGGAGCTATGACACACTGTGCACAAGAGAGCCGCTGGTTCTCTGTCTCACCCTTCTCCTTTTCTTCTCTTTCATTTTCTCTTTTATCTACTTGGGGACTTTTCCAACCAGAGGGTACAGACCTTTGACATGGGGTCCTCAGCTTGGGTTGCCTGATTATAGAAGAAACAGATCTGACCTGATTTCCTTTGCTGCCCCTGTGAAATCCCACCCGTCCCTTCCTTTGCTTCTAGCCTTTCGGGCTATCTCCTACTTTAGTTCCAACCAGAATGCATCCATGTGGTCATTCGCCTGCCCACTAATGGGCAGGAAGACAGTGTTGGGAAGCTGACTATTGCAACAGCTCAAGAGGCAACTGTGAAGATTTGTTACTAACCTTCTGTGCTGTCTGTGACTTCCAGTCAAGATTGAGGAAGAAAACTGAGATGCAGTTGTTCAGACTTTCATGTCTTAAAAATAGAGAGGCAAAGAAAGCATCTGGGTGGTCCAGCCCAAGGACCCTCACGTCTGAGGGGGTAGCTGTTAATCAAATCCTGGGGTATCTGCACACAGATGCCACCCCTGGTACCTCCTTGCTTAGGCAAAATTGTTTCAAAGGAATGAAAACTAGCCATCTTGTCTCATGTGTAACTTTTAAAATTTCATTAGAGAAGGAGCCTGGGGTGGAAACTTGTGAGTTCTATGGAAAATGCAGCTGCCTCACATGACCACTCTGCCTGAGACCTCAGTCAGAGACCCAGGTCCTCTTGTTTTGGAAATATTCATTCATGTTTCTGTCACACTCAAATGCAGTTACAAAATGGACTTTTTTTTTTCCTTTATAGTTGTTGCTTTGTGACCAAAGAGAATCACCTGACCCAGTCATTCATATATATATATATATTTTTTTTTTCTTTTCTGCCACAACATAATGAGCAAAAGTCAAAGTGACAGATTATCTTAAGGATCATTTAATAAAGGTCAGTCTCTGCCACTTACTAGCTATGTAACCCATACTCTGTAGAATTGTCAGCCTCAGTTTCCTTGTGCATGAAAAGAAAGTCCTTGTATTTATTCCGTCTTTCCGCTAAGAGTAGTAGAATATTTAAATAATCATGACTATGTGAAACCATGAAGAGCCACCTGAATATGAGGTTCTTTGTTCCTGTCACCTATTACTGTGTTTCTGTTTTTCCTTTCTCTTTCCTTCTTTTGAAGTAAAGTAAGAGTCACAGTGCAGGCAAGAGGAGGGAGAGGTGGAGGTGGAGTGTGGATGGGGCCATCTGGCTCAGGAAGGTTTTGGAGGAGATGACAGTGGGCGTTGCCTGGTAGAAAGGACGTGTGTTCTGAGATGGGGATAGGTCCTGAGTAGCTATGATCCAGTCATAGCTAGTCTGCCAGTCTGGATGAATGCCCCCTTTCTACACTGAGTATGGTCCACAGTTGGACCCCAGGCCAAAGAGCCAACCATCATGAGAGAAAAGGACTGGTCACTGGACACAGAGAGAAGGGGAGACTGGACCAGAGGAACCTGGCCAAGAGATGGGAGGACGATAAGGCCTCAAGGTCAGGCCTTGACTCTCAAGTGGAAGAGTTGTGACCTTTCCTTTGTGCAGAGTGAAGGATATGGAAGTTTAGTCTTTGAGTGACATGTGAGTTGAATCTTAAGGTTTTTCAGACCAAAGAGCATTGTATGTCGAGAGAAAAATCATGTGTGTGAGAACATTCTGGAATACTTATAGAGCAGGGAGAAATTCAGTGTGGCTCTGAAAGAAGGCCCCTGTAGGCCATTGGTAGATGGGAGGTGAGGTGGATGGGGTCAGAGCCACATAGCTGATCAGCCTGCTCAGAATTTGGTGTCTTTTTTTTTAGTCAACAGAGTTGGCAGAGGATCCTTCTAAGTAGAGAGTGATACTTGTGTCAGCTTGTGTTGCTAATACGATACCCACAGCAGACCTGCTACAAGTGGAAGGGCTTGAGAAAGGAGGTCCTAGGCAGCTGAAGTGCATTAGGTGTGGTTGAACAAGGCCGGAGTGCGGCATAGTGGGAGGTGAGCCATGTGAGATGGGTGTGAGAGGCCAGGAGGAGGGGAGGAAAAACATTGGGCTTTCTGGACTGGGGCCCAGTGCAAAGGGTGACTTATGTCTAGGCCCCATACATGGCACCATCAATGTGGAATACCTGTTAGAACAGCTTTGGATTTGAGGAGAAACTACTAGATTTCAGTATGTCTTTGTAGTCTTAAATATTTTAAAGAGTCTTAAAGAAGTTTTGTTTATGGGGCTTATTGAAATATATTCTATTAGAAAATAGAAATATAAAATAAACTCATTTATTTTAAGTAGCAATAAAGCAGTTACATTATGAAAAATGACAAATCTCTATGTGAAATAACTCTATCTTCTAAAACCAAGCAAAAGAGTAAGAAAAAATGGAATTGACTTTTTTGTAAATCTCTGTAATGTCTAATTTCATAGAGGACAGCTAGATTCTCATATCTGCTTCTGCACTGCAGATGTTGCAGTATTGCGCAATATAGAGTCTCTGGAATATTCTATTGTATATTCATGAGTGGATGAGAGTGAAATAAATTACATCCAGCATTATTAAGTTACTGGGGAAATTACTACTATGAAATTATGAATTATCACAGTTTTTACCTTGTGAATTCCCTGAAAAAGTCTTAGAGTTCCTTAAATATCCCTTGACTGGAGCTGGAGATATAGAGAACTTGGCTAGGAAACCCAAGCTCGGGTTTGATACCCCAGCACAACATACTAGCTGGGTATGGTGGTGCATGCCTGTCATCCCAGCACTCGGGAAGCTGAGGCAGGAGAGTTGCTGTGAACTCTGCGCCAGCTTGGGATACACAGTGAGTTCAGGATGAGCTGGGACTACAGAGAGAGACCCTGTTTTAAAACAAAACAAAACAAAACAAAACAAAACATCCTGGAGCACACTGAGAATCATTGAAATGGACACTAGCAATGCATATAGAAGGACAGCATTCTGGACCCCTGGGGTGCCCGTTAACATAGCATGCGTGTTGCACATAGCACAGCCTCTGTGCGTGTGCAGATGTGCAGGAGGCCTGCACCTGCTGTGTACTTGTGAGGCCCATTGGAACATCAGGTCCACAGCAGGGCCTGGGTAGCACCCCACGCAGAAAGCGGAAGCAGGGAAGGAGCTGGGAAGAGGTAGGAGTGGAACCAGCCCAGCTTCTGAGAGCCGAGTTTCAGGAAAGGACAGTCCTTACTTTTCTCTTAAAAAAAAAAAGCAAAAACAAGCTAGGGAGTGGCCTATTGTCACAGATGGCAGAAAGGTTGGATGAGGGAACGCTGTGAAGATGCTGTATATGTGGCAGTTAGAAACGGGACTGAGGACTGGGACAGGTTCAGCATTTCAGTGCTGGCTAGCTTGTCCTGAGCATTCTCAGTGGTTTAGTCATTCTCTCCTTCTGAAAATACCCCGGTGAGAAATATATTTTCCAAGACGAAAGTTGGCTGTGCCCTCCCGTCCCTGACATGTCCCAGGTGTCGCCAGACCGAGATGCCTGGAGGGGAAGGGTCAAGTTCAGTCGCTCTGTGTCTTTGCATGGTCCTTCCTGTGTGTGCGTGTGTGCATAACCCGGTTCCTCTTCTCGTGAGGACACTAGTCATCAGATGGAGGCCCACCTTAACGACCATTTTACGTTTCATTGTGTATTTTTTTGTGGTACTGGGGATTGAAACTAGAGCCTTCGCAGTGAGCAACATCCTAACCCTTTTTGTTTATTTAACTGTGAGAAAGAATCTTGCTAAGTCACTAAATTGTCCAGGTTAAACTCAAACTTGGGATATAATATAATCCCAGTTTATAATCCCAGACGGTTAGGATTACAGGTGTGTGACCGTGTACCGGACTAATGACCTAATTTTAAAGGCCCTGTCTCAGAATACAGTTATGTTTTGAGGTCCAGGAGTTGAGGGCTTCAACACGTGGATTTGGGTGGACATCAGCCGGTTCCTAATGGTCTCAGAAATATTTCCTTTGCCTGTCTGAGGGCCGGGCCCTGCTCAGTGCCTGCGACCATGGGTACCTCCAGGAGTCGCCTGCATGGCGCACTGGGGTGATGGCCTCTGCGAATGCGCCAGCGGGGGCAGCACGATTGCATCTGTGGCTCCCCAGCACACCGAGCAACTGAAAATCCCCAAGGGGACCGGGCTGACATGATTTCCTGACAGATAAGGCCAGGAGGGAGGGAGGAGAGCGTCCGCGGCTTGCCGGCAGTCCCCGGGCCCAGCTGCCTGCCTGCACAGAAAACACCTGACGGACTTTTTCCCCCTCAGCTCCTGCCCGTGGGGCGCTGCGAGGAGGAAGCTGGGGGCAGGACCCGCTCCAGGTGCGGGCTGGCGCGGTATGGAGCGTCTGGGCAAGATGGAGTTCTTCCAGAAGCTGGGCTACAGCCCGGAGGACGTGGCCAGGGTGCTGGGCAAGCTGGGCGACAGCGCTCTGGTCAACGACGTGCTGCGGGAGCTGATCCAGACCGGCAGCCGCCCTGCGACCCCAGAGGTCCCAGCCGGCAGCGCGGGGCCCCTGCTCGTTCCCCGGGGCTCCTGCGGCACCCCAGGCTCTGCCCAGCGGGGCCGCGGGCCAGCCAGGGAAGAGGACTGTGGTGACCCAGCCAGCCTCCTGCGTCCCATCGTGATCGACGGCAGCAACGTGGCGATGAGGTAGGCGTCCTTCCCGCTGCCCTTCGCTGGGCCTCGGGGCGCGGCGGGTAGGGCACGGGGACCGTGTTCCCAGAAACCCATGAACCGTCTTTCCTCTGGTCAGATCCAAGGAGCTTTGGGGGCCCCAGATCAGACCACACATCCCTCTTCTGTGTCTTAGTAGCTGTGTGGCCTTAGGCAAGTCACTGAGCATCTCTGGGCCTCACTGTCTCCATACTGCTGGAGTATGGAGCTACCCTAGGGGTAGCTGTGAGAAGCAGGGCTGCACAGGGGCTGCGGACTGTCCCATAAGGCTAACACCAGGCTGCTATTGTAATAGTCACCCGGAGGCGCAGTCTTCTGCGGGAGAAGTGGGGGTGGGGCAGAGCTCCGGGCCAGGTGCTGGCTGAGGTGGCTTCTTCCCTGGACTCTGTCCCTAACCAGTTGCGTGACTGTGGGAACCCAGGAGTCCTCAGTTCCTCTCTGCGGAGCAGCCGATTGATCTCTGCTCCGTCTGCCCGGGGCTAAGAGAATCACATGGCAGAAGTCCCAGAACTGGGCTGCAAACTCGGCCCTGGGAGGTCACAGCGAGGCGGAGTTGCAGTTCCCCTGTGAGATTTCAGAGAAATGCTTGTGGCCTCCCCGCCCCCTCGACAGGCAGATAAAGCCGTGCGACTGTGTCTTGGCGTCCTGACGTGGCTCGGGGATGTGCGCCTCACGCCCTGCATGGCAGTCATGCCTGGCTTGGCTGGGCTCCGCTGTAACGGTCTGTGCAGCCCCGCGCTCTGCCCTGGTGAGGAGGACTCTGCCCAAACGCGTGAAGTAATCGCCACTTGGCTTAGTTACAGCGGGGCAGGGCCCAGAGCCATAGGAAACTGCACGCACAGCTGCAAATACATGGGGATCCCCTTCGGAAAGCTAGTGACAGGGAGGGATTCAGAAAGTGGTTTCAACAGCTGTCGCTGTGCCACCAGGCCCCCTCTGAGCTCCCCCCGGGGATCTGGGCTGGCTTTGGATTGGGCTGTGCAGGGTAGACACAGGTTTGAAAGGGTTCAGCTCAACTTTGCTGGCTTTTGGGGCTCCCGAATCTCACCGTGCGGTGTGGGATAAGAATGTGTGCTCCATGTTGAACCTTCCACATCTTTTTGACTTGATTATATCAACAGGTGATGGAGCTGGGGTGATGGTGGGCGCCTCACCCCAGCACTCTGGGAGGCCGAGGCAGCAGAAATCAAAAGTTGGAACCCAGCCTGGGCACCTTAGGACTCAGCAAGAACCTGTCTCAAAAATAAAAAATAAAAAATTAAAAGAGCTAGGGCTTTAGTTCAGTGCAAAGGTTCTGGCTTCAATTTCCAGCATCACAAACAATGGAACAACACACATACTTAGGTGCATGCGCGCGTACACACACACACACACACACACACACACACACACACACACACACACACACCTCTTTCCCCCTCGAACTTAGGAGCTGGACCATAGTGGGTGTTCTTAAAGTTTTGCTCATGTCTTCTACAGGCACCAGATAGGGAGCCTATGAAATCCTCTCAATTAAAAATCTCTCGAGTGTTAGTAGGACTTTAAAGAATCCAGTATACTTGTAGCCAGTTGCATATCTATAATTCTAGCACTTAGAAGGCTGAGGCGGGAGGATTGCTGCACGTTTGAGAGCAGCCTAGGCTACATAGTGAGTTCAGGACTAACCTGGACTCTAGACTCTGTCTCAAAAAACAAAAAAATCCCATAGGTTCTTTCAGTCTTGGAAGAAGCCAGAGGGATATGAGTGGGGAGCCGGTGTCAGTGCAGTCTGGATGAGGCTCTCTTTCTCTGGGCACCACTAGAAAGAGAACTTGGTATTTCTTAATTTATTCTTTTCGTTAGTGTGAATTCATGACACGTAATAATAACGTTAAGCTTGAGACACTTGTGCATACACATATTGCATCTTGATCATTTTTACTTCCCGTCTCCCTTCCCGCCTGCCACATCCCCTTTCCCACCCCACAAAGTCTATCTTTCTATTTTCTTCCAAAACAGGCTTTGAATGTAAAATGATAATCACATACATTAAAGACCTTTCCAGTCAGAAGAGTATGTGAGTTCCAGGTTTCCCAACCAGAACAACAGAATGACCACAGGGTAAAAACAAAACAAAACAAGCTACTTCAGAGACTACAGGAAGGTGTCTGCATTCTCTCTTTGGGGACTAGAGAAAGTGTTTGGAAATGGGGTAGTGGTAGAGGATTTTCTTTGATGGGAGTCTCTGTTGCTGCCCGGAACACAAACTTAAATCACATCCTCTGTTTGCACACAACCCCGAAGTGTCCTGAGGCAATTTCTCTGGCCCCACTTCCTCCACCTGTCAGGTGGCCATCAGCTCAATTCTCCCGGGTCACTTGTGCGGGTCATAGGGAGGAACACTTACTCAGATGAACTGTGAAGGAGTCAGAGCTGAAGTGTTTTCACACTCACCACCTACAGTTCATCTCTGTGAACCAGAATGCATTCTCTGTGTGTGTTTCTTGTGTGTGTGCATAAACACATGCACACACCTGTGTGTCTGCCCACATGTAAACATACCTTTCCTCTGGATCCCAATAATTAGGAAGAAAGGGACAAATTAGACAGCAGCCATTCTCTTCAAAGGCAAGTTCTGGGAGAGATGGGGATCCGAGGTCCTACTCCATCCCTGCTCCTTCCCCTACAGCGACATCTACCTTGTCCTTCAATAGGAGCCTGAGCAGGATCCGTACTCCCCAGGACCTGCCAGCTCGTCCGCTGGCAAGTAGCTCCAGATGGAGGCTCCTCTATTGCAAGGGACAGAGGGTTGAAACCCCAGCTGGGGTCTAATCATTCTCTGCTGACCTCAGAATCAGGGTTTCTGACCATGTGCCTTCTCTCAGGTTTGTCATAGACGTAGCCATCCTGTGGTTGTGAAAGTAAGGCTGCTCCAGAGGCAGGGAAGGGGACTTGAACACCGACCGGGGTGTGGGTCCTTTCTAGTGGAACAACTGAGAATCGCACCGGGGCTGGGGGTGGGGGGATGGAGGAGTTGAGTAAGCTTTGTACGTGCACAGGTCTGCCAAAAGGAAACCCACTAATCTGTATAACCAGTGTGCACTAACAAAAAACGGGGGGAGAGCCAAGTTTCTGTTGGCAGCAGCAGTTCCCAGGGTGTTTGCAGCAGGCTCTGCCTCTGTCCCCTGGAGCCTGTGGTGGCCTGTGCCTTTGCTTAGAGAGAACAGTGGCCTGGCTTCTCAGAGCAGGCTTTCTAATTTCTTAACTTTATTTATTTCGTTTTAATGTCATGACTTTGGGAAATTGTGTTTTGGTGGATCCTTACAGACCTGCATTTACACTGGTTTCCTGATGCTGGTGGGGAGCTTAAAACAGCTTCGTTCTCGTCAGGTCTAAGCCTCACGTGGGTTTCTGGACTAACCTCAAGGATCTCAGCAGGGCTGTCTCTTTCTGGAAACTCTGGGGGAAGAGGATCTGTTTTCTTGTCTTTTCCTGCATTCCTGACCTGCGGCTCCTTTTGTCTTCAAAGCCAGCCGTGGCCTCTGGGATGATACACCGAGTGCAGCGTGTGCGTGCGTCCCTGTGCTTCTCTGCGGAGAAGGCGCATGGCTTCAATAGACTCCTGAAAGGTCTGTGATGTCCCAAGTGCAAGGGACAACGGATACAGAATGAGAGATTATGGGTGATGTAGTGCTTTAGGCCCAGGGATTTCTTTTTCCTTTGCCCTTTTGGAGGCACTAAGCTGTATGCTTCCTGCAGCATAGAAAACATCAGAATGCACCGTAGGTCCTTTGATCTCTCCTGCCCAGGAAGGGACTTGAAATGCTGCACCGAAGTCAGCCTGTCTTCTATGGGTGTGCTCTATGACCATGCCACCCAGGGGTTTCTGGGAGTTTTTCTCCTCAGTGCTGCAGGATGTTTGGCTTAGGGCTCTTGGTCATGGCTGAACCAGAGAGGATGGCTGCTCTCTAGGTCCACAGATTGGGTCTTGGCCAAGGCTTTTGACAGCAGCTGAGTGTATTTGTTCAGGGACTTGGGCTTCTGTGTAGAACTCATTCCGCCTTTGAGTCATCTAAACAGAACAGAACTGAGTGTGTGACACTTCCGCGCAACAGACCACAGGGAATTCTGTCTTCTCTTTGTAGCAACCCAAGGAGTGTGTTGACCTCCTGTGAACAGGACTAATGGTCTCATTTATCGTTTACAGTGAGTCAACTTTTTTGTTCTTTCTGTGGTACTGGGAATTGAATATCAGACCTTTGTACTAAGCTGCATCCTTGGCCTTTTTTTAATTTAAGTTTTTATTTGAGATAGGGTCTTACTATGTGTCTAAGTTGCCCAAGTTGGTTCAAACTTGAAATCTACCTTAGCCTCCCAGAATGCTGGTGATTTCACATTTGTGTCACCATGCCTGGCTGCAGTGGGTCAACTTTATTGAGAGTTCTGAGTTGCAAAGTGGGTGAACATCAGTTCAGGACCCGGGAAGCCAGGCTTAAGCTGCCTCTTGGTCTTGGTATGTCTCTTATGCCCATGTGGGAAACCAGGGGATCAAAGCCAAGGACAGGACACTGTTCAGTGTCTTAAGATCTGAGGGTTTTTTTTTTTTTTTTGAGAGGGGTACAGGGTCTTGCTCTGTAGCCCAGGCTCATCCTGAACTCACTATGTAGCCCAGGCTGGCCTTAAATTCACAGCAATCCTCCTGCCTCAGCCTCTCGAGTGCCGAGATTACAGGTGTGTGCTACCACACCCAGCTTTATGTGGTGCTGGGGAATCGAACTCAGAGCCTTGTGCTTGAGAGGCAACTGCTTTAACCACTGTGCTGTTTTCTCCAGCGCCTGAGGTTCATTTTCTAGCCCAGAGCTCCCCAAAACCACTCTGCAGTGATGGAAAGTTTTATTCTCCTCTCTGCTTCGGTAGTCACTTGTCACATGTGACTCTAGAGCACTGGAAACATGGCTGGGAGAGGAACTAAATTTAAAATTTTGTGTTTCTTTATTTACTTCATTTAATTTCGGATGTGAATGGCCCCC
Organism: Ctenodactylus gundi; assembly: GCA_004027205.1. Lineage (NCBI taxonomy): Eukaryota > Metazoa > Chordata > Mammalia > Rodentia > Ctenodactylidae > Ctenodactylus > Ctenodactylus gundi. Next base: position 44,643 of record PVKB01003390.1, read on the forward strand.
TGGAGCTGCACAGCTCCAGTTTTTCAGCTGTCCTGCTGTCTGGCCTTGGCACGTTCCTGGCTTTTTTGAGTCCTGTTTACATAATTAAGAGGTTGGATCGAGTGGCTTCAGATGGCCTTTTTTTTAATGTCTCGCATGCTAAGGTTCATGGTTATCTTAGAAAGTTAGAAAGATAAAGTAAATGTTTCTTATAAAGACTTTCTTAGCAAGCGACTCACCTGAGTAGCAGTCTATGCTGCTGTGGATGTGGGTCATCACAGCTAGCAGTTCCTGTACCAGGGCTCCCTCCCCCGTCCTGGTGGAAGACCCTGACCTCATAGACCGTCGTCCTGGGGCTAGAGTCTGTCTGTGCTGATCAGAGCCCTGCCTAGCAAGCTGAGCCCTGGCCCAGTCAGCTGCAAACAGGACGCATAGAGCTCCCGCTCTCTTCTTATCACGGCCAGTGGGCTGGTACCCAGGGTCCACTTCTGCTGCTGCCAGTACTGGGCCTCAGGTGCCATGGGTGCAGTGGTTGGTGGCCCTGAGGGACCAATAATTTAGAGATGAATTTCTAGGTACAATCCTTGTGCCTTCAAGGCATGTGTGTGTGCATGTGCAAAGATCTGCACCTGTGTCTGTATGCACATGGAATCCCAGGAGCCACTGTGGCAGCATTTCCTTGTGACTGGTAAAGTCACAAACACCCAGCCTGTTTTACATTCTAGAGGAAACTTTAGAAATGGCGGGGTTTAAAGTACTGAGTCTTGAGGGACGCCACCTGATAGTTTCACATCCTCTTACTGTCTCCACAAGCGTTTCATTTGATGTGTCCTCACTTAGGGGGTATGTCAGACTTTTTCGTTTGAGTTGTTGTCTATGTTTTTAAGCTCTTAGGAAACCTGGTGGACTCTGCTTTGGAGAAAAAAATCAGCCGGTGAAGAGAGCTCAGGTTGAAACGGCACCTCTGTTTCCATCATGCGCTTGTCTGTGCGTGATGAGCAGAGTCGGGTGGGACTTTACTTCTGAGCTCTTGGCCAGATTGGCTGCTGAGCCCCTGAGTCTGCTGTGACCAACATTAGCCTTGGGCTGCTTCACAAGTCTGCACCCATTTCTCCTGTTGGAAGTGTGGGTGCCCAGGGCAGCCCCTGCCCACCTTCTTTATTTCCTCTGACTCGAGTGGGGAGAGATCTCCAGGGGAGGAAGTGCAGAGCATTGGTAATTTAACCCGAAGTACATAACAGTGGAAACAGTGTTGTCCCTTTACACTTGAGACCCCTAAGGAACCATGGTGCCTCCTCCTCTTTTCCCTCCCTGGGGCCCCAGCCTTGTTCCTCAAGAGGCTGTTTCATGAGCCAAGGACTTCTGCAGGGACTGCTGAGACTTCCTGGGCATTGGTCCAGGATGCAACAGGGTGCAGTTTCTGTAAATGACACTATAACTGTGGCAACTCCAGGAATAATTGTCATGTTGGTAAAACGTGCCTAAGGCACAAACCCACTTCCCCTTTTCACCCTCCCAATATTCAAACCGTCTGGGCTGCTTTTTCCTTTCTTAGGGCCTGACTCTCAGCCGGTTGCCTGCAAAGCTGGCTCCCCGTGCCCTGCGATAACCTGGAAAGGTTCTTCCCTGTGGGAGCTGTAAGCTGAGGGTGCCTTACTGCTTACAGGAGTCTTGGGTGGAGGGAGGAAGTCTGCCGCCCCCAGTCAGGCTCAGAGGGCAGGAACACTAGACCAGAGGTGGGGGCCACATTTCTTTCCTTCAGTTTCCTCAATAGTGAAATGAGGGTGAAGATCACTTCTGGAAGAGTGTGTTGTAATACTAAATGAGATACTACGCCAAGGGGCCTGGCAAACAGGACTCTATCCATGTGAAAGATGAGCTCCAAGAAGCAGGGGCACGTCTCCTCTTAGCATCCAGCACAGTGCCTTGCAGTTAAAGCTCCGAAACTGAGGCCAAGACAATGAGTGACCAGATGCATGGGGAGCTTGGTCTTGTGTCTGTGGGCGGTGGTGTGACATTCTGGGAGCTCTGCTAGGGATCGGTTTCCCTACTGCTGAATGTCTCCTCACCCCAGCTCATACCCACCAAAAATGTCGAGGACAGGAAGCTGGCTTTTGAGTGGTTAAAATAGAACCCAAGAAAGACATCAGTTAAGAAGTAAATTTTAAAATGATTATGGCAGTGATCTTGAGAATGGGATGAATCTAGAATGCTGTAATCAAGAGATGTACATGCCTGGGAGGTGGGAGGGGAGGGGCCTCCACGGCTTGTGGGGTTACTTGGCGGTGCATAAAAATGGATCTTGTTCTGTCCTATACATGTGAACTCTTCCCCAGCTTGTAGGTGGGGAAGCGGCCAACCTGACATTTGTGTTGGAGCCTGAGTGGTGGCAGCTCTGTGTCTTGTCTTCTGAACAAGTCAGCCCTCATGTTTCCCTTCTCTCCTCTTGGCCCTCTCCCAAATGTTGTTTGGGGACATTGAGGTCTGGTGTTGGCTGGGACAAGGCCTCTTGGTCTTCACTGGCCCCAGTATGAATGGCAGGGTAGAGAGGCAAAGGTCAGATAGGGAAGAAGTGAACACTTCTGAAAAAGGGATGGACACAGAATCTCACTAATTCCCCACCCCCCCAATTGTTCTAATGTGTTACAGAATTTAGAATTCATGAATTTACAGAAAATGTAAAATTTTATCTTATGTGAATTTTTTATACCAAAATTTTAAAAATTAAAAAAATTGAAGTGCAGATCTGCCTGTTCCATCTTGGTTATGAGACTGTTATCCAGGACACCTGCAGAGGACCTCGCTTTTAGGAACTCTGGCTATGTGTCCTCAGATTTCCCTGTTTTTTCATTGTAGCCATGGAAATAAAGAAGCCTTCTCTTGCCGGGGAATCCAGCTGGCTGTGGACTGGTTCCGGGAGAGAGGACACACCTACATCAAGGTTTTTGTCCCATCCTGGAGGAAAGAGCCAACACGCTCTGATACCCCCATCAGAGGTATGTTGGGGCCGGTGTGTAGCTGAGAAGTCTGAGCCCTGTTCCCTGGGGAAGCCCCCCAAAGGGTGTCAGTCAGTCAATTGTGTGTGTCCTCCTCACCGCTCTAAGACACTGGGAATGGTCAGTGCCCTGGCCCTAGAACCTCGCGAAATACCTGACACGTGGCAGATGCTCCATCTGTAGCCGTTAGATGAATGCATAAATTACTTTTTTAGTGTAAATGATTATGCTCCAAAATAGTTGTCTGATGACTTTTAACACTGAAGGTAAGTTGAATGCGCCTTCCACCCCTGAGTGTGTAGGGTCTGAAGGAGACATTCGTTCTTCCGGTAGCATTTGTCATCTATCTAGTTCCTTCTCTTCACTGAAAATAAGCAGCACGCGAGACCCAGGAGATTCTTTAATTCTTAAATCAGCCAAGAAGATTTGAGGCTGCAAGTAAGCAAACACGATGAGTTAAATCAATCAGGTTTATCTTTGCTTTTTGCTCAGCAACCTTGTCTAACAACCAGTCGAGCGCTAACCCCCGGTTGCCCTCTTCTCTGCCGTGCCAACCCTCGAAGGATGACCTTTTGGTCATTCTGGGAAGTCTCCTTTGCTTTCCTTCCTGACTTTGTACCAAAGGTTGATTTTTTATTATTCTCTGCTGTTTGCTTTTAATTCTGTCAATGGTGATAGAATTACCTCTCTCTTTCTGCTACCTTCTCTTTATTTTTCAATAAAACACAACTCTTCGTATGGCTGCAGCATCTTCCTGAACGTTCTTATAGTAATACAGACTCTAGTTTCTGCAAACGCTCTTTTCTCTGGAGTGAGTTCTCCCTCAGACGCTCCACCTTTTTTGCTCCTTCTGTTTTCCTTTCAAAGTCTGGGGACTTGTGCATCCGTTTTTATTGTGAAAGAACAGCTGGGCTGCTAAATCTATACCCATGTAAGTGCTCTGGGCTTTGTCTCCTGGGATGGGAACCTTCCTGTGAACGACTGCGCTGACCCTTGCTGCCAACTGGAAGTTTTCACTTCTGCCTGCCACCCATCTGGGAGCAAAGTGACAAGGGGTTTCTTATAGGACAGCAGCACCATGGCATCCTTCTCCTTCCTAGCTGTGTCTTCACTTTCTTTGCAGCGATAGATGTGAGCTTAGCTTCCTACCCTTGCAACTGCTGTCACAAGTGACCCTTCTGTGAGCCAGACTGCACTGGTTGATGTCCGTCTCCCAAGCCTTGACTGCTCTGTGGCTGGGCAGGGAAACCAGCTCCCAGCTCTGCCTCGGCCACCTGTGCACACTCTGGGCTGTGATACCCTCTGTGTTGCAGGAACCATATGGTCTTCTCTGTTTTCTATCCTCATACAATTTGTCAACCACCTGGGCTTGCTGCCATCCCAAGCCTTCTTCAGCATGAGTATGAATGTCCTTTTGTAGTTTGTAGCTGTCATTTATAGGACAGAGAGGAGAGATCACATGTGTTCAGTTCTCCATCACACGTGGGTGACCCCGAGTCTTTAGTGGGTAAACATGGAGATTGGTTGCTCTCTACTATTCGATTATACAGTGTTTAAATATAATACAGAACAAGAGTGAGACAATTATTTTGGGGCAGAGCAGACATTTTTAAACAAGCTACAAGAAGGGTAATCTTGTGAGGGAAAGTTGAACAAATATCTGCCCATTATCAAGTTTCACACATGAAATAAAGGGTGAAAAAAGAAAAGGAAAGGCCTGCCTCAGACTGGAGCAGGATATAGCTCACATACTACTGAGGAAGGATCATTAGCTAGGTCTTTGGGGGAAATTCTTCAAACTAATGAGGCAAGGACAATGAACTGATAGGAAAATGAACCAAAGTGTAAGTACGCCTTCCACATAAGGGAAAAGGTGAGTGGCCAGTCAGCCTGTGTGAAGACACTCAATTTCCTTAGTGACCAGAGAAATGTGATCTAAAATCGCCGTTAAGAGGCCAATTTATATACACCATCTTGGCAAACTGACCAGAGAATTATTAGAACATCCAGGAGAGTCCCTTGACTGTTGGTGTTGGTGCCAGGGCCTTGCATACAAACAGAGTACAGTCGGTGCTAAATATAACGAGACTTTACCATCACAAAGGTCAGTGAAAAAAGTGGTTGTAGCTGGGCCCATTGGCACAGGCCCGTGATCTCAGCATTTTGGGAGGCTGAGGTTGAAAGATCCCAAGTTCAACTCCTGCCTAGAGATGTAGCTTTGTGTGAAGGCCGTGGGCTTGATTTGCAGTACTGGAAAAAAGCAAGTGTGAAAGTGGATATTTAGTACGATCCCCTTTGTGTACAGCCCAGTGTAACTACATTGAAAATGGTCACCATACATATGTATTTTAAAAATTAAAACAAGATAATTCATAAGCCCTATATTCTACAACTTGATATCTTATGGAGAGTTAAGAGGTTCATCAGGAATTTCCCAAGTATGGCCCATCTTCTAATTTGCAAATCTCACAGCATTTTTAAAAAAATATACTTTGGGGCTGGAGGAATGGCACAGTGGTTAAAGTGCTTCCCTAGCAAGCACAAGGCCCTGGTTTTGATACCTCAGCACCATGTAAGCTGGGTACGGTGGTGCATGCCTATACTTGGCAGGCTCAGGCAGGAGGATTGCCATGAGTTGAGTCCAAGGCCAGCCTGATCTTCATAGTGACTTCAGGACCAGCCTGGACTACAGAGTGAGACCCTGTCTCAAAAAAATACACACTTTGTATCACAGATGCACTCAGCATCTTTTTAAAATCTGAAAATAATATCTTATTGTGAAAGACTTAAACTTGAGTGAAGAAACAGTTTATGAAGCATCTGATACACACTTTTCCAAGTTCTGAGTAACTTTTTTTGTGGAGAAGGGATTTCCCTTGCATGTCTCCAGAGGCAAACCTGAGACCACACAGTGGTCTTTCCTGGGGTGCAAAGCTTAGCTCCTGCTCGGAAAGACCTTGGCATATTTGCATACCCCGCCTCCCGTGTCGTCTCCTTCCTGGTTATTGTGAGAACTCACACCCTGGAGCTTCCTCAGTCTCCTCACAAGCACAGATGAAGTCCAGAATCCAGGCTGTCCTTCCTAATCCCAGGCTCTTCCTTTATTTGTTTATATTTTTTCATTTTTTCCTGGCTGGGGTTAGAACCCAGGGCTTTGGACTATGTTATTATGCGACATCCCCAGCTCATTCTTTTTTTTTTTTTTGAGACAAAGTCTCTGTCTTAGTTACTTATTTATTGCTGGAACAAAATACCTAACATACACAACCTAAGAGAGGAAAGATTTATTTATTTATTTTTGAGGGAGGGTCTCACTCTACTGTCCAGGTGGATCCTGAACTCTCCATACAGCACAGGCTGGCCACAAACACGTGGCAATCCTCCTGCCTCAGTCTCCCGAGTGCTAGGATTACAGGTGGGTGCCACCACCCCCAGGTTATGTGGCACTGGGGAATCGAACCCAGGGCCTTGAGCGTGCTAGGCAAGCACTGTAAGAGCTACTGGGAGGAAAGTCTTATTTAGCTCACAGTTTCAGAAGATCTCACACAGTCTATTATGGCAGCTGGCAAGTGGAAGCACATGCCAGAGGCCGGATTGCTGCTCCGGGGCAATGAGCAGTCTCCGTGTGTGGAGTGTCAGACAAGGCCAGAGCTTTCCCAGGAAGCAGCAGCGACAGTGTTGCTTCTTCCTTCTCAAGCTGCCCAGGGTGCAGGTACCTCCCTCACTTCCGGGCCCACAAGTCAACAACACTCGCTTGAAAGCTGTGCCCTGCGTGTATCCCCAAATTTGACAGCTGACACAATACCTCCCAGGTCAAACCCCAAGCATCCACCCTTTCCAGCCAGGCCCTACCTCCCAATAGCACACGGTTCTGCAAGTTACCCTATTACAGCCAAATGTACGGAGCTTTGGCAGAACACTTGAGGTGTAAGTCGCTGCAGGCTCCCGAAGTAGCACAGGCTGAGCTCAAACTTGCTTTTCTCCTGCGTCAGCCTCCCAGAGTGCTGGGATTGCATGCTTGTTTCACCATGCCTGCCTCCTATTTACTTTCTGGAATCACTGGCCCTTTGTAGCATACTCTGGCCCAAATAGGTGGTCAGTCAGAGTCCTGTGTGGTGAGAGAGGTGGACTCAAGTTTCCCACGTGGACCCTTCAGGTGGACGACAAGCTGTCAGTCATTGCTGACGCATGGCCAGGTTAAACAGGAGGCCTCTCTCCTGAAGGAGGCCCGTTTCTACTGCTGTGGGGCACACGTGGCCTCCAACTTTCAAAAGGACACGAGCTGCCGCTGAATCTTTCACGTGCTGGACTGCTGTGACCTGGGAGGACAGAAGCCATGAATCTCATTGACACCCTGACTTCAGGCTGCTGGAAAATTCAGTGAAATTTAGTGAAAGAAGTGAACTAGTGGGTGGGAGGAGACACTGCTGCTTGCTCTCCCGTGATAACCTTCCTGCCTTCTCTGGTCCGGCGGGCGTGGGTGGGAGGCAGGAAGGGCTCAGGGGGTCCCTGGGCCTCGCCTCACAGCCCGGACTGTGTCCCCTGTGTCCCCAGAGCAGCACGTGCTGGAGGAGCTGGAGCGGCAGGCGGTGCTGGTGTACACCCCGTCCCGCAAGGTGAACGGCAAGCGGGTGGTCTGCTACGACGACCGCTATATCGTGAAGGTGGCCTACGAGAAGGACGGCGTCATCGTCTCCAATGACAACTACCGAGACCTGCAGAGCGAGAACCCCGAGTGGAAGTGGTTCATCGAGCAGAGGCTGCTCATGTTCTCCTTTGTCAACGACAGGTACGGGCAGCGGGACCGGGCTGAGGGTGGCGGCAGAAAGCAAAGGGAGTTTGGGGGTGGTGGGCGCACCCAGCCCTGCTGACAGAGCTGGCCCGCGGTCACGCACGGGGCTTCCAGGGCAGGCTGCAGGGCTCCTGCTTTCCTGACTGGTTTCCCTGTGGTCCTTTCCCTGTAGGCTGGTTTTGCCGGTGACGTTGCAGTTCCCATGGCCGCCTCTGAGTCACCACAAAACTGCCCACTAGGAGGGTCAGAGTGTGTGTGTTTAGCTCACCAGAAACATTTCTTTGAAAGAATTTAATCCTTCAATTAAGAGCATTGAAATATCATGGGGAAAAAACCATCTGGACTTTGTTATTTGTGTCATTGTATTTTTTGTTTTTGTTTTTGTTTTTTGTCTTTGAGTTACATACGGGAGCGGGCCACAGAGTCTTTTCTTTGGGCTAGAAAGATCTTAAAGTAGCCTGGAAATAACTGTCCCCATGCCACTGTGTTGAAATGGTCAGGAGAACCTGCTGGTCTGCCTCAAGCCGGTTGGTTCCCTGGGTCAGGTCAGCCCTGGAGCAAGCAGGTACAGCTGAGGGAGGGGAAGGGCACAAGGCATAAGCCAGTCAGCAGGCACTGGGTGAGGACTCTTTGCTAGAGCTGAGATGGGGAGGAGTTGATGGCTTGGCACTGCAAACGTGCATGGGCAACCACTGAGCGCCTGGCCTGGTGCACGTGGCTCTGGAGCCACTGATATGGCACAGCCAATGGGGGCACCACTCCTATTTGGGGTTTTGTTCCAGGCAGAAATGGCTCAGCTCTTGTTCTGGACTTTCTTACTGGCCTTTTGGAACACGGCTTGAGAAAATCTTCCCAGCTCTGGCAGGACAAGGACTGTATCTGATTACCGGCTATGTCCCCAGAATGCCTGGTTCACACTAGGCACACAATAACCAGTGGTACCCAGTGAATAAGTGGATGGGTGAAAAACAGTTGAGGGCCTTGTGAAGCGTGGAGCAGGAAGAGGAAGAGGCACCATGGGCAACTCTTACCCCTGAAGTCGGGGTGGTGGAAAGAACTGGGGTGTGGACCTGGCGGGTGAGGTTTCTGACTGAGACCTTGCCCTGATGAGGTGCTGTGCTTCACGAGGCTGAGTGTTCTTCATTCTAAAAAGAGACTGGCAGTTGTACCCATGGATGAGAGAGAATTGTACACTAGAGTTGGTTGGCAGTTTTCCCAGGCCAGCCCACGGTGCCCCTTGGGCCCACTACTGCTTTCACCCACCACTGGAGCTGAGAGGTGGATATGCCTTCCAAGACCTAGGGCAGATGCCTTCCGGCCACCACTCCTAGTAATAGTAACCCCCATGGTCATTTCCAGATACGCAAGGCCAGCGGCTCTCCCTGTCCCAGTTTGGCCTACACATCTGGCAAGGCTTGTGGCTGTGGGTTCCAGAAATGCTCACTGAGGGCTGATGGGTCATGGCTGCCTCTGGCCTGGTGACAGCCAGGGGCCCAGGCCAAGTCCCTGTGATGCACTGGCCTCTGCCAAGGCTCAGCCAGAAGGCAGGGCCTGCTTGGCCCCCTCTGAGTAAGGGCACTCTTTCCCCAGTGCTGTGGGCACATGCACGGGGCCCTCCTGGCACAGCTCCTGCTCCTGAGAGCAGGAGGTGAAGCCTTTGGGAACTTTTCATAATCCCAGTGGGTGGTTCCCTGGATTCTTGGTCAGGACCCAACTTGGAGAAGCCTGTTGCATAGACTGGAGCTGAGCCACGGAGAACGCCCTGGGCCTTGCTCTGTGCAGGGTGGGGATTTCAGCTAAGCTCTAGCTCTTGAGAGGGTGGGGATAGCGACCCATAAAACATCCCCTTTCCATTTAGAATCCACGGTGGCCCTGTGGAACCTTTGTATGGCCTGGGAAGGTCTCCGGAGAACAAAAATAGTTATTTAAAAAGGTGGATCTCACTAAACAGGGGAATTTTCCTCTTGAAACATTTATTTTTCCCTTGGAGCCCATGCAGCCTAAGCATGCCATCCCTTGTCAGAGCTCTGTGCCAGGGAGGAGGAGGAGCAGGCAGGGGTGGGCTAGTGTCAGACAGCCACATGCACAGGTACAGGGCGGCCCCTGCAGCTGGGTCTCCGGGTTTGCACAGGGGCTGCTGAGTGTACCCGTGGCTCTGATCTGCTTCTTGATAATGCACAGGCTGGTGTTTCAAAACAGCCAGTACTGACCATTCACTTGCATATGCCCCACACTGAGGTGGGGTGTCAGGGGTGAGACACTGGGGAAAGAGACTAAGTCTCTGAGAGCTCATATAGCTTTGAAACTATCTTGGAGCTGTCTTTAACCCTGTTGAGGACCCTTACCTTTTGTGATTTGTGAGGACAATGAGAAGGTGGGGGTTGGGGGTGGTACAGCAATGATGCTTCAGTTTTCCTGGATGAAAACCATCTGGGAATATTTTATTTTATTTTATATTTGGGATTGAACCCAGGGCCTTCACGCTGAGTGACATCCCCAACCCACTTTTTTTTTTTGAGACAAAGTCTCGTTCTGTAGCCCAGGCTGGTTCTGAACTCACTACGTAGACCAGGCCAGCCTTGGACTCATGGCAATCCTGCCTCAGCCTCCCAAGTGCTAGGATTACAGGCGTGCATCACCATACCTGGCTTTTCTGTGGTGCTGGGGAATCAAACACAGGGTCTTACACTTGCAAGGCAAGTGCTTTAACCGCTGTGCCATTCCTCCAGCCCCTGCCCTTTTATTTTTATTTTGAGACAAGGTTATTCTAAGTCCCTAAATTGCCCAGGCTGGGCTCAAACTTGTGATCTTCCTGCTTCAGATCTGAGAGTGCTGAGAGATCACCAGGTCTGGCTTCACCTGGGAAATTCTTAAAGTGCAATCCCCGGATAGCTTCAGTTTCTTATTAAGCAGGTTTGTGTGATGTCTGAGACAGCAAATGTAACAAGTTGCTAGGTGGCTGATGCTTGCCATGGTACATGTTAGCTTGCGTCACATCGGGAGAAATCTGGGACAGGCCCCAGGCTGCACTGCGCTCAGTCTGCATGGGCTCAGTATGAAGCTGATTGTGCTCTTTAAGATGCTATGACAACGGGGTGGTCCGTGCCATGTGGTGTTTGCCGAATGGCTTGACTTGCTCCCCCGCCCCCTCCCTTCACCTCCCACAGAAGCGAGTGGCAAGTCCCACTTGGTCTAGCAGTCGTCCCTCTGCTTATGTTCTAGGTTCATGCCTCCTGATGACCCTCTGGGCCGCCATGGACCCACCTTGAGCAACTTCCTGAGCAGGAAGCCAAGGCCCCCAGAGCCGTCCTGGCAGCACTGTCCTTACGGTGGGTAGCACCCAGGGCCTTCTGAGTTCTCTCAGAAACTAACATGGGGCAGCACATGGGCACAGTCAAAAGCACTGGCCTGGTGGCTAGAACCAGCAGTTCTAGTTCCAGTCCTACCTTCGCCCTCTGCCCCAGAAGCAGCAACTCGACCTCTCTGGACAAAGGTGGCACGGGATGGGCTGACATCCTAGGTGCTGCCCGCGGGAACAAGAGGGCTGGATGCAGAAGCCATGTGCTGGGCAGGGCTGTGGCCGAGAAGCTGCTCGTGTGTCAGCTCCAGTTCTCAGACCCGCCAGAGTGAAGGGTTGTTACCCCAGCTGACCTTCAGCCAGCTCTCTCACTCACCTGCTTTGGCGAGTTAGTGTCTCACATCCAGGTTTTTGTGCTTACAGAAGTTCAGCATGAACTTGGGTAACATTCAAAGTAATTTCTTCGGGTTAGATGATCAATTACTTGATCAATCGATTACCTCTATTTAAAAAGCATGCAGGGAGAAAGCCAGAGCTAGCACAGAGTGTGGATGAGCTGGGCCTGGTGGCACAAGCCTGAACTTCCAACACTGGGAGGCTGAGGCAGGAAGACTGCGAGTTCGAGCCTAGCCTGGGCCACTTAGCAAGACCCAATAAAAAGGAGGCTGAGGATGTAGCTGAGACTGGAGGGTCTGGATTCATTCCCCGGTGCTGGGCAAATAAAATGTGGACTCTGGTGGAACTGGGGCAACACAACGCACAGGTAGTCCTGCACCAGCAGCACCCACTTCCCACGCCCAAGGTCAGATGTGTCCACAGGGTTCCCAGGAGAAAGGAGATTGAAGGTCGTCAGCTGCGGAGAGTAGGCGTAGATGCTAGTAGGAGCTCCCGGGCCAGTACCGGGTCCTCAGGATGTACTGTGCCTTGGGATTGACTGTGCTCAGGGTACTGTGGCCCATCCCGTCATGCTCACTGCCTCAAGCAGATCCTGAGTCGTTTCTTTGGGGCTAAGGCCACAGAGTCCGAGTGGCCTGGGGGCCTTTTAGGAGAAACCTTCCTGGAACAGGTCAGGGGCCGGCACTGCCAGGACCTAAAACCTCCCTGGCCCCCCGGGTCTCACCCAGCGCCTTCTCGCCCCTGCTCCTTCCAGGCAAGAAATGCACCTATGGCATCAAGTGCAAGTTCTACCACCCGGAGAGGCCACACCACGCGCAGCTGGCGGTGGCCGATGAGCTCCGCGCCAAGACCAGGGCGCGGCCGGGCGGGGGCGCCGAGGAGCCGCGACAGCCCAGCGCCCCAGGCGGCCCCGCAGAGGCCAGGCTGGTCGCCCGGGAGCCCGGCGCTCTCGGCCTCCAGCCCGCGCCGCGGCCCGACGACCTGGCCGCCCTGCGGGGGAGCTTCTCGCGGCTGACCTTCAGCGACCACCCCGCCTGCGACCTGGCGACCCGGCAGCGCGGCCCCGACTGGGTGCCCACGGGATGCCGGGTGCCCGGGGCCTCGTCGTCCCAGCGGGCGGGCAGCCTGGCCACTGCAGGGCCGCCCTGCCCCGGGGAGCTGGGGTCGGGCCTGCGCTGCGTCCCCGGCCCACAGGGCCCCTTTGTCTCTGGTGACTGTCTGTCCGCGCTGGGCTCGCAGGACCGGCAGCGGGGTGAGCCCGGGCCCAGGGACCTGCGCAGTGATCCACTGCCCCAGCCTCGGCCTCTTGACGACCTGTGGGCTCACCTGCCCAGGTCCCACCGCTTTTTGGGTTGCTCGGCCTGGGAGGAGGCGGCTTGGGGAGACCGCACGGCTGGGGGACCTTCCAGGGCTGCGTCCTCGGCGGTGGAGAACGAAGGACACACACGTGCTTGGGTGCGCGCCACGCTCTGCAGCGTCTTCCCGCCAGAACAGGTGGAGCGCATGATGGCCTCGTCTCCGGCCCTCTCCGACCTGGCCAGGCTCGTTCTCCTCACGCAGAGACCGCAAGGGGCTGGTGCGCGTCTGGGAGACCCCTAATGGACTAGGCGCGACACTGCAAGGGATGGCCCAGTCTTGCCCGGCAAATTGCGGCGTGGACTGACCGTTGTCAGCCTGATCTTTAAAGATGGTCAGAGGATCCTGCTGTAGGTGCCCCCCGTGGTGTCAATGGGAGATCCTCACAGAGGTCGGAGCCTGCTGCGGGGAGAGTGATTGCTGAGGTAGTGAGTATGACGCGGGACAGCTCACGCCAGGGCTTGTGTTCTGCCGGTGTCGAAGAATGAACACCACGAACAAAGAGACCGTTTGGAAATACAAAGTAACTTTATTGGGGGAAGTATAAAAGAAAGGTGACGAGAACAGGAAGAGCTCCCACGAAAGAATGGGAGGGGCTAGAAAGCTGATTATTCAGCAGTTACGCCCTTCCTATAGTTTTAAAAACAGATCATGCACATTTATTTTACTATTCCTAGTTAGCCCTTATTGATTGGTGCATGTTAGCATAAAATTTACTGATTGGTACATATTAGCGTGAAAACTAGTCTTTTGGCTTTAAATCAAGTTTCAACGTTCAAAATAAGTCTCTAGACTGCAGTGCCCCCAATGTAGCAGGAGAAACCAGCAAAGGCCTTCAGAAGTTTTGTTACCACAGTTGTGGCCTTCAGGAATGTCTAGTTGTTGTTGTTGTTTTTTTTTTTTTTTCCATTTGTCCTGCATTCCAACATATCTTGTTTGTTTAGCTGTTGATTCTTTAAGTGTGCGGAGGAAGGTTGAACTCCTTGACCCAGCTCCACTAACTGCTCTGACCTTGCCTGCCTAACAAAAATTCTGTCCTATTAACCGTACACCTGTGTAACAAGAATCTACCTTGATTTCAGGTCCCACTGTAGCTCCAAGGCTTGAGTCCAAGCAGCTGCAAATGGGTCAATACAGTGGTTGTACATGTCTGTAATCCCAGCACTCCGAGAGGTTGAGGCAGAATTGCCAAGTTTGAGCCTGGCCTGGTCTGACTTAATGAGATTCTATCTTTTAAAAACAAACAAACAAAACTTGGGATGTAGCTCAGTGTGAAGGCCTTGGATTTAAATCCTGGGACTTCAAAAGGAAAACGAAATTATTCAGTGGGTCACCACTACAAACAGAACAGGAAACATTAATATCAGTATCAAGCACACTTCATATAATCACATAAAGTGTGAACTCCTGTTATCTAGATATGTGTCCATGCAAATTCAGAAGCAGTGTGAACTTAATGTGGGTCATAGGCAAAAGTTTGAAAACAGATGATGAATGATCTTGAATCTCAGTGCATCATCCAATAATGTTTGAAATATGTAGCTAGGAAGATTTTGGTTTGGGGCGTTTTCACCTTAGCTATTTCTAACCACACCCAGGAGGGGAACCCAGCCTGCTCTGTGGCTCTGTGGGACTCTAGGTGAGGGGTTCTTGATCCTGAGAGTCTGCTCACAAAACCTCCATCCCCTTTGTGTACACCTATCACACCACACAAATGTCACACACACACACACACACACACACGCACCCCACTTTGCTGAGGGTTCCATCTCTCTGTCCTTCGCAGTCACCCTGCACACCTGCCTCCAGAACAAGCCCCTCTAAGCTGCACCTGACAGTAAGCCAGGTGCAGAAGCCAGGACTTCTTGTCCAGAAGCGTCAGCTGGCTCAGTGGAGAGCTGGTCTCCTGTGGAGGTTTGTTGACATTTTCCTGTTGTTTTCTTTTTCCAGACAGCAGCTGCCGCATTTGGGGGTGAAGGGGACCGCCCATTTTCTTGGGACAAGAGAGGAGACAGTGCTGCCGGAGTCTGACCCATTCTGGTTACCAAGGCAGCCCTCTAGAAGGTGGCTCCTGTGTTCATTAGGGGACTTGGGAGCTCAGCTATTAGGGGGCCATGTGGACATCTGCCAGTAGGACCTGTCCCCAAATGCCAAGTTCCTTCTTTCTGACAAGTACATGGGGGAAACTGTAGTTCTTTACTAGGCCGTGTGCTGCTGGCACCGCCAAGGGTGTGTCTTAGGGACAGTGGCTTCTAGCCCTCTTCTTCATAGTAAATGCTTTGGTGACACCACAATGTTCTGACCACCTGTGACTCTCTCGGTCTCTATACCAGAGATTGAAACCGGAGCTTCTTGCAGGCTGTATGAACACTCAACCACTAAGCGACCCTCTTGGCCTTTTTTATTCCTTTATTTTTTTTTGCTTTGAGACAAGTTCTCATGAAGTGGTCTGGGCTGATCTCTAATTTGCGATCCTCCTTCTTCAGCGTCCTGAGGAGCTGGGATTACAGGTATGTGCTACAGCAGCTGACTCCTTCCTCTTTTTAATCCAGAGTTTTAGCATGGCTTTGCCAGATCTGCCCCTCACCTCTTCCCTCAAGGAGGATGCTGTAAGCCACCGCGGCCTGGAGACCTTTGTTCTGAAGAGGCCCTCTCTTCCTACAGCAAGTCTTGTGTGTGTTTCCTCTCAAGAAGACAAGCTCAGTGTTGGAGCTGCTTTTGTTTTCATATTTCTCTCCGGGTAGAGAATCACCCCACGGCTAGCTTATAGTTGAGAATGTTTAAACTGCTTCCTTTGAGGACAAGTTTGAGCTTTAGTAAGCTGTAAAGCTGTTGTATTCAATTCAGTGTGAGATAGCAGCATAGAAAGAAGGTGAAGAAACACAAATTTCACCAGATCCCCTTTGGAATTCTTCCAAAGTCTTAGTATGTCTTTGTGACACAAAAACAGGGACCCATAAATGGAATGTTTCTGATTGCATGGCTGTTACTGTATACCAGAAATAAATCTCTTTTTCTTACCATACTAGCACTGCGTTGCTAACTTGTGTGTCAGTTTCTCTCTGCCCTTCCCCACTGGGCTTTCATGTTCAGTACTACAGGTGTGAAGCCCAAAGCAATACCAGGTTGTGTTTTGTTTTTCATCTTAAAATAACTTTGATTAAGCTGAAGTTTCACTAGCCATTAACCAGATGTGGGAAGGGTATACACGATGGCCCATTTTGCAGCCGCTGTTCAGTGTTACTTCCGCACGAGGGGTTCTGTGGGGACCTTGAGTTGGCCTGTCCTGGCCACTGCAAGCACGCAACTTTGCTGGCTGTAAGGTGCAGGCTGCTCGCTGTTGTCACAAGTCCATGAAGCTACTTCATAAATACAGCTTTTCTTGCTTGAACCTGCAGCCGCGCTCTTGAACGCTCGCGCCTGAGAGATTCCTGCTCTCCCATGTGCCCGGTATAGTTTCCCAGAGGCCCCACCTGGAAGGATGCTTGAGGCCAAACCACAGGACTTTGGCGTTTGAGGGGCAGAAGAAAGAGGAGCCACTCATATTTGCATTCTTTCAAAGGAAATTAACTTCAGCTTTGTTTTTATGTAGAAGTCAGATGAGGAGCAGTGAGCCAGTTGCTGGCTGGGGCCTTAGGTCCCTGAGAGAAAAGTCTACCTATGGGGACGGAGTGAGGAGAAGGATGGGGAGCAGAGGGAGGCAGAGAGGCTTTAGGGTGAAGGAAGACACAAGATGGGACGAGGGGGAAATGGATTCTGGGAGCTGCAGCAATCCACAGGCATCACAAACCCCACTGTCAGGGACTGTATTGGGGGGGGGGGCAGGGTCAACTATATTATTTGTGGGACCCTTGTTCCAAGCAAGGAAGAATATTTAGATGGTGATAGCAGAGCACTGAACCAAGCCTGGGGTCATGTACGGCCCCATGTACGGCGACATGAGTTGCAGTCTGGAAGCTGGCCTGCATGGAGTCAACAAGAAGACAGCGGGAGAACAGAGTGTGTTCAGAGCAAGACACGGAGCGGAAGACACTCATAGTTTGTAGCGAGAACAGGCTATGAGCATTGGTGGGCAAATGCTGGTCCCGGAAGCCTTCTCCTGAGGCCCGAGGGGCCTCTCTGGACTCTCCCTGCCCACTCCTGATGCAAGGGGCCAGAATAAAGGGCAGACGCTGAAAGGCTATCGCTGAAAAACTATACATTGGATCATCCGCTTGCAAATGAGTAGAGACGCCTGAAACTGGCTGCCATCATGCTCTTGGTATTAGGCAAGGTTTTTTTTTTTTTTTTTTTTTCTCTTGCTACAACTGTGGTTCATAAAACCAAATGGCAGGAGGACAAGGATGGCAACGACTGTGGGGCTGACCGGAAATATGGGCTGGAAAACCTACCAGCGTATCTGGTCTATCTCCTTCAGCATTTTTTTTCCTATATACTGTCTATTGTTAAGCTTTCCCCCATACCACAAGGGCCATGTTTGGGCCATGTGACCACCCCTGAACCCCTCCCTTTGGAATAAAGAAATAGTACAATCAGCCCAGTTTGGGTCTTCCACCCAAATCTGCTCAGGACAAATGCATAACTTTGGATTGCACAACCCCCCCAGCTGGGTGGCAATTGGACAGGGGGGTGACCAGCACGTCCCTCAAAGAAAGGAGGGCATTGTTAGGGTAGACAGAACACTACCCACAGCGATGGGTAGTAAGGCTCAGAATGACCTGCCCTTCCCCACCCCTAACTCTGGTCCTACTTGAGGAAGGAATGCTATGTTAGCAAATACCTCCTGTCCACCTGTCCAGACAATTCTGCCTTCTGTGGGAGAAAGGTGAAACACCTGCTTCTTCAGAGCCGGAGGCATTATCTTGGCCATTTTACCAGTCCTGGGGTTAGGGCCCACCAATGAGCACTTAGATGAGCACTTGGATGAGCACCTCCGTGAAACACCACCAAAAATCCCTGCAGGGAGAAAAAGGCTCTTCAGAGTCAAGCTGACCTTGTTTCCTTTGACTCACTTCTAAGCTGGTGGCATGACACACCTGTCCCAATTCCCAGACACGGTAAGGTGCTAAATAAACAAACCAAAAGTCAGGTAGGCTCAGACCCAGCAGAAAGCGGTGCTTGACTGGCTTAATGCTGTCTGACTGGCTGACAGACATTAAAGGACACTGAACAGCTGCCACTGGCTGCCACTCATGGGCTGAATGCTCTGATTCACTGACACTGACTGACCCTCTGAAACAATGACGGGCCTCCTGAGGCGGGGAGTGACTGGCGTACACAGGCAGACTGACGAGACCTGGACTAACTATGATTCGCTGACTGGCTGACAACGACTGCTGACACTGGTTCTGGCTGGCTGGCTGATGCTGAGGCTGACTGATAAGGCTGAAGTGTGCTCAGCACCTCAGGCTGTTGGGAGTGATTATTACTCAACTAGGACTCGCGGACCATGATAGTCCTGACTTTATCTGCATCCAGCTGACTCTTGGATATAGTGTGGATATGATTTCCACAAGGCACAGTATGTCCCAAGGTTAGGCTTCACTGACATCATTCTGGTGTGAGGCAGTGAGAGGTATTTCTCCCACAAACAAGCACGTGGAGCACAGGAGGGGGGTGAGGTTCCTCTCCCTGCAACAGCCATTTGCCTCCTCTGGCCACTTCCTGTCCGAGGCTGTCTTTATCTCTAATGCTTTCAACATTCCTGTTCACACAGACGCAGACAACTAACTGTATGGTTTGCTCCATTATGACCTCTTTGGTCTCCTGCCCTCCTCACTCTTTTACTCCTCACCTGGCCCTCCAAGACTCCCTCTTCCCCTTCCTCCACGAAGGCTGCTGTGGCCATCCCCACGCTGGGAATCCCTCTTCTCAGAAGACTCCAAAGCTCTATTTTCTGGGGCTCAGCAGCGCTATGCTGCTCTAGGGCACCCTAGTAATGCTAGTTATTAGACCTTTCCCTTGCATTTAGGACAGGCTTCCCCAGCTAGGCCATATGTACTTAAAGGAGTGGGATTCTGTCTCAGCCTGGGCTCTCCAACAGCCCTGTCATCAGGACAAGGAGGTCACGTTGCACAAACAACATGGTCCTGAATCCTGACGGTTAAGAACACAGTCTTTTTCCTGTTATGTCATGTGTCCTTTGAAGGAGACCCAGGCTGTGAGAGACAACCTGCAACTTGTGGGTGGGCTGGGTCAGGGAAGGAGCAATCTGAAATGCGCATTCTTTCTCAAAGCTTCCGTCCAGATGTCACTGTTGCTCCTATTTCACTGGCCCAATCCAGTCATATGGCAGCACCCAACTTCCTAGGTGCTGAAAAGCGCCACTTTATTGAATATCTGCATATGACAGATACACTTGAAAATGGCATCCATGACAACTTGTCTGGCCTAGAGAGAAATAGTTAATTAAAAGCTGACGGAAGGAGTGAGTTAATGAAGCAGGCGCTATCCGCCTCAAGGAAGAGGCATCGCTCTGTGGCCCCTTGGACATGAACACTGTCCCGCACTGTGGATCTGGGATTCCTATAGGGCAAGTGTGAGGAGTCGACTTTGGGCCTCAGAGTCTCCCGTCTCGGGTTTGGAAGAGGAAGATGGCATTTCCCTCTTCTCTGTTTCAGCTCTTCAAGTTGATTCAGCTCCAGGAAATTTTTTTGGCCGAGTCATTTTCAAAATAACTGTTCATGGTCTGTTTGTTTCCAATGCAGTTGATTTATGGCTTTTCTGACCTTTGAGACACTGGCAAAGCGCCGCCTGGGCTCCTGGGGAGGTTTTCCCTTGCCTGTTTACCCAGGGTGATTTAGAAGCCACCGTGCCAAGAGGATTCCCGGCTTCTTCCGCCCAAAGACCTGACCGCCTGGCTTGCCACCAGGTTCACATCCTGAATGTGGGGCTCTGCTTCGTGTTTTATACTAAGTACCAGTCACCCCTTGAGTGCCCAGGACCACACTGCTCCCCCTCCTTGGCCTGTAACCTTCCTAAGAGCCCCCAGGGAATCACTCGGAGGCTGTTTGCCTCATGGCCCTGCTGCTTGCGGCTGGTGTCATCAAGCCTTCCTCCAGGGGGCTGCCGAGTTCTCTGCGGCTGAGGGGCTGAAGAGCAGAATGGACTATTGCCATCTCTTCTGGTCACTACTATTGATTCTGGCGGGTTGGCCTCTGTACAGAGACCCTGAACACTTGCAGGGTCTGTGGCACCACGGCCAGCTGCGCTGGTTTGTGAAGCAGGAGTGGATAGTGAGCCCCAAGTAACCACAGTCCTGTGTGCTTGGGGTGTGACTTAGTACAATCATGTCATCATGGAGTGGGGAGGAAACTCAGAGGCCGGAGGGGACTCTCAGTCAATAATTTGCACCTTCTCTGTTCCACTATTGGTTCACCTAGCATGCAAGCACTGGCCCAGGCACAGGAGGAGCTTGTGGCTCCAGACCTGCTCAGTTGGATGGGGATTTCTAAACCGAGGCTCCAATCATTCATCTACCCTACTTTGTTAGGGCTCTGCTGAGAGCCCAGGATTGTTCTGGGCACTGGGAACAATTCTGGCTTGTTTAGACCTAAAGCACCCTCAGAAATCTCATGTGTTCGGAAGGTGGTTGCATCATGGGGATGCTGTGCTATCAGTGGGTCAGCCCCTCGACTTCCTGTGCCGTGAGGAGGTGGAGTCCGTTTGGAGGAAAGGGTCACGGGGGGCATCACTTGGAAGAGTCCATTCTTACCTGTGGCTCCTCCCATTTCTCTGTGCTTCTTGGCTGCCATCATTGAAATGCCGTCCTCCAACAGCCCTTCCACTACATATTTCTGCCTTGGAGCCGGCCCACTTGGGTCTGAACCCACTGGAAGTGGTGAGCTAAACCAAGCTCTCCTCCCCTAAGTTGTGGTTGTTGGGTATTGTGTGCCAGTGACAGGAAAGTAACTCCCAAGGCTTACCTTCTCTGCCAAAACGAAGCTGCTCTGTTGTACACACTCATTTTGCCCGGCATGTGCAGTTATGTGTCACTCCATTTTACTGTCACTCTTGCCATCAGGATGGGTGCCGTGATTGCCAGAAGAGGTAACCAAGTCACCGAGAGGTAAAGCGTCAGCGGTTAATTTTGCATTAGCTTTACAGAAGTCTACTTACCTACAGATTGCTCAGGTGAATAGTATGTGCACGCAAGTAGCTCTCTTCTATACCTGAATTTGCTTGGTCAGCATCTGAAGGCCCCTGTCTTTAGTTACTTTTTGTTTTATTTTTGTTGTTGTTGCTGGGACAGAATACCTGACATCCACAACTTAAGGAAAGAAAGATTTATTTTGGCTCATGATTTCAGAAGGTCAAGTCCATTCATGGGTGGCTGGCAGTGGTGGAAGCCCAGAGGAGGCTTGGGTGTCCCTGGCATGGCAGACGGAAGCCAAGTGAGGGAGAAGGGTGAAGCTAGCATGTACCCTCCCAGGTCACGTCCCAGTGCTCTGCCCCTTCCAGGTCGCATACCCGCTAACGTGCCACACTGCTGTAATTTACAGCCTGCCCCGGATCTACCACATGCACGCCTGTCTTCCACCACGCACCTATAGCGCCCCCTCCTGATGCGGACCCACCTCTCAACAGCACATGGAATCCGTAGGTCATCCACAACATCCAAACACACGAGGCTTTTAGGAGACATTCCAGATCTGAATCGTAACAGCCTCTAACTCGGAATTCCCTCTCCAGACTCCTTCCCTTGAGGGCCGTAATGATTGCTGTAAAAATAGATGTAAAAATAGACCTCATTAAGTAGCATACAAGTGTATGAACAGAGGTGTTGGGAGACCCCAGATTCTACAGTTGCTTCTCCTTGCAACACAAAACCCCCCTTCACTTCTTTTTCAAACCTCCTTCCCATGCAACCTGCTACTTTGGCAACTTGTGAAATCAGCAATATCTGCAGGGCGTCCTCATGGAGACAGATGTGCCAGATATTTGGGGACATACA
Organism: Ctenodactylus gundi; assembly: GCA_004027205.1. Classification (NCBI taxonomy): domain Eukaryota; kingdom Metazoa; phylum Chordata; class Mammalia; order Rodentia; family Ctenodactylidae; genus Ctenodactylus; species Ctenodactylus gundi. Next base: position 66,413 of record PVKB01003390.1, read on the forward strand.
TTCCAGGATATCCAGCGAGGGCCTGAAATTGCAGATAACACCAACACTTTTTTTTTTTTTTTGGTTTGTTTTTGTGCTTCCATGTCTATGAAAAGGTTTAGCCTAGTTTAGAAATTTGGCAGATCAGATTAACAACAATAAATCATAATAAAATAGATATAGTAACAATAAATTAAAATAAAGTTTGCATTTGGGGTCTATTATTAAATAAATCAGGGGTTATTTGAATACAATAACTATGACGCTGATTCTAAGCTGGTTTATCTGATAACTGAGAGGCCCACTGAGGAGTGATTCTGAAGAGGGAAAGAGGTGTCGGGCGGCTCCACTGGACAACTTACAATGTGAGCAACTTAAAGCTGCTGAATTGTGTATTTCTCAGACTTTCCACTTAATATTTTTGTACTGCAGTTGTGAACATACAGGTGAAAGCAAAAGTTCCAGTAAGGGGTGAATGCTGAGGAACTATGTTCGCTTTAGTGTTGGTGCATTAAATAGCAAGATCTAAGGGGATACGAGAACTCCTCGTTACTAGCGATTAAAGTAATTTCTAATGTATCAGTAATAGAGTGCAATTTCAAAAGAGTTTATGAATAGAAATGATATTGGAGGCGTCTGCTCCAACCATAAGATGGAATAAAACTGTGTGATTTGGAAACAAAGTCGCAGGTGCTGCTGGTAAAGATCACTGTGGCTTGTTGTCTACATTCACAGTTGAAGAAAGTGTCCAATTTCAGTTAGCGATCTGAGAAGTTAATGTTCCTTAACTGTCGCTGGTGAGGGGACAGAAACAAATGAGACCTGTACACAGCAAGACCTGGGATAGGCCATGGGGATGGGCTCAGCTTCCCTGAGCCCTGTGACTGCGTAGGCTTCCTACACAGGACTCTCCCTGGGAGGAGGAGAGCTTGCTGGGTAAATGTGGTGACTATCAACTTGATTGGCTTTAGATATGCCTAGAGGATTATTAAAGCACACTTCTGAGTGTTTCTGAGGGAGTCAGAGGGATACAAAACTGGGAATTATAATCTGGTCCCTGGACCCATCCTCTCTGGCTGTCTTTAAAATCTTCTCTGCTTTCTGATTGCCATGATGTGAGCAACAATCCTCCACCATGATGCTGGTGCATCTTCACGGGCCTGCAGCAATGGAGCCAGCGGACCGTGGGCTGAAACCACAGCGCAGTCAACTTACTTTACTTTATATGTGGGTGTGCGTGCGCACGCGCACGTTCTGCCTCAGCAATGAGAACCTGACCAATACAGTGAGCCACCCATTTAAGTGGACTTTAGACAGAAAGAAAGAGGAGGAATACGCCTGAGGGTCTGGATCATGTAGACTTAGAGATGTGTGGCTCCCTTTGCTTATGATTGGAGAAACAAAGTCAATATAGCTCTACAGATGGAAAAAAAGGAAGAAGAGAGCGATGCCCTTGTGTTCCGGTTCCTCCCTGAGGCCTGGCCGCTGCACCCAGGCGTAGGTGACTTGGTAACACACCTGGGGTCAAAGTAATAACATTTTCTCTCTCTCTTCTGTTTCAGCCAGATCCACAGGGTTGTTTTTCTTAATTGCAAAAGAACCACGGCTCAGGGAGAGTCCTTGAGAGGGAAGGTAGGATGTGTGCCTTGCTCACCGTTCTGCTTCCTGTTCCGGGGCACATGATAAATACCTTTTACACTATTTCTTAAGTTGGGTGGGGTGAAGATTGAGGGGAAGGCAAGCTAGAAGTTACAGGACAGGAAGTGGAAGGATCTCTTACTGACAGCACAACAGAGAAGCTTGCAGAGTCCCTTCCTTGGAGCTCCCCGGGGCAGGGCATGGATTCTTGGGGACTAATCATCCAGTTTGGTCAACATTGCTCCAAGTTAGCACTGAAAATCTCACATGCCCAGAAACACTCAGTCCTGTGCCAAACCAGTGCTTGGTCATCCTCAGTCCTCACAATCCCACAACCTTGAAGGCACATGGGTGGGCTGGAAAATTCCTGAAACGCCCCAGGGCTGTGCTTTCCCACTGTCCACTGCAGTGCCCGTGGTGACAGGAGCACCTCCCGGAGGGCTTAAGACCTCCCGTGCAGGCCCTGCCCTGTCCTTTCTTGTCTCTTCATGAACACCCCCAGAGAAGCCCCTTTTATTTCAGCTCCACTGAAACATTCCCAGGAACAGACACCAGGAGACGCCAGCATCCGTGCCACGGCCCCAGCCCTCCCTGAGCCCCGCGGCCATCGCCTCCCCCAGTCTCTGCTATTGACAGACTATTGCTGCTGACGCCGGCTGTATCCCCGTGCTGCCTGCTTTGTGCCTGTCAAGTGAATTCTGGAGGGAGTTTGCCGGGAGCTGGGTAGCCCCAAGCCCTGGCTAGGTGGCACCTACCCTGGGCAACGCGCCGAGGGCCCTGAGCTGGCCTGAGCTTGCCCCCCTGTCCTCTTTCATGCTCTTGTCCCAACCTGCTACCCTCTTTCATGCTCTTGTCCCAACCTGCTACCAAGGAGGGCTGGGAGGGAGGCTTGTTTCTCTTGCATCCGGGAAGGGCACATTCTACAAGTCACGGCCACAATGGGAATAAGAATGAATGTCTGCTTCTTCTTTTACCTCATACTGATTCTAAACAAGGGTGTACACCGTTACATCTGCAATGACAAATGTCGTTTTTAATCACCTCACACTCTCTGTGTCCAAACCTATGCTAGTGTGCCAAAACCATGCATTTATTCACCAATGGGCTTATTAAAAATTTGTAGAAGTTTATTGGAAGGGCTAATGAATGCTACTGAAACAAGTATGAAATAAATACCTCCATCTTCCCTGTAAACTCAGCACCTTAACCTAGCTCAGCGATAGCACGACACCCAGTCAAACTGGCTCAGTACATGGAAAACAAGAACAAATCTTTCATTTCTCTCTAACATTATGTTTGGTAAAAATGAATCAGGAATGATTGGTGTTTCAGATCATCATAGAGGGTATGCACACAAGCATCTCATCAAACTATAAATAAGCAAAAATTCAGAAGCTTTTCTGAGTAAAGGCAGTCATTGTTTAGGAAAAAACCTTCTAACAATGCTGAACTACAAGCGGGGGTTCCTATCGTGAGCCACGTGCCTTCCATCTCGGGCGATGTCAGCACCGGCCACACTCACATGTGCCATATTATGGGATTTTCATGTGAATTCCTGACATAGTGAGTACGTTATGAGCCCCTTTTGCAGATGAAATAAACAGAGGCTCATAAGAGTGACTCGCTTACGGTCACCCAGCTGGGAAGCACAGGGTCTGGTCCAGGGCCCCTTCCTTACACCTGTGAGCAGTGATTGGGTGGGGCTCTTTGCTACCTGCTGCCTTGTGGCTAAATGGCTCTGGTCTCAGGAAGCCTCGGTACAAATTCCAGGGCTACTTCCTACTCTCAGGCGTGCGACCTTACGAAAGCGCTGGAGTTTCTCAGAACCTCAGTTTTCTGGTCAGTCAGATGGACGCCAGGAGCATCTGCCTACCGGATTGTCGCGAAGATGAAACCGGACGCGGGAGCCAGAGCCTGCGGTGCAGCGGGGGCCAGGGCACCGCACCCAGGGCCGGCAAGGGCTCTTCTACTGCCAAGGAATCCGCAAAGCTGGTAGGAACCGGCGTGATCACGGCGTGTGGGCAACCGATGTCGAATTCCACGTAAGTCTGAAGGCCACAGTGCTCAGTGCGTCGACGATCTCACGGTCAGAGCGGAGGGCAGCCAGGGCGCGGCGCGCCGCTTGCGCACGGAAGCGGAGGGAAGGCGGTGGAAGGAGGGGACGCTTGGGGGTGTCCGTCCCTGGGTCGCGCTAGAAACGCGAGTGTTATCTGCTCAGCGTTACTCTCAGCCACACGCGCCACGTGGGCATTTCAAGACATCCCAGCGCCCCGTGGGAAGGTGGTAATATGAATTCCAGCCCAGACAGTCCACAATTTTTAACCCCCCCCCCCCCATTTCTGTAACATCATCGCCAAATCGCTTTGAAATGGAAAATAAAAAAGTGTCTCCGGCCCAAGCCAACTTTTTCTGCCACTACAGATACAGTTTCTCTCGCACATCTCCCTTCGGATGTGAGTTTGAGGGACTGTTTCCCAAAGCGCTTCACCGCGGCCGGCCAGAGCGCCGGCCCGGAGGTTGGCAGCAAACTCTGCGGGACACAGACCGCGGGCGGGAGGAGCACGGGGCCAGATCTCGGTGTCGCGCGCTTGCTGCGGCGGGGAGCGGGGCTGATCGATTGTCGCTGCCTCCTGTCCCGTCACCCTCAGTCACACCGAGCCCCCGCGGGACAGGCCGTCACGACTGTGCGCCCATGGCCGCCCTCCCGCCGGGCAGCTCGTGGGGTTCCCGCTCTGACCAGGGGGTGGCAGTGTCGCAGCACGCCGTGGACCTGCTCTTGGCTCGGGAGTCGCGGTCTGCTCCCACGGGCCGGGTCCACGGAGCCCAGGCGCAGCCTGCGCACCATGGCTGACAGTGTCCTACGGGGGACCCTGCCTTGCCCCTGCCAGGCCCTGTGTAATGGAAGCGCCGGAAATTAAACTTTAGTATACTGCCATGTTTTCTTCAATGATGTACAATTTTATCTAAGCAACCATCGGTACATATTTCATTAAAATTATTCCTGGGGAACCTTGTTGTTCTGTTATTATTGTTAGAAATAACATTTTTAAATTCACACTTTTCTAGGGTTTGTTTTGGAACATTTATTTTTTGTATAAATAAGCTTCAAAATCCCTGAATGTCTTGTCCGCACGTTGAGATGATCATATATATATATATATATATATATATATATATATATATATATATATATATATATATTACCCGTGCATGGCGGCGCACCCCAGGCAGGAGGATTGCCATGAGTTAGAGGCCAGCCTGGGCTACAGAGTGAAGCCAGTGCCTGTCTGAAAACAAACCCCTCCAAAATCAAAAGCAAAAAAACCAACCAACCAACCAAGCAAAACCAAAGCCAACTCCTCAGGTCAAAGGTGCCCTGCCTCAGCTTCCCTGAGTAGCCGGGACTCAGGGCACACACCAGCGAGCTTTCCCCCATCCCCGCCCTCCGGAGCTGCCTTCCTTCCGGGGCACTCTGCCAGCCTAAAGGTTACTGCCACCCTCCTGGGTGCGTGACAGGAAGTTGGTGACTCCCTGACCCCTCTTCCTATTCCCCCTACAGATTATCCCGCCCATTTCTTCATCCCTTCTGTGATTGCTTCTCTGGAATTCTCTCTGGGATTAATCACATTTTCCCCCTAAACTTTCTGAATAAAAATGCTTAAGCCTATGAAAGTGCAGAAAATGTTATAGCAAATGCCTGTGTATCTACTGCTCAGATTTTATAAACACTATTAAAAACTGAGAATTTGTAGATATGGCTAAAAGCGTTTTACAACTTTCTAAATCTTGCTGCCCATTCTCCCTTCCCAGGGGTCTCTGAGGCTCCTAAAATCAGGGTGCCTCCTTCCACCTATTTTTTTTTGTGGATTTTTCTGCTACATATATACACAAGTCTGAAAATACATATTAATAGCAGTCGCATTAAGTGGTACCAAATGTCATCATCCTTCTGCTTGCAATTAGCTTTTTCACTTGACATTATATACTGAGGGTGAGTTCTGTTCGTACAGGTGGCTCCAGTTTATTTTAATTGTTAAATAGATCCCGTGGCATGAGCTGGTCCCAGCTCGCAGGTCTGTTCCCCTGTTGGCGGACACTTAGGTTCTTAGGTTACTTCCCCTTCCACCTTGTTTTTTTAAACATATGGGCTGTATGTGTGTCTTTTTAATTTTCTTTCTTTCTTTCTCTAAATGTTCTGGGTTGTGAGTGTGTTTATTTTTCTTTCATTTTTTTTTCCCTTGACAGACAAGGACGAGATCTCATCATCTTGCCTGCAACCCAGGCTGCCTCGGCCTCCTGAGTGCTAATAATACAGCACACCCGCTAACCTTTATGTGGTGGTGGGGAACTGAACCCAGGGCCTTGCGTGTGCCAGGCAAGCCCTCTAACCCTTGAGCTGTGTTTCAGTGAGTGCTTTTCCACTCATCTTCGCCCGTGTGTGAATTCCTGCGAGGTCTCCTTCCTAGAAGTGAAACTGCTGAGTAGACACGTCCTGAACTCTTCCACGTTGCTGAGCTATCTTCTTTCATAATTTGAAAGCTGCTTTTCCACCTTTTCACCAAAGAGCGTTTCCACTGGGTGTCGGTTGCATCTCCCTGTGGTTTTAACTCACACATTGCTGTTTACAGGGGAGGCCGAGCAGCTTCTTGTGGTGCCTCTTCAAGGGCTGCAAATTGCCACCTCACCTCCCATGCCTCCGGCCCCACCCGCCCCCTTTCTCTATGTGGGTGACCTGCACTGACTGCTGGAAAAGGCCGCTGCGACCAGGCCCATCAGCCGTGCCTGCCCAGAGACCCCGGGGACAGGTGGCTCCGCCCTGCATGTCCCCAGAGCTTGGTCAGGGTCATGCAGCCCTGCATGTCCCCAGAGCTTGGTCAGGGTCATGTTCTGTGGAGTCCTGGCTGCCAAGATCTGCAGTTTTCTTTGTTCACACCCAGCTTCTTCCCCGATTCCCACACCTTGCAGAGCCGGTTCACACGTGGAACCTCGGGGTCCCCCGACTCGGAGCCTTCATGAACCTGGCCCTGGCTTCCTGAAGGCTTCCTCCTGTGAGCCTCGTGTGTCCCCTGCAGTCCCCGGGGACATTTGTCCTGCTCACCGTGCCTCCAGCGTTTGGAATGGAATGACGTCAACGGAGGAAGAACCAGGCTTGCGATGTGCCGCGCCCTGCTGCGCACGTCAGGGTGTGTGTGTGTGTGTGTGTGGGGACACCCGCAGCCTGTCCTGCAGCGAGGCCGCGGACGGGCCTCAGGCTGCGCTCACGGCCAAGGCCACCTTTTGTTTGTTGTCCATATTGGAGATTCGCGGAAGGCTTGGTTTGAACAGAGTTCAGCTGCTAAAAACGTTTTGAAGGCTATTGCTTGGGCCAAAATGGGCCGCCATTTATTTTCCTGCTTGCTGCAAATTTCCAGCTACCGAGGCAACTTCTGCAGGGGCGGGGCCTCCCAGTGTGGCTTTTCATTTTGAGAGGCTGACACTGGCCCCTTGGCGACATCTGGGTGGAGGGTGCTGGTTTCCACGGTGTGGACAGCTGAGCTCGCAAGGGTTCTGGAATATGCCTCCCCCACCTCGTGTATGGCCTCAGCCTCACCTGGCTGTTGCCACCTTGCCTCATAATTGCCACGTTTGCCCGAGTCACTCTGGCCAGTTTTATCCTCCACGGTTTCCCGTATACTCTAGACAGAACCAGTAGGTGGCATGACGACTGGGTGACGGTGCGAGGCCTTTGTTATCAGCTTGAGATCCTCTGGTGTGGAGGGTCACTGCTGTTCTGACCATTACATACGCGCTCTGCCTCCCACCCGAATCCCGGGGATCCCCTGTTTAACCCCACCCGGCTCTCCCACCACACCCTTGTTATCAAGTCCTGGTAAATTGTATCCCACAGGATCCTGGCTCTGTCAGTCACTGTCCTTAGTGTCAAGTCTCCGTTGCTCTCAATCACTGTCCTTGGAGCCAATTCTCAGACCCTGGGACTAGATGTTCTAGGATACAGCGGGACTGCCACTTCCCCCGGGCAGAGCGTAGGGCAGGGACGGACAAAGCACAGGACACAGTGTTAGCGGACCATGGGACAGTTCAGGACGACGGGAATCCGGAGGCTGAGCTGCGGGGCTGGGGAGAGGCCGGGGGCACGCTCCCTCCGGCGCTGCTGCTGCTGCATCGCTCCCGGAGTCCCAGCACCGCGGGCCGCACGCTGTCGCTTTCCCCTGGCAGCCATTCATGGGTGAGTGGGTTAAACCCGGTGCCAAGGCAGCTAAGGGCCAAAGGGCTGGCTCCAACCCCTTGCCTTTTCAGACGCTGCTGCGCTAGCTCTCGGCGCTGTCTAGATGGAGAACACGCCTGCACACAGCTCTCTAGCCGTGGCGTGCTTCCTGCGAGGCCCGCTGTCCTTCCTTCCCACGGCTCACACCTCACGAACTGCAGCACTCGACACAGCGGGCTTCACAGAGCACGGAGGTGGCCTGTGGATGGTACAGCCGAAGCCCCAGGTGCTTAGACCGGGGACAGAGAGGTGCAGAAAAAAGCCACTACATGACTCTGCAGGCCAGAGTCTAGGGCACATCCTCAGCTACAGGAGGAGGCTCTTCTGGTGCTGTTGGGATCTTGGTTTTTGCTTCCTACCTGCCTGGGTTGCCCGAGAGGGCGCCTGCTGCCCCAGCTGCTGAGGAATCCCAGTGCCCCGGGGTCCCCGTGCCAGCTGCCTCCACCCTGCTACTCCTCACTCAGTTTCCTCCACTTGTGTCTGGTCTCCTCAGGGCCTTGGTGGATAAAGTGGCAAGAGTTGGGAGGAAGAGATAAAGTTAAGAAAGCTGCACTCCTCTTGTGAGATTTCAAGATGCCTGACACGGTGAGAGCTTGGCCAGAGCTGCGAGAGGCAGCTATTGCTGACATACGGCTCTGTGTTTCCGTACTTTTATTTTTCCTTCTGGCTGATTTTTATGTGCTGCTGGTGAATTGAACCAAGGGCCCTGCACAGGCTAGGCAAGTGCTCTCACCACGGAGCAAACCCTGTCCTTTTTTATGGGTAACGAAATCCTTTTCCACAACGTAGTGACATCTCGTGCACATGCTGTGGCTTCACGGCAGTAAAAATTGAGTCACGATGCTACATGGGTAAGACTGTGCTGGGAAGGTCTGGAGAGTGGGGTAGCTGACCCGCTCCTCCCTGGAGGCCTCACTTTCACGGTCTGGATGAGGCTTCCGGGAGGCACCACCCTTTGGGAGCTGGTTCAATCTTCTAGCCTTGAGATGCAGCCATCCCTGACATCATGGCAGGGCTGGAAGGGGATTTTGCTGTGACACCCATAAAAATGCACCTCGCAGATCTTTTGCTATAAGAAATCTGGGTGACTGACAGTTTCGGCTCCTTCGCTTTGGCCTTGCCACCATATTTTTGCGGAAGGCCACTTTTCCCATGAGCTCCTGCCCGATCAGAGCTGAACCTGGCCTCAGGACACTTCAGACTGGGCAGAACTTGTGCTAGACAACTTTGGCTCCAAGGCACGCTGTGGGTTGGTGGCACTTTCCCAGGCCGACCTGCCCCTCCGGGCTCTTCCTGCTCAGCCCTCTTTCCTGCTCTCTTTCTCCAGCCTCCTGCTCCCTTCCTTGTTCAGGTCTCCCTTTGTCCTTTGCAGCATTTCCCAGGTGCCCCTGGAGCATCCAGTCCACCTCAGCATCTACTTCTTGGAGGACCTGAGCCAGTGCAAGGGCTACTGAGAGTGGTCCAAGTGAGCAAGACGGGGGGAGCCTGGGTGAATCACTCACTTGCGTGTGGGCTGCCTCTCCTTCCTCAACTGGTGCCTCCCTTGGGTGTCCTGAGGTCCTCAGCCACAGGGGGGCAGGGTGAGGGCTTCCCTGATGCGGTGGAGGCACAGGAGCAGCAAGTTCCTGAGCCCCACAACATATTGTCACCTCGTGAACTGCAACGTTTGCCACCGCAGGTTTCACAGAGCACCAGGCGGCCTTTGGATGTCACAGCTGAAGCCCCACTGAGCAGCAGCCTCTTGGAAAGATGGCTGTCATGTTTCAGAAAGCAGTGCTGGCGCAGCATCCGAAGTCCTCTGTCGGGCTGTGTCCCCAGCAGGGATGCAGGACGTGGGGCTAGAGGCACGGGGCACAGGAGTGGCTCTGGCTACTGTGACCACCAGTGACCCACCAGGGGACTGTGTGCCTCTTTTCGGCCCAGGTTTGGGCTCCGCTGGTCCTAGCCTGGAACGAGAGTGCAAGGACACAGTGAGGGTGCGTGGACTCGCAAGTCGTCGTGTGGCTAGTCACTGTGGTTCCACATCTCCAGAGACGAGCAGGTGAGGGTGCCCAGGAGGATCCGTCAGATGACACGAGGCTGGGTTTTTTGTGGTGTTGTGGGTTAAACCCAGGACATCCATTTACACTGGGCTACACTCCCAGCTCCCACCTCTATCTTGTTTTTTGTAAATTTCAGGAAGGGTCTTATAAGTCACGACGTCACTTGAACTTGCCGTGCTCCTGCCAGAGTGCTGAGATTACAGGAGTGTACTACCATTCCCTGCTCAGGAAGCTCTTAATTTTTTTATTTTAATGTTTGTTTACTTTGTTAGGTGGTACTGGCCATTGAACCCATGGCCCTCACCCTAAGCTTCATCCTCAGCCTTTTTTTATTTTTGATTTTGAGATAGGGTCTTATTAAGTTGCTAAATTTCCCAGGATGGGCTTGAACTTGCAATTCTCCTGCTCAACCTCCCAGAGTGCTGAGATTACCGGCCAAGGATGTTTTTTAAATGGAGCACCAGGTAAGAATAAGTGCAGAAGCCGCTAAGTCCCTTGGCCATGCCTTGGTCCCCTCCTGCCTCCTTGAGACTGCAAACAGCTGCCTTGGGTGCTGGGACTGCCAAGGATCAGAAGTCCCAGGAAAGAAGGTTTGAGTCACCTTCTCGGTACACAGTAGACAGGCTGAGAGTGAGGGCGATCTGGAGTGATAACGCAAGAGAGACAGGCTGAAACCACATAGCAACCGATGGCTTGTCTCACCCGCTCTGTCCTCAGGAAGAGAGGCTGGTGGGACCCGTGGAGGAGAACACAAAGCAGGAGAAGGTCGACCTGGGATCAATGCTGGACTGCGACAGCCCCAAGAGGACACAGCTTGGCTGTGCTGCAGGGGCTGCTGGCCTCCATCCATCATCACGGCGGTCCTGCAAGTCTGCTGGCGCTTGCTGGCTTGCTCAAGCACTGTGGGCTGCTAATTCAGGCTTATCGCACAAAGATTCCGGACTCCTGCGACAGGCGGTGGGCCGAGAACTCCTCTTGGCCTGGCTGACGTTCTCAAGATCTCCCATGTCCTGCGTCTCCCCTCATGTGTGGTGCCTGTGAGCCAATAGAGATGCTCCTTGAATTTAGAAGCTCTAGTGAGGCTGAGAATTGTGTTTCCATGGGGTGACAAGAGTCTAAAAAAGTCAAAGCTGGGCCCAGTTGTGCACGTCTGGAATACCAGCACTCTGGAAGGCCGGGGCAGGAAGAACACAACTTTGATCTCAACCCGGGCAATCTAGTTATTTAGCAAAATTCTATCTGAAAATAAAAAATAAAAGTGGGCTAGGGATGTAGCTCAGTGGGAAGGCCTTGGGTTCAATCCTCAGGACCACAAAGCAAAATCCAATTAGCTTTATGAAAATTCAGTACATTTTCTTCCCTGAAGATCACTGGGAAAAAATCAGTTTATGGGTTGAGGGCAGTTGGAAGTCTGGCTTTTGGAACGCTGGTATGAAGTCGTCCATTGGGTTCTTGCGGTTTCCCCAGAACGGCGGGTGCTCCCTGGGGAGAGTCTTCCTTCTAGCTTTGCCCTCAGAGCGAGGTTGTTACTTTGTCTTTTTTTCCACGACTGCTTTGTGAAGAAGGGCAGCGACAGGTGTTACTCAAGTTCAGGTGCCCCCAAACAGGCACAACGAGGTCGTGGATGTCAAGAGAGACTGCTGGGGAAAAGCCTTCGCTGTTCACCATGCAGCGTGGGGGATGGCGGCACCAGGATTTTCAAAATGTGACTGCTTCTGCTTCTGGCCAGGAGCGGATGCCTAACTGGCAGGGACGAGATGCTTCCACCCCCCGCCAGAATGTCTGTCGCATGGGAGCCGCTGCTCCCTCTGCGTGGGACTTGGTGCTCATGTTCGGTGACCAGCTGCTCTGAAGTCTGTTTGCTGCCCTGACAGTTCCTTTTGAACTATAGAAATATCAACCCTGTAAGAAAATGTTTCTGAAGGGAAAATGGAAAACAGCTTAAGCTTTTCTCTGTAATGTTTCTTTTTTTTTCTGGGTGAACGATGTTTTTGACTTTAAAATGTTCCCTTGTAATTACGCTGTCTGTGTTTGTGTTTCCCTGGCTTCCCTCCTGTTCTGTGCAGTCAGCAGTCCAGGGTGTGCCGCATAGTGTGCCGCTGGAGGACACTCGAGCCCAGGGTGTGCTCGGGTAGCAAGACAGGGGTCCTCAGGAGGAACGAGGGGTTGCTGTCCTCAACAGCACAGCACTCACTCTGGAAAGGGATGGTGTTTTTAAGATGCCTTCCTCTCCTTATTCCCTTTCAAAGAGGGCATTTGAAGAAAGAGAGAAAGAAAAAAATGATGTCACGTTTAGGAATCCACTCAACTTGAAAAAAGAAAAGAAAATGAGAACTGGTGAGCAAGCCACACTGCAGTGCGCAACCACTGTGGGATCTGGGGCAGAAATTGCCAGCCCTGAGGGCCTGTGGCACGGAGCCGGGCAGGCCCTGTTGGCTATCCACTCCCCGCCGACTCCAGCAGCAGCAACACCAAACCTGGCACCAGTACTGAAGCTTCTAAAAGCCGATCTCTCAAGCACTTAGCAATATCCCCCTGAGGTTTGCTCTGTCACCAAATGTAGAAGCCAGGAAAGCAGTCACACTTTTATACTTTTTCGTTACAGGTAGCATTCACTCACATTTGGAATTTTACTTGATTTTTTAGTTTGAGCATAGGCTATTGAAGAGGGAGCCAAGGTAGAATGCTAGCAAGGCTGCTCTGAGCGCTCTTGGCAATGCTGAGGTAAGAAGCCCAAAAGGCAGATGGTGTGATAGCCGGCCGGGCTGGGAGAGTGCACAGGTGACTGTGTTTTGTTCAGGGTTGTAGCACCAGAGCCCGGATGAAGCGTGGCACCCGAGACTGCATTTTTTGAATGAATAAATAAGAAACCAAAAAAAAAAAAAAAATCATTCTCAGTACTGAAGATGGAACCCGGAGCCTTTGCACTGAGCTGCATTCTTAGCCTTTTAGCAATTTTTAAAAAATTGGAGACAGGGTCTCACTAAGATGCTAAGTTGCCCAGGCCAGACTCAAACTTAGTAATTCTACTGCCTCAGGCTCCCAGAATGCAAGAAACGACAATTTTATATCAAGGTTTGACTCTAAGAAGCAGAAACAACAGCTAGCTCTTTGAGACTTGCCAGGCAGCATCAGATGATACATACCAAGTGCCTTAGTTACTCTTTCATTGCTGGGACACAACGCCTGGTACCCACAACCTGCGGGAGGAAAGGTTAATTTTAGCTCACAGTCTCAGGAGGTCTCAGTGCATTCACAGGTGGCCCTCAATGGTGTCAGCAACGTGGCACAGGCCGAGCTGCAGGAGGCTGGGAGAAGGAGGAGGGCGGAGCAATCCTGTATCCTTCCAGGTCCAGCCCCAACGATGTGCCACCTTTCCATCAGGCCCCACCTCCAGTCGACATGTGCAATCTATAAAAACATAATACACAATATTCAACTACACGAGGCTTTTGGGGGACATTCCAGATCTGAACCAAAACACTAGGTGCAACCAGAGGTTTTATACGTAAGAGAGTTACTAGATACGTATTTTAATGAAAGGCACCAGGAAACAGGAGCGTGGGCAGCAGCTCCTGGAGAACATCTGCTTGTACTGTGAAATCCAAGCTGCGGTGGTGCCCGAGGCCATGCCCACAGACACCATTCCTAACGTTGGCATCTTTTTAGGAAATATGCAGTGGTGGCTAGCGGGACAAGGCAGCCCTTCCTCCCTTAGAGTGAACCTCTGGGGAGACTAGAAACCCAAAGTCCTAGGAGAAGGGGGACCTCGGTTTGTACAGCAGCAGCCACTGAACACTTTCCAGATGTCGCCTTGAACGTCACAGAGGGAAGATGATGACACAATGCTCTTAACTCAGAGTGACCTCCAGCCTTTGCCTTTCTCGGCATTAATTCTCCACATTATCTGCTACTACGGATGGTTGGACTTCTTCCTCTGTATTCCCTTTGCTTTGCTCTCTTGCCTGATTGCTCTGGCCAGGGTACTGAGAACTATGCTGAACAGGAGTGGGGAAAGTGGGCAGACTTGTTGTGCTCCTGATTTAAGGAGAAATACTTTCAATTTATCCTCATTTACTCTGATATTTTTTATAAGTTTGGCATATATGGCTTCTATCAGTTTGAGGTAAGGCCCCTCTAGAACTATTTTCCTTGGGTTTTTATCATGAATGGATGTTGGATTTTTGTCAAGAATCTTTCCTGTATCAACTGAGATGATTGTAAGATTTTTATTCTTGCTTTTATTCATATGGTGTATTACATTAATTGATTTATGTATGTTAAACCAATCTTGTATCCCAGGAATGAAGCCAACTTGATCATGGTGTATGATATTTTTAATAAAACTTGCTAGATTCTCTTTGCCAGTATCTTCTTGAGAATTTTTGTATCTATACTCATTAAGGAGATTGGTCTATAATTTTCCTTCCTGGTTAAGTCTTTGTTTTGGTGCTAGGTTACTGCTGGGTGCCACCATGCCCAGCTTACATGGTTCTGGGGAACCAAACTTGAGTGCTTAGTGCTTGACTTAGCACTTGCTACACAAGCACTTTAATTGCTGAGCCATTCCTCCAGCCCCTAAATGTAATATTTCTTTGTGAATTTTCTGTCAAGTTGACCTGTCTATCTGTGATAGGAGAGTATTGAGGACTTCTACTGTAAATGTATTGGGGCCTACATGACCTTTCAAGTCCAGTAATTTTTATTTTACAAAATTGGATATCCAGAGTTGGGAGTGTATATATTTATTAATTGTGATTTCTTCCTGTTGAATTGTTCCTTTAACCAGTGTGTAGGGTCTGTCTTTGACTCTCCCAATCTGTTTTTAACAACAGATGATTGTGGGCTTTTGCTTTTGATCCAATCATCCAATCTATGTCTTCTAGTAGGCGAGTTGAGACTGTTAACATTCAGTGTTACTACAGTGATATATTTGCTACATTCTGTCATCATTATGATGCCTTGGTGTTGACTGTTTGACCTACACTCTTGTCAATCATTCTCCTCTTTCTGTTGCTTCCTGTTCTCTGGGGTCTTTGGTGCTACTGGTCTCCCTATCTCTGTATAAGATTCCATTAGGTATTTTCTACAATGCTGGTGTAGTGGACATGAATTTCTCAAAGTTTTATCATGAAAATTTTGACTTCTCTATTCTGATAGTTTTGCCTGATATAACAGTTTGGGTTGGCATTAATGTTCTCTTTGCACTTGGATGATGTCACTCAATGATCTCTTTAGGGTTTTGTGTTGAGAAGTCTGAAGTTGTCCTGATAGGTTTGTCTTTGTAAATTACTCTCTTCTTTTACAGCTTTTAATATTCTCTCTTTGTGTTAAGCCTCTAGAATTTTAATTATGATGTGTTGTGGAAATATTCTCTTCTGGTCAAGTTACTTGAGTTCTATATGCATAACTCTATTTTCATTTTTCTAATATGCAGAAATTTTTCTTCCATAATTTCACTGTACACATCCTTTAAGCCCTTTTCTCTGTCTTCTGTTTTCTCGTGCACTCCCCTGAGGTGGTTTCTTTTTGAGTCATCCCTCAGCTGTTGCAACCAATCTCTTATCTTTTTGCTTTTTGGTCCTCACTGACCATATGATCCAGTTTATCCACCTTATCTTCAAGATCTGATAATCTATCCTCAAAGTGTTCTAGCTATTTTCTTGTTTCTCCATGTGAGTTTTCCACATCCTGAAGTTCAGCTTTTATTTTACATCTATATTGAGTTGCTCCTTAATTTCTTATACTGCATACCTTCTTTATTTCTTAATTTGTTTCTTTATATTCCTTTAACTTATTACTCATAATGGCTGTTGTTTCTTTAATTATATTCATTTTGAGTTCCCTGCGCATCTCTATTATGTCTTGCTTGAGTTTCTTGTCTATTATGTCTACTTTAAAAAAAATATTCATTTTCTGTAGTTTTTGCTACTTCAGGACCTTTGGTACCAAGTTCTGGAGTGTCAGACCTTTTGCAGGTGATTTATAGCCTTGTTTCCCCAAGGTTCTACTATAGTGGGTTGTAGTCAGGTAATATCAATGGATTCTGTCTCTATTCTATAGATTCTTTTATTAGACTATTTCTGCTCTTAGAGTTTCCTTGAGCTTATTCAGGTTTTAGAATTTATGACTATTTTCAGTTTATTCAGCTATTAATTTTGAAGATCTTAATGAACAACTTCTCTTGATTCCCTAATATTCTCCATTTTTTGGTGAAGGAGGAAAAGATTATGGAACTGTTTGTTAGCCTATATTGGATATGAAGAGCACAATCTATGTCAACATCCACACTTCGAATAAAGGTTCACATTTACATTTCTATATAAGATTATCAATATATTGGCAGAACCTAGTAGACAGTTTAATACTACAACTATTCTACCTATAACATTAATATGTGCAGTTTATACTCTCAATACATCTAACTAATCTTAATATTGACTTACCAACATGTTCTATTAATGTCAGCATTATATCACAGACATTAAAATAATAGTGCTGTATATTGCTTACCTAGGCTAAACTAAAACACCAGAAGTTGTCCACCCTTAGTAGGCTCTACCTACTACACTCTCTTTAAAAGTGTGATGGATATTTGTATCTATGTTTATCTGTGATACCTTACTACCTATACACTTATGCTAACCAGATATTGATGCAGACATCCAATCTCCTCTTAACATTCTAAATGTTACCTATACTTTCAATGGAGGTTTCTATACAAATTGTTTACTTACCTATTAGAAGAGTTTGCTTATGGCACCACTATATAATTGATGACAATATATAAAGAAGTATACCTTACTGAAGTATTTCTGGCTAAATAGTATACAGTTGTTGTATAGTACTAGTCCATCTATATGGCTGTGCATTTTTAATACTTAACCATACTATTAAAGGAAAATGGTAGTAAGCAGAGGGCAGATTAAGACAGATTAAGACTAGGAGGTAGCTTTGGGTGTGTAATAGAAATTAGGGAAGTATTTATAAGGTAGAGAAAAGCCTGACAGAACTCCGATCCCAGTCACAAAACAATTGGTAAACAAAAGCACTATAAGTAGGAGTAAGATGGGTTAGGGTGAATTAAAAATGAAGGAGAGAGAGTTTGACTTTAGAATCTACAGAATTAAAAGGGAGAGGGAAAAATTCAGAAACTGATAAGTAACAGAAACAGGAGGAGTTGGAAGGGGAGAAAAGGAGACCACCACCACCACCAATGAATCAATTGCAGAAAATATACGTGTTCATTTTACCCATAATTGGTGAAGACAAACTCCAAAAAGAAGGGTGTGGGTGGGGTAGGGGAGGAGGGTCACAAAAGGAGGGGGAAAAGGTTTTTAATTTTGATGCAATATATAAGTGCACAAAATACTCAAATTCAATATAAACATTATGTATCGCATATATACATATCAATGAAATGAGAAAAAAGGGGATGAATAACTATAAAGAATAAAGCAAAAAAAAAAAAAAGAAAAAAGGAAAAATATGAACAATTACCTCCTGGTGTTATTTGGAGGTCTCCACTTTCAGAGTCCCCGGCTCTTGCAGTCTGTTCCTCTGGCAGACAGGCCTCTTGCTGTTTTAGTGTTGCTGCTAGGTTGACTTAGAGTTCAGTCAAGGCAGAGGGTATGGGGTATTCCCGGCTATTTGTGCAGTTGCCCTGCTTCCAGCTGGTTGTGGTGATGCTTAACGGGCATGGGTGATCAAACTCTCCTACATGAGCTCACCAGGAGACACTGGCTGTGATTGTGACTCCTGCTCCATAACCATGCTACGGCAGTTCATGGGGCTGGTCCTTAGTCTGCTTCCACTCAACAGATGGGATGTACCAATGTTTCAGCCCATCACACCCAAGGGACGCTATTTGAGCACAGAGGCCGCCCCCCCACCCCCAAATTCATTTGCTCCTTTCAGGCCACCAACCATGTTACAATCCTTGCAAGACACACACCACCACTGCAGTCTGCTGGCACACTTGCATTCCACAGCTCCAGGCCTGCTCACTGGCTCCCCGTCTCTCTTTCCTCATCTGGGAGCCAGTGTTCATGCTCTGGCAATCTTCCCAGCCTTTCCTCCAGCCTTTCAGTCACCAGATCCCATGAATCCTCTGCCTTTCTAGGTTAGGGTGCAGGGGAAGTTCCCTTGCTAAATCTCTGTCTTCCAGCCTGATCATGTAGTGCCACTGACAAACCTCCTACCATCACCATCCTGGCACCATGACCCCATAAATTATAGGGTTTCTTTGTCATGAAAATTTTTTCCTTCAATTTTTAGGAGTAATTTTCCTGGGTACAACAGTCTGAGTTGACATTGCTTTTCTTTTAGAGCTTGAAAATTTTCATTCTAGAATCTCCTGGCTTTTAAGATTTGTAATGAGAAGTCCACAGTTATTCCAATGGTCTTGCCTTGATAGAATAATGTGGTTTTTGTTTATTATTGCTTCTAATATTCTCTTTGAATTGAATTTATGGGATTTGAATTATGATGTAATGTGCTGAGGTTCTACTGTGGCCAAGGTTATTTGGTATTCTATATGCCTCTTGTACCTCAATATTACATTTTTAACCTAGATTCAAGAAAATTTCTGCCATGATTTTGGTGAATAAATTCTTTACACTTTCTGTGTTGTCCTGTCATTTTTCTCACATCCATAATCCTGAAGCTGGTTTGCTATGAGCCACTCAGCAGCTGATGTATCCAGCTATCTTGCTGTCTTGTTTTGAGGCTATCCTTGAGTACATCATTAAATCAACATTGTCTTCAAAATCTGATACTCCGTTCTCACAATGCTCCAGCCAGCTTCCCATGATTTCAATTGAATATTTTTATATTCTGGATTTCAGCTTGATTTTTCAATTTCCATACCAACATGTTTCTTCATATTTTGCATTGCCTTATTTACCTGTTAGGTTTTTGTGTCTTCTATGAACTCACTACATTTTAAAAAATCAATTAAGAATATTATTTTTTCAGTAAGTTTAGCTTTACACTCATTAAACACTTGTTGCACTTGTTTGAGCATGTTTTGTTCAAACTGACTGCTTGGTCTGATGTGTGTGTGTATGTGCGTGCGTGCATGCGTGTGTGTGTGTGTGTGTGTGTGTGTGTGTGTGTGTGTGTAAAAATGTCTCTAAAAGAACATACGACATGAATCCAAAAATTGTCACTGTGTTTTTTGGGTAAATATTTTCTTTCCGTGCCCTGTGGTGTTGGTGGCCAATTTCCACTAGGTATGGGGGAGGAGGGAGTAACAACTGACTGGCCAGCTGTGATTTTTACTGTGTGTCAGCTGATGAGATCTGCACCCATTTTTCTTGTGTTTGAGAGTGCAGAGGCGTGTATTATCTAAGGGACTTCACTCTGATGGCTAAGTTGAGAGTTTTCTCTAAACGCATACAAGGGTGGGTGGCAGGGTCAAAAGTCCACTGAGTCCTGTGCTAGGAGTAGACAGCACAAAACTCATGGGACGTAACAGTCCCATCACCTTCAACCTGTCTTGTTCACACATCCTCCTCAGCAAACCTATTCCATCTGGCATCTTCCCCCACGGGCCAGGCACTCTACCTTCCTTGACCTACCCTTACTGTGATTCAAACTGTTCAGGAAGTCAGTGACCCGTCTCCTTTCTCTGAAACTTTCTGCAGTTTCTTCCCAGGAACCAGAGTGGCCCCAAAGTTCTCAGCGTGTGAACCATCTGTGGCTTATTGTACCCCAACCAGTTTAAACTAGGGCTCACCCTGAATGGCTCCTGACTGTCACTTCTAGGAGCTGCAGAGAATTTCTTCTCCCAAACTGATTTGCTGAGCTGCAGAGACCTTTCCGAAGGGGAAAGCTTTCCTTCTCCTGGAGTTTGGTGCTGCCCGGCTGCTCTTTATTTCCATGGCTCTTGGCTCTCCAGGCTTGTTTTGTCTCTGTGGCTTCTGGTTGCTCACTGCTGTCCATAGCATTTCCCAGGCAGCCTAGGGTGGCTTCCTGGGATGATGTGTTCTGTAGCCTCTGATGCTTCCTTGAGGTTCTTAAAGTTTCCTGTGGCCTCCTTTTAATTCCCGTAGCTCATCTCCTTCTCCAAGCTAAGTTGTTCAACTTTAGGCAGGCAGGGCTTTAAAAAATTACACCTCAACTTTTTGGATGGGCCTGTAAGGAGCCATTGAGCAGACGGTCCTACTCAGCTGCTATCTAGTCTGGAAGTCAGAGCTCATCAATCTTGCTTATCTTTTTGAAAAGCTCTTTACTGATCCTTTGTACTGTGCTTGTAGTCTCTATTTCGTTAACTTCTGCTCTGATCTTTCTTTCTTTCCTTCCATGGATTTTTTATAGGACTTTCAGATGTATCAGTAGGTCACTTCTGGGATTGCTCTCTCTCTTTTTTTTTTAATGCACACAGCCATTCTATAAACTTTAGTCTCAGACATGTTTTCATTGTGTTCCATGAACTCTGATCTATTTCCATCATAATTTGATTCTGTAAATTCTTTAATTTCTTCATTGACCACCTCATCATTCAAAAGTGTATTTGTAATCTCTATGTGTTTATGTAGATTCTGTGGATATTTTTTTTGCCATTAATTTTTTTTTTTTTGAGACAAGGTCTCACTTTGCAGCTCAGGCTGGTTCTGAACTCACTACATAACCCAGGCTGGCTTTGAACTCATAGCAATCCTCCTGCCTCAGCCTCCCATGTGTTGGGATTACAGGTGTGCACCACCATTCTTAGCCTATGTGGTGCTGGGGAATCAACTCAGAGCCTTGAGCTTGCTAGGTGAGTGCTGTAACTGCTGAGCTATTCTTCCAGCCCCTTGCACATTAATTAGAATTTTTAATTTCATTTCACTATGATCTATGAGATTTCAAAATTTTTTTTATTATTAAGACTTCATTTATGACCCCAAACATGGTCTGTTACGGAGAACATCATAGATCAATGATTAATCCTCTATCTATGTGTGGAGGTCTTTTTAGTAAATAGCTTTCTCTTTGTAATGTGCCCTAGGTGGTGGGCATGTAGTAACATGGAAGCATCCACTTGACCTATTCAATGTACTAGTCTTAATTCCTAGAACTGCCCTGTGAGACTGCCAGTAAACCAACACCTAACGAACCAACTACATATCAACATGTAATTTAAAACTTACTTAAAATGTTCTCTACTATTTCACTAACCCAGGAAAAGAAAGATAGTAGTGTAGGACAGGCTGGGAAGTGGGGAGCAGGAATAAACATGGACCAAAACCAAAAATATTTTAATTATAATACTGATATATAGGAGGAGAGACAGCAGCAAGTAAATAAATCACTTTCTCAATTATATTATTACGGGTTGCACATACAGGCTAATAAAAAATAAGAGAGAAGGAAATGTATATGCAAAGAGAGAGATAGGGATACTGATCCGATTAGTGAACTAAGATACAGAGAAAACCCTAAGAAACAACCTTGATGTAGGAAAATATGAGAAAACACACAACACCATAGAAGCCTAAGTGTGAACACGTGCGCACACACACACACACACACACACACACGCAAACATGGGTGTGCACACGTCCAATATTCTTTCCTCCTGTGGGGTTCAGGGGACATAATTATTTTCCCCGTACTTTTACTGTTGGTGCCTGATACAGGAAGGAATGTGAAAACGTCTTAGTCTACAGCTCTCCTTCGCAGCCTGTCTCCACGTAGGAGAAACCATTTAAGGACGCTGGGAGGCTAAGCTCTGCTCCTCTATGGATACAGATGAGTGACAGGACGAGGGTGTCAGTGGCAGGACTGGATCGCCATGGTTCTCCAATTTTTTCACAAATGAAAGTCCCCTGAGCATTTTTACGAGTAGGCAAATATCACAGGCTGGGCACCCCCTGTGAATGGATGGCCGCACCTGCACGCTTCCCCTTTCCTAAGCTTTAAGGTACTGACTCACGTCATCAAGCTCGCTCCTCGCCGAGGGGTGGAATGTGATGACTCCGGGAAACACAGGGAGAAGACTCACCAAGGCAGCCCACCAGCTTCGCAAGGAACCTAAGCCTGTGGCTTACCTTCGGCATCACACGCGGTTCTCACGTACTGGGAGAGAACCGAGGGGCCAGGGACTGAAGCCGAAGTGTAAAATTCCTCCAGAAATGTAAAAATAGTTTCAGAGGCTGAGAACCGATGAGTAAAAGGCCCTAAAACAAACGCAAGTAAGTCACCTAGCAGTTCCCTAAGAGATCCTGCAGGCACTTCGTAGTGGTAGGAGCAAGGCTAGGGCCACTTCCGAATTCTGGCTCCGACCCTGCCTAGCTGTGTGACTGGAGGTAAGTTATTTAATCTCTTCTTTCAGCTGTAAAAACAGGGATAGACATAACCTACCTCTGTGGTTATGAAGATTACATGGCTATTTGTGAAATGTTTAGAACAGCATTTAACATAGCGAACACCTGTTGGATGAATCATATTTAAAAATCCTCACAGCACCTGATTTATCTGCTGAAGTAACTCTTGTCAGATCAATGTGATTGTCTCCGGAAGAGAAACAGGAGGAGGTGTGGTAACTGCTACCTGGCATTCTTCTTTTCCAGGCAGGCAAACATAGTCTGCACCATTCCTGTGAGTAAACCATAAGTCTGCCGGGGCCTGCTCAGTGTTTTCTTCTTGTGACTCCGACCTGGGACGCGTGTGTTCACGTGTTGACAAGGGCTGACTCAGGATTGAATGTTCACACTGTAAGAGAAATTCAAATTTAAGTAATTTATTAGTATAAATAACTCTAAAGTAAAAATGATAAAGTTAACGAAGATTTAAAAAGCAAAAACTCAAAAGGAGTGACTGCAGAGCACAACCGGGCCAGTGGGGACCCACGTGGCACGCTACTATTTGGCCAAGGAGAAGAACTTCATTCAGTGTGTTCCTAGTCTGGAGCCAAAACACAAGCTAAGCAAATGCCAAAACGATAAGCAGCAGTCTGTTTCCCACGATAATTGGGGTGGCCCAAGGTCTCACGGTTCAATCATAATTTTTAAAACGTAGGAGACAAAACTGTCCTCCAAGAAATTAAGAATAGACTTCATGAGGGAAGAAAGTAGTTATTCGGTTTAGAGATGAGAAAGTTGACATTTTACTTTTTCTCTTGATTTCAGAATGGGGAAAGTTCTTTCCTGAAGATTCTTGGTATCATGCTCACAGAAACCTGAGAAAATGGAATCCTTTTACTCCTGGATGCATAAATGTATAGAAAACAAGCATGACACAGGAGGGACAGTCTCAATATTTCTGCACTACAGAAAGGGAGTTTGGATGTCACAACACACACGCATGCACAGGGGAGAAGAACAGCTCATCCCAGGCTGCTGGGGAATTCCGCTTATTCTTTGTATTACATGTTTTAGAATTTGGGAGAAACCTATTTTTGAAATATGATGCAGGTGCATTTGCCTGGGTTGTATTGATGGCTATAAATAGGAGAAAAAAAGACTGTGGTTAACAGAGGAATATAGCAGCCAAATCTTCGCTGTTTTTGTCTTTTGATATTAAGATCAGTTACATTTTTGGATATTTTGATACCGTAAAAAAATCACCTGTTATCATCCACTGGAACAAAACTGCAGAGATTGCTCGTCATTAGCCTTGCAAAGCTTGCATTGCCTGCGTTGGCAAATGTGCATCTAATGGTGCATGCTGTTCTATTATTAAAAGAATCTTGATACTTCTGCAAAAGGTCACATGAAAGGGCTTATTAAAGAGCAGTAAAGATTTCAAGTTAACTCCTGTTAATAAAAAGTGGGCTGTGCTTATGCCCCTCATTATCTAGAAAGTGTCTTGGCTATGGAGACCCGTGTTACAAACGTATCAAGAGCTCATGCTCTATAATCTTTTAGTTCAGTGCCTGTCTTTCCATTTCCCTTGGGAAAGAGAAAGACAAGTCATTAGACTGCATTTAATTTTTTTAAAATAAAAAATTCCATCAGCTCCTTCTCTACTTCGAATGTAAATAAAAAGAGGAAACCCCCTCATCATGTCCAATAATAATTAACCTCTCAACTTTAAATTAAAAAAAAAACTTTTGAAGTCAACCAGATGTACCAACCAGGGGCCTCAATTTCAAACCATTTCTGAATCTTTCTAGATACCTGCGTCTCCTTCTTTCTACAGAACCACACAGAAGACAATGAAACAGTATTTTAGTAAACTTGTTACATTTATGTACCTTGGAGTACTGTATTTGGGTTTCAGTACTTCAAATGCCAAAAAACTCTAATTAGTAATCTAACCTAGGTACCTGTAATATTGTTCCCATAGGAAAACATATATGAAGTTTGAAATAACTGTCAGAAGTAAGTGTCACTACCAACAACTATTGACCTCTTCCGATGCATACATATTTATTATAGGGACACCAAGAGGTACACCTACCTTGTCAGGTACTATATACATGCATATGTCCATGTATGTAAACTATACATATATTCTCAATTCAGTAAGGAATACTGAGTAAAGGGAAAAGGAGCACTTTAAAATAAGGTAAGGAGACAAGGAAAACGGGTGGGCAAGGGTACACCAGTGGGAACACACTAAGAGAATTGACGGGGCCAATCTAATTCTAAGATCCTGTTACCTAAGAGGTAGGTAAGGCAAGCCCAGCAAGTAAGAGGAAAGCACTGAAGATTCCTGCCCAGGAGGGTGTGCATGTGGTGTCATTTCTATAATGCACTGCATCTCTGTGGCACACAGAAAGAGCTCCGCGCACTTGGAAGCAGGAGAATCAATAAATCACCATGTAAACAGGCACAAGCCTACTAAGAGTCAGTGGATGAACTCACAGGTGAGAGTGAGTCATTTTCAAGAAACTTGATGTGAAGATACTGGAATATCTGTTCGCTGTGCCATGAGGACCTGTAACGTTTCTGGAACAACGATCACCGGTTTCAATGTGTCAGTGTCATGGAGCTGGGATATGAGAAGGCCGCACTCAGAAAAGGCCTGGATCGGGAAGAGAAAGGCACTGGAACGAGGGCAACTCAGGTCAACCAAGGCTTAATGCAGATAGGCAAACAGTGGATTATGGCTTTTGAATAGAGCATTTATTTCCCTGGAGAAATAATTTTTACACTCCACCATAAAACTCACATTCTCTAGATAGCCTGACAAACACCGAAGGGAAGCACACTGGGTCCTCAGGTCAGCCTCTGGTATTTCTATTATTTTTTGCCAAGCAACTCATCCTGGATAATAGAGAAAATTCAATTATTAGTGATTAAAATATCAAATCCTGATCCACAGAGATGTCCCTAGACCAACTCCGAAGAAAAATAAATAGCAAACTTAATTGTTAATGCTGAGAGAAAAATATTCCAGAATTATTCATGTAAAACATTATTGTTTTATGTAAATACAGTTTCTATTGTGTGAGAAGGAACTGGCTCAGTATTTCTAAGCTTCATAGTACCTCAGAGTGGGCTTAACCTTCCTCTCCCAAACACACCAACTGCGTGTGGGGCAACAGAATTGTGTTTCCTTTAGAAGACATTTTTCTTTACACCACCTAGTTGTATTTTCAGATGGAAGCAATAAAATTAAAATGTAGCTCAGTCATTCATCAAGTAAAATGGACATAAAATTTAGCTTGAAAAACCTGAGTCAAAGTATCCTCATCTGTCATACAGGAACACAAGTCCTTAGTAATATTCGATGGGGGGAACTTTGCTAATACCCAGCATGCAGTTGTTAATCTGGTATGGCCTTTGGTGCCAACAGATTTAGTACTGTCTAGGTCAACACAATCAACTTCAATTACTCACAAGTCAAATAATATATCTTACCAGTGCTCACGTCTTAAACCTGTCACTGCTCACTAGAATTTTCTACCAACATTAAATTGGGGTAGAGGAAAGAGATGAAATATAGTTAAGTTTATAAAAGACTTAATCAGTAAGGAAAATTACAGGCCAATATTCTTAATATAGATGCAAAATTTCTTAATAAGATTCAGGCAAAAAAGAATCCAGCAAGGAATCAGGAAGATCACATACTATGATCAAGTAGGCTTCATTCCTGGGATGCAAGGCTAGTTCAATATACGTAAGTCAGTCAATGTAATACATCGCATCAACAAAAGCAACAACAAAAACCACATGATCATCTCAACTGATGCAGAAAAAGCCTTTAACAAAATTCAACACTGTTTCAGGATAAAAACTCTTGAGAAAAATAGGTATAGAAGGGCCTTATCTCAAACTCACAGAAGCCATATATGCCAAATCTACCACAAAAAATCATAGTAAGTGGAGAAAAACTGAAAACATTTCCCCTTAAGTCAGGAACATGATGAGGCTGTCCACTCTCACCACTCTTACTCATCACAGTCCTTGAAACATCTGCCATAGCAATCAGGTGAGAAAGGGAAAAAAAGGAAACATGCACTGGAAAGGAGGAAGTCAAACCACCCTCATTTGCAGATGATACGGTTATGTACACAGAAGACCCCAAGAACTTCACTATGAAACTCTTGGAAATAATAAACAAATTCAGCCAAATCACAGGCTATAAAATCAATACTAAAAAATCGACAGCTTTTCTCTACACCAACAATGAAGTCACTGAGAAAGAGCTCAGAAGAATCCCACTCTCAATAGTCCAGCAAAAAATTAAATACCTGGAAGTATACCTAACCAAGGAAGTGAAGGATCTATACAAAGAAAATAAGTTACACTGAAGAAAGTAGTTGTAGACAACATCAGAATATGGAGAGACATCCCCTGTTCTTGGACAGGCAGAATCAATATAATCAAAATGACTATACTGCTAAAACTGACATACAGATTCAATGAATTTCCTATCAAAGTATCAACAGTTTCTTTACAGAACTTGAAAAAATAATCCTTAAATTCGTAAGAAACCAAAGGAGATCTAGAATAGTCAAAGCAATTGTCAGTAACAACAGTAAGGAAGGAGGCATTACAATTCCAGACATCAAGTTATACTATAAAGCAATAGTTTCAAAAACTATATGGGACTGGCACAAAGACAGACAGACCAGTGGAACAGAACTGAGGACGCAGAGACAAACTCAAAGACCCTTAGCTAGCTAATCTTCGATAAAGGAGCCAAAAGCATACACTGGAGAAAGGACAGCCTCTTCAACAAGAGGTGCTGGGAAAACTGGTCATCCCCATGCAGAAGAATGACTATAAACACCAAGCTGCCACCATGCACCAAAAGTAAATCAAAGTGGGTCAAAGACAGATACTGAAACTGAAACACTGACTGTTCCTGGTAGACAAATTAGGCAAATATCTAAAAGACACAGGTGTAGGTAAGGACTTTCATTTTCTCCCCATTTTGTTTACTGAGCATTTTGTGCAACTACGTATCTTGTCAAGGTGACAAGGACTTTCCCACTCTCTGTTTGTCCCTCCCCCCCACCTCCCTGAGGACTTTCTTAATAAGACACCAAAAGCAAAAGAAATAACCCCCAGAATTAACAAATGGGATTATGTCAAATTAAAGTTTCTGCATGACAAAGGAAATTATCAACAGTGTAAAAAGAGAACCAAAAGACTGGGAAAAAAATACTCACTACCATCTATATAATACCTCAGGTAGGAGGCTCATAACCAGAATATACAGGGAACTGAAGAAAAGCAAGCCCCTCAAAATCAAAGATCCAACTGAAAAAATGGGCAAAAGAAATGAATAGGCAGTTCTCAGAAGAAGACGCCCGAATGGCCAATAAATACATGAAAAGATGTTCAACATCCTTAGCCACGAGAGAAAGGCAAATCAAAACATCACTAAGATACCATCTAACTCCAGAGAGAATGGCATCTATCAAGAACTCAAACAGCAATCAGTGCTGGTGAGGCTGTGGGGAAAAAGGAACCCTCCTGCACTGATGGTGGGAGTGGAAACTGGTACAACCACCATGAAAAGCATGCAAGTTTTGCCAAAAGACTGGAAATAAATATCCCCTTTGATCCAGCGACCTCTCTTCTGGGAATTTTCCCAAGAGTTAAAAACAACATATAACCGAGACACATGTATACCACATGTTCATAGCAGCACAACTAACAATAGCTAAAAAGTGGAAGACACCAAAATACCCATTAACCGACCAATGGATACATAAATTGTGGTATTTACACACAATGGAATACTACTCATCTATAAAGACTGACAGGTTGGAGGCTTTTGTAGGTAAATGGAGGCAACTTAAGACCATCATGCTTAGTGAAGTGAGTCAGAAGCAGAAGGTGAAATATCAAATGGTTTCTCTGATATGAGAAACTCAGATTACAATTATTTCATAGAATTTATTGTGGGGAATAATGGGAAATGGAGGGGAGGGAAGAGGGAGCGGGAGCGTCAAAAAGGGAGAGTGGAAGGATCTGTAACTTTGCCACTATATATATATATATATATAGTGTATATATATATATATGTATATATATATATGTATATATATATATATATGCACAAAATACTTAAGACCAATGTAAACTTTATGTATTAAACTTATTCATATCAATAAAATGGATAAAGTTTATATTGATAAAGTTTAAATGCATTTATCAAAATATCAAAGTTAACAGCTAACAGTTTGAGGCAGTTGACTTAATGATTTCATTTACCAACATAACATCAACTAATTTTAGGCTGCAGACTGATTCAGTTTGGTCACTGTAAAAAATGATTTGAAAAGTAAATTTTCAGCTTTTCATAAAAACTTATATACCTTCACATAACTAGTTATATAGAAATTAGTATTTATTATTGTATCGTAGATACTGGCTGACATTTTAATATGAGCTCTCCTGAGAAGTCCACTTTATAGGAACTGCCACCACTCCCCACCCCTTTGAACATGGAGAATATTGTCAAAGGATAATGAGTGACAAGAAATACTTAAAAGCCCATTTTTTCATAGGGTTCTTATTCTGTCAATCTGGTTTGGTGCAGTAATTCCCTAAGGTGGCTTCCAGACAACTAACACACCCACACATGCCTCCTACTGGATGGCAAGGAAAATTTCATTTAAAAGGCAATTCAAGGTAGATCTGTTTACAGATACCTCACAGTTATCAACAAAAGATACTGTTTTTTTCAAGCTCAGAAAAACACTGAGTCTTACCTATCTGAAATCATAACTATAAGTCTTTCTTCTAGAGAAGCTCCCAGCCTCAGTACGTATACACCATGGGACAGGGTGAATATTAACTAAAATGACTACCTAGGCTAAGGAACCCAAGAAATCACATTTATTTTCAAAAATGCAGTATATTTGCAAAAACTAAAAAGGCATGGAGGGTTATTACACACTATGAAAAATATGCAATATCCATTTTTTTCTGGTTCAGTTGAAACCTGGTTGTTTCTCAGCAATTAATATGAAGCCTGGGGAAACTGATAAAAATAACCCAAGAAGTGTGGGTGAACTCCACCACGTCACAGGAAAGCTCTAAGATTCCTTTTTCTGATTTCAATTAATGATTAAATGTTCTTTTGGGTTACAAATTATTTTCTGCCCCACAAACTTTAAAAACAAGCCACAAAATCCACATTAGAATATAAGTTTTTTTAATTTTTATAAATAACTTATCTGTTACAAAGATAGTTTACCCAGCTAAATCACAAAACTGTCAACTCAAGATATCCAAATTACGTTTTATTAATAAAACAAGTAAAAACTGATTTATCAATCTTCACATAGAACTGCAGATGAAGCTGAAAAACAAGGCCTATTTTTAAAACAAAATGCATCAAATGTAAGGGCTTTGGGTCTGTCTAATTACCTAGGATTGTCATATTTCTTTTCACATACGTAATTCAAAGCCTAAACATCAAGGCTTCGACATTCAGAGATCACCTGTGACAATCCCATTTATTTAAAACACAGTCAGTTGCATACGTTTACAGTGGGTGACAGTCTTTATTATTCATAACTTTTGCTATATTTCAGCACTTCCCTTAGCCCATTCTAAGCACTGATATATAATTTTATAATTTTTAAATGCATACTGCTAATTTTCTTGATTTCATTTAGTTATATACATTCCTGATCATCTGAATATTTATCTTCCTTACAAAAATATATCATCAACATAAAGAGATGCTTGAGGTTGCTTCAGTGTTCAAGTTTGCTTGTTTTTCTTTTTTTTTCCAGCTTTTCTTCAGTTGTCCTAAAAATGACTAGCCTTGTTTTATAAATACACATGATTCTGCCACCATGTCAGGTTTAGAAACAGAACGTCCCAACAGTAAAGCATTTAAAACTTCTTTCCAAAAAAAGGGGCTGTTGGTACTGCTGCTGTTGCTAGTTTTGAAACTGTACTTTCCCAATAAAAATCTCTTGTGGAAGTTCTGTGGGGCACCAAGCAGATGAAGCAAGCTCCGTCAGAGGGTTAAAAATACCCTTCGTTTTAAGCTTCTGTATGGAAGACAAGACTTCGTGTTGTGTCACCCACTGTTAAAGTCAGTAAATAGTGTGATCTATCCACATAATTCTTGCAATATTTTCTGCAATTCACTGTGCAGCATCTGTACGTCTTCACAGAATATTGGCACCCATGAGGGCAAAAGTACAGATTAAGTAGAGGAAAGGCTACTTTGTGCATAGTTTCATTTCATTAATGCTTTTTTATTTTATGACATTGTTTTTTTCAGGTAAGGCTTAAAAAGGGACATGATCGTGCTTAATCACTAAAAGGAAAAATGAAAATTAGTTAACAAAAGGCTATTACACTATACATATAGAAATATAAGAAAATAATAAAGAAGAAATCACTTAAAGCAGACTTGAGAGATCTGTACAGTAGGAAAAGCTCTGGGCTATTTCACTGCATGTTTG
This sequence comes from Ctenodactylus gundi, assembly GCA_004027205.1. Classification (NCBI taxonomy): domain Eukaryota; kingdom Metazoa; phylum Chordata; class Mammalia; order Rodentia; family Ctenodactylidae; genus Ctenodactylus; species Ctenodactylus gundi. The sequence goes on from PVKB01003390.1 coordinate 97,155, forward strand.
AACAAACAATGCATGCTGCTTTCCTTCCATCTTTAAGAGCCTAGATGCTGGCTTCACAGAGACGTTTTCAGGGAAGAAAAAGACAAGGCCAAGAGTACCACAGATTCGTGAAGTTCTTCCCCTATCCACTGGCACTATGTGGAGGCAAACAGTTTTTAAATAGTTAAAACCTTGTTCCTTCTCTTCACGTGTGTAGTGTTTCACTGAAAGCTTTAAAAAAAAAAAGCTATCATTCTATTCCTTCCTCCTGTCAAAATTCAGTAGTGACACGAGGAGGAGCAAGCACTGGGAACATCTAGGCATTATCAACGTGAGAATTATCCTTAGCAGGATACTGGTAACACTGTACATGGGTAGGCAGCAGGCAACCCAGTCTTTCAGCAGATTACCTTTCGTGTGATAAATTTCAACTGCCCATGACAATATACTGAGGTATTATTAGCTCTGTGGGCTGACATTTAACATTAGCACAACACCATCTTGTCACACTTTCAATAATCCTATGTAGCAGTGAAAATTCTCCCCGATGACAGACTAGTTTCTTCGACTTCAGATGTGGTTTCAGAGAAGACACGGGGGCTGTCTGGCTCAGAAATGCCGTGGCATCTCACACTGCTCACAGCGGATTAAGGCTGGGTGGTTCAAAAAAGTACAGGCAGTGCAATTCCACTGAGCCCCCTCATCATCTTCTGTGTCTTGAGTCTTTGGTGTTTTGATGGTGGACCTTTGATCTGCAAGGAAAGATGAAAAAATGATTTTAGAAGTAAAAAAAAAAAAAAGAAATCACAAGTAAGACAAATTACCAGTAATTCTAAACACCATTTTTATTGTGTGGTGTGGAGCAGCCCATGTCAATCAAAGAAAGCAACTATCTGAAGTTGACACATGGGCTTGACCATCATAGCCGCTACCAGCTGGTGCTTCTCTGGGGAAGTGCGACCGAGAAATGGCAGAGCTGCTTCCACACCTCCTGACGGGAGAATAGAGCATCACTTTCTCCAGTGAACAGCAGAAGAGTGGGTATCTAGTCATAAGTATTTCCATGTCACCTAAGATTACAAAAAGTTCTCCCACTGTAAAACAAAAGTGTATTTAGGTCTCACTAGAGATTCATTTTCCACTAAAGAGTTTATTATATATTTTATTTTTTAAATAGGAATGGAAGTTTCCATTGAATGTGCTCTGCTAGAAATTTAAGCCTTAAAAGTAAAATAAAAAACTAATTGCTGAAGTCCTATTTATATCTTTAACAATAGACTGAAGTAAGTCAGTGTAAAAATTTATCACGTTTTCTTTATTTGTTAAAGACACCCCTCGTGCCATAGAGCCGGACAGCAGGCAGCCTTTTCACTCTGCTGGAGGTCTTTGTTGGTATGCAGAAGCTTTAGTTTGATGTAATCCCACTAGTCTATTTTTGTTTTTATTACTATTAATATATCTAAAAAATCATTGTCCAGAACAATGTAAAGAAACTTTTCCCCGATATTTCCTTCCAGCAGTCTTATGCTTTCATACCTTATGTTTAAATCTTTAACCATTTGAGTTGTTTACAATACATATGCATTCCTGCTGCATGTGAATACTGTATTTCCCCAGTATCTAGTTTTGGGAATTGAACCCAGCAGGGCCTTGGGTACACTAGGCAAGAGCTCTAGCTGTTGAGCAAGGCCTCTGACCTTTCCCAATACCACTTGTTAGAGCTACTATCATTCTGCCATTGGGTATTTTTGGTATCCTTGTTGAAGAGAAGACAACCTTGATGCATATATTTACTTCTGGACTTTTTATTCCACCGGCCTGTATGTCTGTTTTTATACCTGCACTGTGTTATTATTACAGCTTTGTAATTGATTTTGAAATAAGGAAGCGTGAAATCATTGGTTTGTTCTTTTAGGTTTTTTTTTTGTGGTTTCATATGAATTTTAGAATTTTTTTCTGTTTCTATAAAAAAAAAAGCCATGGGGATTTTCATAGTGACTGCACAGACTGCAGATCATTCTGTCTTTCTTGGTATTTGAAAATATTCTTCCAATCTATAAGCACAAGTTGTCTTTTCACTAATCTTTGTGAACCTCCTTCACCTGTTTTTTGTTTTTGTTCTTTTTTTTTTTTTTGAGACAGGGTCATGCTATGTAGTCCAGGCTGGCCTCAGTCTCAGTCTCCCAGAAATCTTCCTGCCTCAGTCTCTCAAGTGCTGGGATTACAAGTGTGTGCCACCACGCCTAGCTCTTCACCTGTGTTTTACAATTTTAGTGTACAAGTCTTCTAACTCTTTCGCTTAAGTTTATTCCTAAGTATTTTATTCTTTCTGTCACTAGTGTGAAACTGTGTTCTTGATCTTGATTTCTTTTTTGTACCGTTCAATGCACACAGAAACAATGGTACAATTGCTTTATATGCTGATTCTGTATCCTGCAACTTTACTGAATTCACTTATCAGTTCTAGTAGTTTTTAATTGTTGAGTCTTCAGGAGATTCATTACACATTAGCAGCCTTCCTTTATCTCTGGGTGAGTCACTGCAAATCTCCATAGATTTCTGAAATCACAGACTGACCTATATATATGTACCTAAAGTTTTTCCTTTATACATATACCTATAACAAAGTTTATACACTGGGGACTGTAGGAGATTAGCAACCTAATAAGGATACAAGGTTATTTAAAACTTGAATCATTTATTTCAGAAAATTTCCACTAAGTGTTTTCAGATCATAATTGGCTATACGTAACCTATATTAATAAAAGCAAACTGCAGTGGAGATACTACTATACCCCTTCTTTCCTCTCTTCTGATCTGAGTCGTGTTTCTTTTTGTCTAACCGCCCATTAGGACTTTGAACTACACTGAAAGGGAAAGAGAGACTATGTCGGAGGACGAGGATCACAAGTCTGAGGCCAGCCTGGGCAACCTAGTTGGAGTCTGCCTCAAAATAAAATAACAATTTAAAAAGGGTTTGGCATTGGAGTTCAGTGCTCCCAGGGCTTCCCGGCCTTGCATGAGATCTTAGAAGGAAAGTTTTCAGTTTCCCTCCATTGATTATTATGTTATTTGTGTGGTATTCATATATTATATATAATATGGTGAGGTTAGTTCTGCTTATTCCTGTTTTGAAATAAGGGAGTGTGACATTGTTAGCTTTGTTCCTTGTTTTTTTCTGTGTGTGTGGTTTCATATGAATTTTAGATTTTTTTCTATTTCTGTAGAAAAAAGCCATTGGGATTTTTATAGTGATTGCACAAGCTACAGATCACTTTGTCTCTGCTGATATTTGAACAATATTTACTCTTCCAATCTAGGAATATAGATATTTGGAATGATTTTGATTTTTTTAAAATTTGTGAAGACTTATTTTATGAACAATGATTCTCTATCCTAGAACATGTTCCATATGTGTTTGAAAAGAATGTACTATCTCCTGCTGTTGGGTAGACACTTTTGTTTATGTTTGGATCTTTCTCCTGAACTATCTTTTACCATAAAGACAATGACCTAAATCTACCTAAATCTATAGGCAGCTTCAGAATTTATTTTAAAAAATAGTTTGTCTGATACAGCCATTCATGACTTCTTTTGGTTACCATCCGTATAAAATAGGTTTTCACTCCTTCAACTTTCAGCCTATGTATGTCTTAAAATCTAAAATGAATCTCATGTAAAAAGCATATTGTTGGATCATGTTTCTTTAAAATCCATTTATTTACTCTATGACCACTGCTTGTGAATTTAATCTATTTACATTTAAAACAAGTATCGATAAATGAAGACTTCTTATTACCATTTTCGTGTTGCCAGTATATCTGGGAATTTTCTTGTTCTTTTCCTTTGTGTTATCTTCCTTTGCTCTTTGATGATTTTGGGGAGGGGAGGGGAACTGGAAAATAAACCAAGGGCTTTGCACTGAACTATACCTCTAGCCCTTTTTATTTAAGTTTTTAAGTTTTGAGAAAGGGTTTCACTAAGTTGCTATGTTGCTCAAGTTGTTTTATAATCCTCCTGCCTCAGCGTCCTAGTGCTAGGCCTACAGGCATACACCACCATATCCAGCTATAATTTTTTTAAACAGTTATTAAAGCTTTCTTTTCTCTACCTTTTGTGTATCTATCATTTTTTCCTTGTGGTCAGCTTCAAGCTTGCACAGGCTATCCTTTAGTTACATCCTATTTTAAGTTGACAACAACTCCAACTGCATACAAAATGATTCACTTTCATCATCCCATCTCACCACATCTTGTATTCTTATATTCAAATCGCTTTCCAAAATACTGTATGTCCATTAGTAAATTTTTATATTTTAACTCTCATGCTAAGATAAATAGTAAACTACATACCACAACTATTGTTGTTACATTAGCCTCACATATATTTCTCTATTTTTACCTTCACTAGCAAGATGTGTGCATATTTTATCCCATTTCGTATAGATTTTAGTAACTGATGCAAAACAAACACATTTTGATACCATAATCTAGTGTGCAAATATTCTGTGAATATCAATGATGCAAAATGATTGATAGGTAATAATTTCTGAAAACCATTTGGAATTCAAGATTATTTATTTTGATTACTTATAAGTTAGGTATAAATTAAAGCAGTATACTCATAAAAATATTTCCCTAAAGTATCTTACTTGGCTAAAACTGCAAAGAGTAACAAATTTTTGCACTTGTTTTTTTTTTTAACCAAGACTTGTTTTGGGAGTATATAGCAATCCCTGAGCTCACAGATATCACCCTTAAAAAGATAAATACATTACACTTTCGTATCCTCCCAAATCCCCAGTATGTAAATGAAAATAAACAAACATCTCCTAATGAATCCATCTAAGAATGCCAAAGTTTGAAGCACTTCCAGAGTAGAAGGCTACTAAAAATGAAAATTTTCTAAGATCTTGCTTTTAAAAATGCAACAGTTTTCACACTTAATGGATACACTAACCTTTGGGTTTTGGTGGCACAGGACCTACAAATCCAATATTGTCATAAAAGTTATGAATAGCGCTCGGATTAAAATGTGGTCCTGAAATATATAAAAAGTAAATATATCAATGTTTATAGCTCAAAAATACTTCATTGTTTTTAAAGCAAGCATTTCTTTTAAAAAATACTGCAGTATAAACAGAAGAAATGCTCTTCAATTTCACTTCTAATCTCTAATTATATGTAAGATCTCAAAATCATATTTCAAAATATGGTTATAGAATTTATAAACAGTTAAAAGGTAAACTGGGGGAAGAAGTCAAATTAATGCTGGTAAAAAAGAATTAGAAGCAGATCCCTCTTCATGTAATAAATTAAAAGAAACTGAACAATTAAAAAATAGTATGATATTATCAAACCTAGACTTCAGCAACTTCTTGGTCCCAAGTAAGTATAAAAAAGACTTAAGCTAATGTGATACAATGGTTTAGATTTTACACCAATGGAACAAGTCTGTAGCTACTAGACCAGCAGAAACTTTCTTTTTCTATCCAAAGTTTAAACTGTGGAATTTTTCCATGAATGTTTCAAGGTAAATAACTAACATTTTAAAAGAAATTTAAGTAAAATTAAGCATTTTCCTTTTAGTAGATGCTGGTATAACTCAAAAACGTGATTTAGGTCTTCTTTTTAAATTAGCTGTCTTCTTTTTCTTGTTTTCTACTTCACATATTTTTATTATTTCTCCAAATTTAAAATTAGGTTTGAATTCTAAACTCTTGATTTAGTTTTCTGTGGAACAAAATTAAACTGCAAATATTTTTTTACTGTAATACAAAATTATTGTTTGTTATTAAAAGCTCAAGTATAAAAAAAACCCTATCATTATCCTAAGAATATATAACCATACTTCCATTTTCTTCTCCATTTTATTAATTAAGATAGTGCTATTGAGATGAGGGAGCACAATTCTTGATATGTAAAATAAAAAAGGGACCCAAGTACATGAATACACCTACATTAATACATATTCTACATTAATACATACAGGATCTATACACATGAAAGCAATGAATCTGACCATGCACCTAGACATACTAATCACTGTCTTCCCCTAACACATGACTGAGGTGAATTTACAGGATAAAAATATGTCAAGTTACACCTCAACCAAGTACATACTTATTTTTTGGGGAAAAGACGAATAAAAATTCAATAGTATTTTAGTAGTATGGCTCCAAAGCCAAATATCCTGGGTCAGTAAGGTTATGACTGATAAACTTGTTCTCAGCCACAGTAAAAAGAGTTGGCAGATTAATTCAATGAATTTCAGCTGAGTATGCACTGAACTTTACCTCGGGCTTGAAAAAGATCAATTTCTTTGGTTAAGCAGTCAATGTCAATCTGGAGTTGTCTATTACAACTTCTCAACTGCTGCATTTCTTCAAGCTGAAAAATAATTTCATGTAAGAAAGATTTGCAATGAATTCTCATGTCATCAGATAAGAAGTAATTGAGTTTGGCAGGGGAAGATAAGGACAGGAAAACAAGTATGAATTAAGCACTTGTAGAAACTAGATCAAGCCTTGACACTATGACAGACAGCCTATTCTCATATTCAAGCACAGAGGTCACAATAGTTACATAAGACTTACTGAAGGTATCTGGGACATGGAATTTGATCTTTTCAGGCGTCTTCGAGTTAGGTTATTTTCCATTTCGTTGACCTCAGATTTTAGTTTATCCAGCTTTTTCTTCTGTATCTCAAGTTCTCTTTGAAGTCGTTCCATTCTGGCCTTCTGGTGTACCAATAGAGCTGTAATACACATTAGTAAATAAACATGAGGACCTACCTACTTTACTCAATTAACCTTTATGCATATCTGAAAAAAGATAACAAATGAATATTTCTGTGATAAGCATTTGCCAAAACCCCCAAAAGCTACGTTAAAAGAAAATATTTTAAGTTTGAACATTTATAATTAAGACTTTTAACTTTAAAGTTATTTTAGTTATGTAAGCAGTCACTATTCAAAATTTTTTCGAGTCTGGATTAAGTCCATTTTATGCGAGAGAAGGCATTTATTAGCTCATTATTTTTCTAAATGTTCCAGTTTAGTTATCTAATGCACATTTAACCTTAACTCAAAGACAGAACAAAAGGAGAAAAAAAAAACGTGATTAATCCTAGAAGACAAGAAAAGAAGAAATAAAAGAAACAGAAAACCACAGCAGAACCATGCCCCTCCAAATCCCAACAGGAATAAATCCAAATGCAATAAATATATAATAAAGACAATCTAATTAAGTGAATTCACTGAGACATGAGATTAAGAGTGTATTTTAAAAAACTCAGCTACAGTTGTTTATAAGTAAAACATTTCATGTATAATTCATTAATCCATTCTTTTTATAACTGTAGCACTCTGTCATGATGACAGATAGATCTGAGTCATTTGCAGGTAAGTGGAAACACTTGAGACCATTATTACGCCTAGCGAAATGAGTTAAGACTCAGAAAGTCAAATATTGCCTATTTCCTTAATATGAGAAACCCAGGATACAAATTAATAGTGAGTGTCAACTGCACAAGATGTTGGGAGTCAACGGGGATGAGTGAGGGCTGGTAGGGTCAAAAAGTGGAGAAGAGAATGTGAAAGTGACGCAATATATGCATGCACAAAATTCATATACTCATATACACACATACTAATAAAAATAAGGAAAAAAGATGAGAACTATGTGTCAGGAAATTTTGCAGCATACCTGAGGAATCAGAGGACAAAATGCTGCCTCTGTGGAGCTTGAGACTGGAGAAGGAGAGGAGGGCAAGAACAAGATTCTAAACAAATGGTCAGCAAAATGCATCTCATGGGCCAAACTGGCCTATTCTGTCAATAGAGATTAGGACACAGCCTTGCTCACTAGTTTACTTGTCTATGGCTGTTTTTATGTTACAACAGCAGAGTTGACAAACTGCAGCACAAACTGTGAAAGTGCTTTACTAACTGGCTCTGTACCAGGTCATTAGAGCCTTGCTGACCACATTAAGGATTCTGAATAAAATAGGGACCCATCACTGCACAGAAATGCTTGAATGAAAAGGACTAAAGTAAAATAACTATCTTGCACTGTGCACTTCCTGCCCAACTCTAAGAGGCTGTCTGCTGGAAGCCTCTGAAGACTGTGGCTCACTGACAACAGTGACGAAACCCAAACTCAGCTCCTGACTGAATTTATTCCTCTTCACACTAATGATGTAACAGAAAAAGAAGATTCCTCGTTTCTGTGTGGAGTTATTATTTGCTTAAGTCTCTTCTGTTTTACTTCTACACAATAATTGTCATTAAATTAAAAAGAAAGCTGAACAGGAGATAAAGCAAACAAAAGAACCACATTTGGGCCAACTCAGATGCTACAGCTACCTGACAGGGACACTAAAACTAACTGATTAATTTGCTAAAAAATCTAACTTGAAAGGTAATATACAGAAACAGATGAATAATCCTAGAAGAAAGGTAGAAATTCCAAATGAGTTAAATTTAGACATAACACAGGATCCGAGATAATTCCTTCAACAGGCTTGTCAGCACCATGAACATAGAAGCATCGGGTGAGCCTCAAGACAGAAACTGCAAAAATTAAACACAAAGGAAAAAGTGAGAAAGAATTAAGAATCCAGGAGCTGTGGGGTAACATCAAACAGAAAACAAGGCAGGAAAAAAAAAAAAACTGAAAAGAGATTGGCCAAAATTTTTCCAGAATTAATGAAAGACAACAAATCGAATCCAAGAAGTCCAGGGGATTCCACATAGTTTTAAATGTGTCACTGAGACACATCATTATCAACCTGCTCACAACCAAAGACAGGAAAAAATCCTGAAGGCAGCTAGGGAAATTTTAATACAGACCTATGAGGCAAAAAATTTACCACTAAAATAAAGCCAGAATATTTATTTTGGAAAATACCTCTTTCAGAAAAAATTTTTTTGACTTCTTTGGCAAGACATACTATAAAACAAAGACGTTCTCAATAACAAAAGGAAAAAAGATATTTGTGCACAACTCTCATTCTGTATGAAAAATCATAAAAGATACCTCGTTTTCCAATGAATGCGCCTTAGGAACACACATTCCAGGATTATCCTAGTCACAGACAGCTCCACTACTAACCCCTAATGATACTGTTAATGTTTGAATCAAAACAGGAAAAGTACATCAAAGGGTTGAAAGACCAATCAGTAAGTATAGCATATAACATGAGGCAAAAATCTGATCGAAAGAAGATTTAGAATTGAAGGAGTCATAGTATAGCTATGTTTTTGAAGTTAAAATATCATAAATCCACTTTAACACAATTTAGGAGCTACTTCTTTCCAGTTCAAACAAAATTTTAGAGTTATGGACATATGAGGAAGATGAACAACTGAAAAGCAGAGGTCAAAGGCAATTCTAAAGTTAGTATGGAAATGCACCTCAAACTAAACTCTTCTCTAGCTGTGGTTTCTGCAACTTTTACCCTTGTTATACAAAATATTTTCCAATATTTGTGCATTATGAAATAATGTTACATCCATCCTAAAGAACAACTATGGTAAAGGTGCCTTTGCACTAATCAGCCTCCACTAAATGGAGTGCTGACTTGATATAAACATGACAATTATACTTTCAAGGTCCAAAAGAAGAGTATAGCTGGAAGGCTTTCAAACTGAGGGCTGCAGTCATTCTGGATGACCAGAAATTTTACCTGTAATATAAAATGATAATAGACAGGGACTTGAGAAAACTATGTACAATGACTTTGAATTTAATTTTGGCTTAAAAAAATCTTTTAAACAAAATCATAGCAATCACATATAAAGACAATCTAGAATTATTTATGCTTCAGTAACATACACTTATACAGGAGGAGGTATGATTTGTTACACACAATTCAATGAAGAAAAAAATTTCTCAATTCCTGTCACTTATTTACATACAAATTAATGTTGACTTAAAAAGCCAGATCACAACTCCTTTAGAACTTAAGAGGAAAGACAAAGTGAAAGAGGGGGGTAGGGAGGGGGTGGAGGGAGGGAAAGGTGGGTAGGGGGAGGGACAAAAGGAGAGTGGGAAAGCCCTTGTCACCTTGACAAGATATGAATGTGCACAAAATGCCCAACCTCATTGTAAGCCTTGAATTTTGCACGTATACGTATCAATAAAATGTGGGGGAAAAAAGATAATGAAAATCTGTGTACACACCTGACAGATGTGTACAAAGAATACGCAAGTGAATGTGTGTATGTGTTTTCACAAGATTGCAAAGCACAGAAAAATTGATGATAAAAATATAAGTAAAGATGCATAGGATGAGGAAAAAAAAGCCAAGCTATAAAGATTTAATTACATTATCTAAGACTTCGAGCCCATGAAAATGGGGAATAAAATTGGTACACTCCAACAAAGAAGAAGAAGGCAACCAATGGATACTGAATTTCAACAGTTTCTCCAACACTAAAAGCGGAGGAAACCAGGACTAAGGAAGGGTAGAGAAAGCTGGAGTCTCATGGACAGGCAGGGCACTACAGATACAGAGGCAGCTGCTCTGCCCTGCTAAAATCTCAAGAGGCTCCTGACTTGGGAGAAAGCAGGTAAAAACTGTAGAGAAAAATGAAGGAATGTCCAGACAACATCAGCTGAACTAGCTCTCTCTCCCCATCCTGAAGGGAGGCTGCACCCAGATGCCACATTTCCCACTGTGGCTTCTTCACATACAGAGCCCCAGGAAGCCAGGCTCCGGCTGCAGCTTACTGCTCACCCACTCAACACCAAGTGAAGTGTGTCACGGGGTTAAGTCTTACGTTCACATGCAAGGCTTTCAGTTAGCCTTGGAGGCATTCTTGAAGATTTACCATCAGTCAAGTATCACTATTCATTGAAGGCACTTCTGACACATGAAAGAACTGGATAAACAATGAGAAAAACCAAATCCAGATTAACTGGATTTAATTCAGGAGAAAGATTAGGATCTAAATTCTAATTAAGAGCATTAAGAGATCAGACAAAACACCGTACCCAGAAAATAAACTGCTATGAAAAATCATCAGAATGTTCTAAGAAATTACAAAAACACTGCTGAAACAAAAGTTTCACACATAGGTTGGAACACAAAATTTTTCTAAATATAAAATAAATGTCAAACATACCAAGAATATAAAAATTTAAAAAAGGATGGTTCAGGATGGTAAAAAAGGTTTAAGGTTTAGGTTCTCCCCCCCTCCCCCGTGTGTGTGTGTGTGTATGTGTGTGTGTGTGTGTGTGTGTGTGTGTGTGTGTGTGCGTGCCCGCGCGCCTGCTAGGGACTGAACCCAGTCTTTTGCATGCTAAAAAAAAGTGCTAACTGCACCACCTTCTTGGTCCAGAGAAGGCTTAGAGAACATATATGAAAGGATGAGAAGAAAAACTTCCAGGGGGCTGAAGGGGAGGCATCAGCCATTAAATTAGAAGGATCAGCAAAGCATGAGACAAGGATGAGAGGGGGGAAAAAACCGAAAGACACATACTCAGACACACTGTTATGAAACTGCAAACTATGAAGGACAAAAGGAAGATCCTAAGTATTTCCAGAAAGAAAAAAAATAGGCCATCTATATAGGCACAAGTATCACACTGACATAAGATTTGTTCTGTAACATGAGATGCTTAGTGACATGTTCTGTGGAAAAAATGATTGTCTTTCAAGCATTCTCTAAGCTAAAACTGACAGCATTTTCAGAAACTCAAGGATGTATCTACTAAGTCTTTATTAGACTTGAGAAAAAGTTCTAGCGAACTAAAGGCAAAAACGACAAAGGAAGATATTATAAGACTCCTAGTACCACCAACCCACCCCCTCCACAGTAATTCCTACATGTAAGAGGGACAAAAGAAACTCCGAGCTGATGGCTCTGCAGTTCTGCAGTAAGCCTAACAGTCAACATTTTAACTGTGTGCAGATTCTTAAGGAAAAAGGAATAATGGCATAATGCTATCTTGGAGAAGTTCCAAGACTATCACAGAGGCAAAAAGAAAACCCCCTAAAATTTGAACAAAAACAAAGCCATTCAAAGAACCATAATACAGATAAACATATACGTAGTATGCATTAAATTCGGCCTAATAAGCAACCTACAGACCAAGCAAAAAATACAATCACTATGGTCGATGTCTGTGTTTGCCCCACATATGTATGCTGAACTGAAATCCCCCCATGGCAGCATTCAGAGGCGTGGCCTTTGGAAAGTGACTTGGTCAGGAGGGCTGTGTTTTCACAAAAGTATTGCTGCCCTTATCAGAGATCTGAGCTGTGCAGGGCAGCGCATGTCTGTAATCTCAGCACTCTGGGAGGTTGAGGCAGGAAGGTGCTATATTCGAGACCAGCTTGGGCAACTTGAAGGGGAAAAAAAAAGAAATAAAAGGAAGGGTAGAGCATGTAGCTCTGTGGAAAGGCCCTGGGTTCAATTTCCAGTACTGAGAGGAGTGGGGTGGGGGTGAGGAGGGGAGAAAGGGAGAGGGAGACACAATAGGATGGTACTTGCTCTTCCCTTCCCTTTATACCCTGTGAGAATATTTGAAAAGCATTAAATTAGGACCATAAGCAAAATGTGGACAGAAAGAAAATACACTATTTCAGGTACTTATATGAAAACTATAGGTAATACATATAATATCTATTAAATATGACAATTTAACTTTCAATAGAATAAACACAAATTTTAAGTCCAAGTAACAGAATACTGACAAAATCAAAAACTTAAAATTTACAGTCTCCTTAAATGCTTAGTTCTACCATTTTTTACTTAGTGGGATTTTAATACATTATGAAATATGGCAGGAGTTTTAGGCTACAGCAATGGATGCTGTTCAATCAAGAAAATAAAATATGTGGTGTACGTAACATCCTGATCATATACCTAGTTCTTTAGTTTTCTAATTAACCTATCTTTTCCTAAATGAATGAAAAAGCAGGAATGATATGCTTTTAAATTCTTTTTCAGTCAAAGTTAAATTAAGGGATAGAAGTTAACTAAGGATTGCCACCCCCTCTTGTGGTTGTTAGGATAACTGAGTATTTGTGAATTTAAGTACCAGGGCCCTTAGTCCATTCCTTCAGGCTTCCAGATGCTTTATACAGAAAGGCTTGTCTTGATCTAACTTTTGTCAGTTTCTGATCAACAAAGATAAATCTTACTTAATTTTATTTGAAAAAAAACCCCTTGAAGTTCCAGGTGGTGCTACCTTTAATAATTTTAGGTTTCTATAGGGTAAACAATGCTAGATTTTTCCAAAAGCTTACATAGAAAGTCATGGGAGAACGAAAATCTGCTTATTAGAGAAATACTTGTGCCATTATAAAATGTACCAGATATGAATGAACACAAAAATTTTAGGTGTTTTTAAAGGAAAAGAAGAAACATTTTGCTGTTAGAAAAAAGGATACTTATTTCAGTGTGTATAAAACTTTTGCCTAAATCAGATATATGTTTAAGGCATCATATGTGACTCCTAAAATAAATCCACAAATTTCTAGACTATTAGTTTTGTTGACAGCAGGGATGATATCCATTTTAGACACTATTTTTATGACTAATCCTTTATTCGATAGTAGAATCACAAAAGATTGAAAGGTGACAATTTCCAAAATAAAGCATCCTGTTTTCAACTATTTTGCCATTTTTTTTGAGGGCAAATTAAAACCAGATATTGCAACTGGGCCTCTAACAATAAAAACCGAGGAATGCCAATGTCTACAATTATTTTTCAGACATTTAAATCATTTATACATTACTATTAATAAAACAAGTTAGTCATTTTAACTGAGAACTTTAGCATTTATTAGTACAACATTAAGATTTTACATGCAACATTGTCTAAAATTTTAATAAATATTAATAATGCTCAGAGCTTAGAAAGGTTCACATTTTAAAAGGGGATAGTGCAGCTACTTTCAAGTTGCTGATGGGTTACACAAGCAATTCTTAATGTGGTTTCTAGAGAAAACACAGCAAAAAGATTTTCTCAAAACCTTGAAATGGGAAAAAGGTTTCCAAATAAGACATAAAACCTAGAAGCCATAAGAAAAAATATTGATGTCTGAATATAAAAAGCTTATAAAATAAAACATTTTATTGACCAAGTTAGAAGTAATTATATAATAGAAAAGATGGACTGAGCTCTTTATAAAAATAGCTAGGTTTAAAATTAAAAATACAGATGTCCTTGGACACAGCAGTTTCATTTCTAGTAACCTGCTCTGCCAACAAACTTGGACATGAGCACAAACATATGCACACAAACATTTTACTACAGCACTGTTTGCAGAAGTGTAGTAACTACCTTAAGGTCCAACAAGAAAGGACTAGTTAGTATTAGAGCACAAAATGACTGCAGTCATTTCTTTAAAAAGCAGATCTATACTTGCTGGCATGACATTCTTCCAAAGAAATATACACAAAATGAGACAGACAACAACAAAACAAAACCACAAAGGAAAACACTATGTTTCATTTGTATGTGTCTGCACGCATGCTGCGTACACAATTTCAATTTCTAGAATACAAAATGAGCTGACTGGGGATAATCACTAGTAATCCTTGATGAGGAGGAACTGCTCATTGTACAACTGCAAATTGTGTTTGCATTAAAAAAGTCCACAGGAAAATATTTTAAAGCAATATTAAAGGTAGTATTTTAAGCAATATTAAAATATTTTAAAGCAATTTTAAAGGTAATATTGTGGAAATTGATAAACCACTTCAAAAACTTACATGAAATTTTAAGAGATCTCAGATAGGTAAAACAAAGTTTAAAAACAACAATGCAAAACTCAAGTCCGAATTTAAAAATTTACCACAAGTGTAATTAAGACACTGTAGTAATGGCAGAGAATAGACAAAGAGCTCATACAACTCAATAATAAAAATCGGGTAACTATAAAAAGATACGAGAGATCATGAATGGACACTTCTTCAAAGAAAATGTACAAATGGCCATGACATGTCAAATATACAGTAACATGACATTTGGGATCATTAGCTATTAGGAAAATGCAAACCAAAGCTACAATGGAGTATTTCCGAGGCACTAGAAAGGATCGACAAAGTCAGGTAACAGCAAGTGCTGATCAGGATGTAGAGAAATTGGAACCCTCGTGCACCCCTGGGGGAATGTAAACTTGGGAGTCCCTTTGGAAAACAGCCTGGCATCCCTTCATAGTCTAAAGTATATACAATGGAATACTATCTGGCCATAAGGACAGATATAAAGCATTTGAATAAAAATGAGGCCACCTAGAGTCAGCAACGCTCAGTGAAATGGACCAAGCACAAAAGACTATGTATGTCCCTCTTATGACATGCACAAAATAACAACATAAAAAGGCCCAACATGAATGGCAGGGTAGAAAGAGAGGCAACGGTCAGACAGGAAAGGGGTGAACCTCTGAAAAGGGGGTGGACATATTCACTAATTCCCCAAACCCCACGGTTCTAATGTGGTACATAATTTGGAATTCAGGTATTTACAAAAGAACGTTAATGTCCATCACCTGATGAATAAATAAAATACAACATGTCTACACAAGGGAATATCCAGTTACAACATTGATGAACTTCTAGCTGGTCACAAAAGACCACAGTGTGTATGACTCCATGTATACGAAGAGACTGACAGAGAGACAAGGAGTAGTGGCTGCTCCTCACGTGTGGGGAGAGAGGGGAGGTCTCAAGCCAGGGAGGGGAGTGCCACGCACAGGGCACAGGGGGTTTCTTCTGGAGTGGCAACAGTATTCTACTGGCTATAGGGGTGACTCCTCATAACTGTGTCTGTACTAAAGCCCAATGAACTGCATACTGCAAATGAGTGAGTTGTATGTTACATTAACTTAATCATCCATAGTTGTTAAAATTGAGTAAAATTATTTAAAAATAAAAGATTTGTACATGATAAAATGTAAAAAGTCCTAAGACATATAAGCAAAACTAAATGTGTACTGCATATTCTCATAATTAACATATGTTATACACACTGTAGAGTTACATACATCTGGCTTTTCCTTGGAATCTGAGGATGGTTTCCAGGACACACATACTCATGCCAAAATTCAAGGATGCTCAAACTTTTATATAAATGGATTATGTGTATGTTACCTATGTACCTTTCCCAATATACTTTAAGTCACCTCTAGATTATCTGTAATACCTAATAAAATATGAAAACAATATAGTTGTTGTACTGCATTGTTTAGTAAGTACTGACAAGTATTTATACATGTATACTACAAAGGCAATCACCAAAGGCCTACTTAATTTTCAAACTTCAATTCATTGAATTTGCAAATGTGGAACCTACAGATAAAGAGCCAACTGATTATATAATTCCCATACATGTGTTTACATATATCCTTTAATATATGGTATGTTCCCATTTAAAAAGTATACATGTATATTTATTATACAGATATATATGTAGCTATGAGTGATTACAAAGAATTAAAAAGCATTAATAGAGATCACCATTGATTAATGGTCAGAGGGCTGTGGCTAAGACACATTTTCACTCTATCTTCCTTTGGCTGGAATTTCTTTTACCTATGTGCATGTTATTTTCATAATACTGCTTAATACAAGGGCTTAATAACTTGTTAGTAGAAGGAGCACTCCAAAAATCAAATGTGCTATCTGAGAAGGCAGGTATTCAAGTGGAGAATGTATTCACATTTCCCACAGATCCTGCTGAACTGAGTGTTACAGGGATACATGAAATGGGTAACTTTTGGTATAGAATTCTTCATGACCTTTAAGATCTCTTCTAGCCTTGAGATTTACCCTAATTTAGAGAGGTAGTTAGTCTTAAGACTGAGAAAAAACAATGGCACACAGTAGGGTTACTTAGAAAGAAAACTCACAAGCAGTTTGATGTCAATTAATCTTCTTCTTATTATTATTTGAGATAGGATCTTGTCCATATAGTCCATGCTGGTCCTAAACTCATTATATAGCCCAGCCTGGCCTTGAACTGAGGCCAAGCCTCCTGCATTAGTCTTGTAAGTACTGAGAATATAGGCATGTGCCACCATGCCAGTTCATATGGCACTGGAGAACTGAACTCATGGCCTTGGGCTTGCTCTACCACACCCACCCCCCGACCCAATCTTAACTACTGAATTATTTTATAATGCAATTTGAATGCTAACACAGAATATCACTTTACAAAAGGTATTTCCAATAAGCAGATGTATTAGGTACAAACTTAAAGTTCTAAAATAATTTAAGTTATATGAACTTCTGAAAAGAATAGTAACGGGGCAACCCATATTTCCGGGTCCCCTACCTCTTCTGACTAGCAGAAGCGTTACCCTCCTTCTTTTCCCCTCTATGATTTTCCCAATAAAGTGTTCTCTTAAAAAAAAAAAAAGAAAAGAATATTTCCTTAACTCAATGAGTCTGTCATGATTAGCATTTTATTAACTCTCATCAAATAGAAGACTGCTGTGATTTGGTGAGAAACGCTGGTAAGAATAACAAAGAACGAGAAACATAAAATCCAAGAAATTTATTTTCAATCCATAATTTTTAATATTTATTTCTATTTTAGCTTCAAGTCAAGGCTACTGCTCAACAGTATGGGAGACTACAAATACACTGGGAGAAAATATATTAAAGTATCATTAAGAATATTTCTGATTTTATATAGTTAATTTAAAAAATGCAACCAGTTTGCCAGTTAAGTCAGTGCTAACTGATGGATTTCTGGAGAAATAAGAGAATGAGAAATCATTTTCAGCAGTTGTGTTAATTTGCCCAGAGTCTTTGGCTCTTTTAATAAAATACAGAATACAGGTCACCTTTCTCCTACCCTGAAAACTAGTCTGAATGAGGAAAGCTTTTTGTCCTCTTTTTAAGTTTCCACTGTTATAAAAGGCACGGTTTTGAAGGGAAGAAGACTCTAAACAGTTCAGAATGCAGGGAATAATGAAGTAGTTTTTGCCCCTTCTCAGCATTTACGCAGTCATATGGTCTGAATCTTGGGCAGGGAAAATGTAACTCTATGATACCTGCCATTACTACTGGCAAGCAATTTTCTTTTCTATATTTGTTCTTAACACATAAGAGTTTCTCTGTATCTATTATATACACTATAACCTGTAACAGTAAGTTTTCTACTTTATACTCAGTTATAGATTTCATGCTACTTTAGGACTCAGGTTTAGTTTACTTCCTTTAGGAGGGGTGGTGCTGACAGCAATGGTGGACTTAGTGCTGACTGATAAGAGCAGAGAGTAGTTGAAGTTTCATTAATTGTACTTCATTTTTTTCTGATCACTGTATAGTAGATAGCATATCAAATACCTTTTAAAAATAAATTTTCACGAACATTTTTTCATTGTAGTGTTTTTAGATTTCAAATGTTAGACTAAAACGAAAACAATCCACTTTGGTTATCCAATTATCTATGTTCCCTCCTCGATTGGGAAAAGCATTTTTCTCAACTCCAATCACTGGCTTGATTTATTTTTCTCCTCTAACACTGTATGTACCAAGATCTTTAGAAAGAGCAGCTTCACGGTAGAAGGCAAAGCTGTTTTCTCGTCTCTTACCTATGCCACTTACATCAGAAGTCAAAAGAGATTCTTATCTACAGATCAGTACTACTCCGGTGGCACCATCTAGTACTGTAGAGAGTGTTAAGTAAACAAGAAAGTATCACAGCGTGTAGAATAAAATCATGAAAGATGCATTTTTCAGTGAAGAACAATCTTCTAATCTGCTCTGAGGGAAGTTAATGAAAAAAGCAAATCAAGACTCTGCCATTGGTCAGTATATAAACTAACCTGGGTTATTGCTGGTACCATAGTAACCTGAGAGGGCAACAAGGCCAAACACTGCCAAACAGCACCTATCTCAGTATAACATGCATGTGTACAGATACTACAAGAGTATACAGTCATATTGAATGGTGTGACATTCCATACATATGTAGGGTTTTTTTAATTTTCAAGAACTTTCAGAAGGCGCTCTCTATACTATTACTTTATTGTTTGAAGTAACTTCTAATTTTATCTGTTTCAATTTTTCCCTTTACATTTGCTTTGTTTTGGGTACTGGGGTGCTCTACCATTGATGTATATGCATATCCCAGTATTTTATTTTTAATTTGAGACAGGGTTTAAGTAAGTTTCCCAGGCTAGTCTCAAACTTGCAATCCTCCTGCCTTGACTAGGATTATAGGCATGTACTATGAAGCCTGACTCATCTGTTCGTCTTTGTTTTTGTCGAATAATCTTCTAGCTCCATGCTTCTTCAAACTCAGGCACATATGTGAGGCTCACAGTGGTGTGTCACAGGCTCTGTGAAGCTGTTAGATGCATCTGAAATTTTTACCAGAACTTCTACTTACGAGATTTGTAAAGAAAGATACTGTAGTGTAGTGGTGAAAAGTGTGAGCTGTCAACTTCCTGCTTAGAATCTTGACTGCACTTCTCCTTTGGCAAGTTATTTAACTTATTTGCTTCTAAGTGCTGTAGTCTGAAAACTGGAACAATATTAGGGCCCACTTCATGGTGGTCGTGGAAAAAAGCGAGCATTCAAAACACTGTAACACACAGCAAACTTCACCAAATTTTAGTTATTACATATCTTAATACTAGATTCATTTTTTTCCTACTAGAGAACTAGGAGGCATTAGGGGTTCAGAGTAAGTGAGGTAGGGAGACATGTAGTGATGAAAAGACGACTTTAAATAAGTAAAATTTGCATGAGAAGCAGCTAATTTTGTGTATTTCTGAGAAGAAAATTCAACTAATAGAGACAGCAAGCACTAAATCTTAAGATATGGCTTCTATGTTTATGGAAGATTAAGAAGACCAGCGGGACTAGAACAGAGTGGCCCAAGTGCTGTGTGAAAGGAAGAGAGCTGGTTGGGAGGGTGAGAGCAGGTGAGGCATCCTTGCATTTACTACGAATGAACTCCAGAGCCTCCACATGCAGAAGGACATGATCTGAGAGGTGCGTTTTGAACAGTGTCTCCATGGTTGCTAAGCCAAAAGAAGACAAGGAAGCAAGGAAGATAGCAGCAGGCTACTGTGATAATCTCCCTGAAGCCAAAGGAGCTAATATTTAACAGAGCAGAGGATGGCAATGTCAAACACTGATGTCTATATAGAAAGGAAAATGAGGGCTGAAAGATGTCACCGAATGGGGTGTAACGACACTGTCACGAAAGACCTCACCAGCAGAAGGCTTCTGGCTGACTGTAAGGGGAGAAACCCTGACTGCAACAGACCACAGAGAGAGTGAGAAGAGAAATACGGCAAATGGCATACTTAAGCAACACTTTCTTTTCACAGTTGAATTTAATGTGAAGTTTTCTTAGTATAATTGGTAATAGTTAAATACGAATGTCTATCTTACTTGGTTTCCCTTACCAAATTATCTTCATAAAAAAACCTGCTCTCTATTTAAGAATCAGAAACTTCTCAAATATACAAATCTGTCATTTTAACAGAAGAAGAGAAGGAGAAACACTCTGGGGAAAAAGAAGGAAAAATAATAGGGTGCTCTAACTCACGTACTTCTACAACAAGAGAAAAGCAGCTCTAGACAGACGTAAAATGTTTTACCATAATTTCAAGTGAAATCAGAATCACCCAAGGACTCCTGAAACATGCACGCACATGTGTGCACATACATGTGTGATGTATATGGGAAGCTGAAAGACACAACTATCTCGTTACGTTAAATTATTCTAGGATTCAATGCAGCAATGAGTTTATTCAGACTTAAGTTAAGTCCTGGACCCTTTATTTTTTGAAATCTCCATGGATAATTATGGAATTTGAAAGCACTACAGCCCATCTTGAAATAAGAATCACCAGTGCTTGAAACAGAAAATAAGAAGTGCTTGCCTAGCAAGTGGAAAGCCCAGGGTTTGACTCCCCAGCACCGCATAACCTGGGCCTGGTTTGACATGCCTGTAATCCCTGCACCTGACAGGCTAAGGCAGGAGGACTGCTGTGAGTCTGAGGCCAACTTGGGTTACATAATCACTTGAGGATCAGCCTGGACTAAGAGCCTCAAAAGACACACACACACACACACACACACACACACACACACACACACAGAGAGAGAGAGAGAGAGAGAGAGAGAGAGAGAGAGAGAGAGAGAGAGAGAGAGAGAGAGAGAGAGAGAGTAAGCCCAGATAATTATTCCCCTCTAAGAAAACTTGGTAGTAATGTCAGTGGTATTAGAAACTTTTAAAAGGCCAAGTGGTGCTAGCAGTAGAAGGGGGTTGTAATGCTGCATCAGAGTGATGTTATCGTATTTCCCAACAGAACAATTAAATGAAGATACAAATATGACTAAGACATGTTTTTTTACTCTGAAAGAGGCCCACTTACTCTACACACTTGCATCAATATTCAAGAAAAAAAGTGTACTACATCTACTTTCCTACATGATACTTCATGCTAAAAGTTAAGTAACTTAGAGGATCAGATACAATGTTTGACAGGAACTGTCTTTACTTGAATCGGTACAGTTGTAATTTAGTTTTAGGACAGTATCAATTATACTTTTTCAGAAAAGATAAATCAACAGATTTAAAACTCATGTTCTTATTCACAATTTCAAGTACAAAGAAATGTTGCAATGAAATGACATTTAAGGAAAGCTGAAAGAGACAAGTATTAAGAACAAGATTCTCTTTAAGAAAGAGTTACAGACATTAAGACCCAAAAACCAACCAACCAACAAATCAGAGTTGACTATTCTGAAAAGATAAACATAAACTTCAAGCTACTTTAAAATAAAATTAAAATTTATACGAATACTTTCAAGTGTTACTATTATTTGGGGGCAATATTCAAAAGATGAAGGAATGCTGATACTCATTTCTACCATGAAGTCAAGCAAACCCAGCAGAGGAAATTCTTTCTCTTAGTATCAGTATTACCTTGTGTGTAGGCAGCGTCATCAGATCCCACGCTTAGTTTCCGGGCTTCACTTATTCTGTCCACATGTGCTAATGTAGGGTCCGTGAGGTGCTGAATATTTTCTGTTTCTACATAATGATCAGGATGATTTAAGAGATTTGTAAGTTCAAAGGTGGGGGACACCACCCCTGGGGAAACAGCAGGGGGTTTGTTGGGAGAAACTGTAATTTTAAACGTATACTTTGTGTTGGGTTGAGTGACCACGACTCGAGGAGAAGTTGCGGAGTTACTGCCTATTGCTCGACTTTTGGGAGGGTGGTGATGGATGAAGGCAGGACCCATGCTCACTTGCCCGGACATATTCCTAGAAGCAGCAGATGCCCCAGAGTTTGTGGATATGAAGAGTGTGGGCTGATTTCGCATGCCCTGCTCATCTCCTGTGGTTGCGTTAGCTGAAATATAGACCTTGGGCTGGCTACGGGAGATCATCTCATCAGTATTTGGGGGACTGGCAGCTATGTAAACAGTGGGTTGATTTCTATTTAAGGTCTGGCTATTGACTGAAGAGGAACTGCTGGAGGCTCGAGGTCCAGAAGAACGCAATTTTGAAGGACTGTTTCTTTGTGGAGGTTCAAGTTTGATTTCAATCTGGTTTTTTCGAGGTCCTGTTGAAATATTCTGGATGTTATACTGGCTATGAGCAGAAGGCTGTGAGCTACCAGATGAATGAACTGTTGGTGGCTGTGGAGTGGTAGGTGAACTGATGGGCATATAGACATGAGAGGTCTGGTGGCCTTGCTGACTTGGCTGTTGGGCTGAGGTATGTGGCAGAGGATTAGATGCAGGATAAGTAGTCCAGGGACCAGGCTGTGAAGGTTGATAAACTTGTTGAGGGTTCATGGGATTAAACTGAGATATCCAGCCAGAATGTTGCTGTGTCTGTCGAGCTGTACCACTAGGAGTTGTAATGTAAGGCCTAATATAGATAGAATTTCCCTGTGGACTGTTAAGTACAGGTGGAGGTACACCATGTATGTGCAAAGATGTAGGAGTATTACGACCAGTCTGAATATTTGGGGCTAAGGTTACCATAATGGGATTAAATCTGGGAGTTTGTTGAGAAAGGTTAGATGTTCCTTTGCTGCCTAAGTGAAATCCAAGATGTGGTGCTGAATTTGAAGCACCAGATGTACTGGACATTCCAAAAACACTAAAGCCTTGAGGAACTTGAGCTGGTGCTGTCTGTGGCTCTGGGTGAAACTGTTCATTATTAGAGTGGCCACCTTGAAGTTGTCCATCACTAATGCTGTGTGTTAGGGTTCTACTTCCATTCAGTCTATTTCCATCTCTTCCATGGTGGTAAATGTTCTGTGACTGCAAGTCCAAGTTGAGAGAAGTCATGTGATTGCGCAGACCAGAAATTCCAGAATCATCCGAAAAATTCAAGTCTCCTTCACCATAAAGATACCGTGTACTCTCCTGAGAGAGAACAGCACAGCAGGCATCCAGGTTATTATTATTCTATAAAAGAAAAAAAACCCTCTATGTTAATAATCAGGAGCTAAAAATAAGTAAACAAACAGTTAAAAGAATTATAACAGATATGTATAAACTTTTTTATTTGAGAACTTTTCTGGAAATGACTGAATTAAAAATTCATACTACTAATGTAACAGGTAATCTCTGACTAGAAATAGAAGTGAATCAAATTATCATTGTTTTAGGAGAAACTACTTAAATATTCATGCAGGTACAATAAAATTATGACTCACATGTGACCTCTTAACTTGAAACAAAATATCTATCCACATATGAGACATAAGCACAAGGTAACATCCAAGAAAACTAAGTTCAAATGTCCCTCTTTAGAGAACACAATATAAGGTATTCCACGAAAATGAGACAATAAAAAGAGAAACTCGGGTTGCTTTTGAAAAATCCTCCAAAGAAAGTAACCAGCAGCCATAAGCTATCCACAAAACACCTACCACATGCAGCACAGCACTGTTTGAGCCTGTGGAAGAACCAACGACATGTAAGACCAAACCTCTCTCCTCGAGGGCTTACAAGTCAATTTATGAGACAAATCATGAATTTTTGAAAAAATGAGGAGGTGCCAAATAATAAGGGGTACTGAAGTTCAACAGAGTCAATGCTACAGGCTCCCTGGGTTGAAGAGCAAGGTATGGTTTCTGAAAGACAAAGAATTCTTGCTGAAGGGGCTGGAGGAATAGCGTAACGGTTAAGGCACTTCCCTAGCAAGCAAAAGATCTTGGGTTCAATTCCTCAGCACCACATAAGCCAGGCGAGGCGGTGCATGCCTATAATCCCAGTACCCAGGAGGCTTGCCAAAGCTAGTCTAGGCTACACAGTGAGCGAGTTCAGGACAGCCTGAACTACAAAGTGAAACTGTAAAAAATTACTGATGAAAAAAATGGCATAAATAAAGGGTAAGTAAACAAGGTGAATGGACCAGATCTGGCTGCAATTAATGGTTTTGACTGGAAGTTTCATGAAACAAATAGTGGCAAAGTAGGCTGGGATTTAATAATAAAAAAAATTGAAAAATAAGGCATTTTAAGAGTTTAGGCCTTTTATTATGAACACTGGGAAGAACTACTGGGGGTAGATGAACTGAACAGAGAAATACAGACATGGAGAGTATTTCCGGACGAAAACTCTCTTGATATTCAACATCAGAACAAGTAGTTAGAAAACATAAACATAAAACAATGTGGATACATGAGAGAAAACAAATCAAACAAAACGAAGACCAGCAGGCTGAGAGAAAAGTGCTAGTTCTAGATATTAAAAAAGAAATGACATAAAAATGTCTACAACTGGTTGGATATGAGATAAAAATCATGTAAGAAAGCACTAGTCCAGTCTATGGCATACCACTATGAACATCCCTGATCTTGCCTGATCCTGGAAGCTAAGCAAGGTGGGGCCTGGCTAGCACTCGGATGTGAGAAAGCACTAGGTTACAAAATTGTCCTTAAATCTTGTTAAGAAATAATGAGAGCTCAAAAAGAACAGGTAACGGACAAGAAAAACAGTCAACCTTTTTTTTCCTCCTAGAACCAAGAATCGATATCTCTCATGATATAAAACCCATCTTTATTCTATCTATAAATGAGTGGATACATACATTTTTTCAAACAAAACTAAAAAAAACAAACCCAATCTTTACTGATTACTTGTTTTAGCTAGACTTTATGTTTTGCAAACTTAACAAATGCATTTTTGCTACCTAAATTGCTATGCCTACTAAATTCTTCTCCCTACCAAATAAATCAAAGCTCAAAGGGACACAGACCTTGTCTTTCATCTTCTCTCTGGCACTGTTCCTAAATTAAAATGTATAAATAAAGGAGGTTAAGTGTAAGCAAAAACATTTTCCAAATAAGGTCAATGGACCAGATCTGGCTGAAGCTACTACCAATTCCAATTCCATATTGCTTTTTTTTTTTTTTTTTTTTTTTGAGACAGGGTCTTGCTCTGTGGTCCAGGCTGGTCCTGAATTCACTTCAGAGCCCAGGCTGGCCTTGGACTCAAGGCAATCCTGTCTCAGCCTCCCGAGTGCTGGGATTACAGGCGTGCACCACCATGCCCAGCTTATGTGGTGCTGGGGAATCGAACTCAGGTACTTAGTGCTTGGCTTAGCGCTTGCTCAAGCACTTTAAAACAGCTGAACCATTCCTCCATACCCCTCCATATTCCTTTCGTAAATGTTTCATTCAACATTTATAAAGTCTTCTTTAAGTTTCTTGAGGTCTCAAAATCACTTTAATTCTTTATAATTAATAATCATTTAATATGTTCATACTAAACAGTAATATTTTAATCTTGGCTATGCCACAACTCATGTGGCCTATGGTATTTACCCTCATGGCACAGGTACCACTTTCTTGGTGGATTTTTAAGTCGGCTGGAACCAGAGCTAATGATTTTTGGCAGATACTGATAAGCAATGCTCAGGAATACTATTTCATTAGGGGCTGTAAAAGGTGAAACTGGTAATACCCCAATTATGACATGCTGCGCACTGGTGGTACCAGTGATGAGCATGGCTGTCTTTCAATTACAAGACGCCTTCAACTTACTTATTTGATTATTCTCTGCACAGAAGAGGCAGTCTCTATACCAGTTTTTAAAATAAGTTTAAAGCTGGTACACTGAGAATCTCCAAAGCCAAGATTTTAGTATTATTATGAATTCATGACTGTCATATTTTGTGTTTAGTACACTGCATTTTGGGGCCAGTAGGAACAGCTTCCTGGTGGGTCCTGTATACAGATGACATAATCAAAACAGTCTTTCATAGCTTCCTTCCTTTCTGATACAATATGTACAAGCTCACCGTGTATAGGTCATACTCTACGTCTAGAATCAGCCACCCTCAAAGAAGCCTTGCTACTTTTAGTGGGAAACCTCAGAAGCCTTACTTGGTTTAAATGTATCAAAACAGGTGAGAGAAGAGTTTTTAAAGATTGAGGATAATGCTTTTCTGTATATACCCAAGTCTGCCTCTTCAAATCTACAAAAAGTGAGAATCATTACTTACAGTAAGAATCTCTAATAAGTTTCTTCAAACTCCTCAGATTAAACTTCTCACACTCTGATTCATTTACTATTCAACACACATTTATTGATCATGCATTAGCCAAGTAGAAAGGAATATGACTGCTGAATATGACTGGGATCTAGGATCTCAGTCTAGTGAAGATGATCAACACGTATGTAAGAAAATACAACGCAAGATGGTGAGGTTAGAAATACAGGTAAGGACTACAGGTAAAGGCCATCTAAGAAGGCATCCACTAAAGAGATGGGGACTTAAACACTAAGCTGTGCATATACTGAATGATTAGTACTTGAAGAATTATCTTAGAGAATTCATGGCCTTAAGAAACACTGTGAGTAGTTTTGAAGAGAGAGACCTGGGAAATAAAGTTAGGAAGAGAACACAGAGAGATGCTTCTACTTTCTTCCTAAGAAGGCAGACATAACTTTAGAAAAACATACACAAACAAGAGGCATGGAATAACTCTTTTCTCAAGAAGCTTGGAACCAGGGCACTGTTGGAAGGATATCTGGAGAGACAGAAAACTGAGCGAGAAAAGGCAAATGACACTCAGAAGAGGCTACCACCAAACAAGGGACGTTTATAGTACGTTAAGGAATAATTTAATTTGCCCATATAGCTTAAAAATATTTTCCTAAGTTTGGGAAACTTGCAGCCTTGTTCTACCAGACTGTCTTACCCCATTTCTTCTTGCACCAGCTAAAACAGTAAATTAACTGGGTACCCAGAATGATTATCAATTCACTTTTTAAAAAGTATAATCTGTCTCAGGGCTAGGGGTATAGGTAAGTACGCGGGGCACTTGTCAAGTGTGCACAGGGACCTGGGTTCTATTCTCTCGCATCACACAAAATGTGATAGACCTCACAGGTGGCAAGCAAACAGGTTTTTTTCTTTTCTTTTCTTTTCTTTTCTTTTTTTTTTTGATACACAGTCCAGGCTGGTCCTGAACTCACTACGTAGCCCAGGCTAGCCTTGAACTCATGGCAATCCTGCTGCCTTAGAGGTGTGTGCCACCAAGCCGAGTTTCTGTGGTGCTGCGGAATCTTCTCAGGTACTTACTGCAACCTCTGAGCCCTTCCTTCAGCCCCTCATTTTGGTCCTTGCTAGCTGTTGGGAAGCACGCTAAACAGAGGAGTTTCTTTTTTGAAACTATTAGGTTCCAGAGGTAATAAAAAAAAAAAATTCTACTTTCTAATTTTTGGTAAAGCTGAAACACATGCTTAATTATTTTAAATAGGTTATTGACACAGACCAAGATAACAAAAAAATGCTGAAAAATCTCAATCTTCACTCTGTCCCCAAACTGGCCTGTTCCCTCTTACCTTCCTTATCCTCTGCTAGTAATCATCTTTATTAATTTTCCTTTTAATCCTTCCAGAACTTATGCAAATAACAGCACATGTGTGTATGCACCTATATTTACGGCCCCATTACTGCCTATATACGAGAGCATATTGTTTTCTTAATATATACTTCTGATGATACCAAAGAGTACACTGGAGAGTTTATTTTTCTGAAAACACTGTAATTTTACAAAATTTTGTGTTCTATGCTTAAGTAATATATTTTTAAATATCCTTGGGCTATAGAAGTGTTTTGGACAGTGCTTTCAATATCAAGTCTACTGAACTGTTTAGAAGCTACAGCATTTTCCTATCAGTTTTTCAAGAATCATTTAGTATAGTACTTCTACTTTATTGGAAAAGTTAGGGTAAGAGACTAAAGTTCTATGGACAGATTATCTTTTCCCCACTATCTGTTCCTTCCTCTCTCCCTCTTTAGCTTCTGACTTCATTCTCTTCACCTTGTTTTCCCCTTAGTTTTTTCTTTCATATTCTATATTGACAACTGTGAACTACTGGTTTGTTCACCATTTATTATAAGCCTTCTAAAATGGTTACTTCCTTTAGTACTGGCATGCTAATATACACTAAACGCTCATTATGAAGCAAACATTATGTTAGTTTTGTTACCTGCATTATTGCATTTAATTCTCTGTGAAGTTTTTTATTCCTACTGTACATGTGAGGAAATAGAAGTCAGAAAATGAGAAGTTAATTAAATTAGTGCTAGTAATGGTCAAAACTTGAATTCAGGTTGGTTTACTGTCAAAGCATATACTCAATCCCTAGAAAGGCCAAATAAACTTGAAGAATTCCATGTAGTTTAGGATGTGAGAAAGAAATACATATGACAACAGGGTATAAAAGAAGTCAGGATCCCAGATCACAGACTAGTTTGCCCCAGTCAAAACACATGGCATTTATTCTAAAGGGTAAGGGAACAATCAAGAGGTTTTAAGAATATAAATATCAGAAGATTAAATATGTTAAATATCACATGGTTTCTCTGATTTGGGAAACACAGACCACAGGCATTACACAGAATCAAATGAGTGTGATAGTGGGAGGTACAGAGGGATGGAAGGGTACGAAGGAGTCAAAAAAATTGGGAAGGAAAGGGATCATAAAACTGATGTGATATATATGTGTACAAAATACTCAAGTTCACTGTAAACATGTATTGCATATATGTACTAATAAAAATGGTGGAAAAAAGAATATAAATGAAAGAAAAAAACTGCATTTAAAAACATACTTTGGCAGAGAGCACAGATTGGGAAGACCAGGAATAGGTTAGGCTAATGCAGGTAGAATAAATAAAAGCACAAATAAAAGGTGATAGATAAAGTACTAACAAAATGTATGTAATCACTGATATCAAGTACAGATTTCATAAAAATTTCAAAAACTTTCAAACTTAAAAAAATCATTTATCAGTAATAAGTATATCTCAGTATAAAGTATTTTTGATAAGACTCAGTTTAATCAAACAAGTATAATTACTATCAAATATTCAAAACTATGTAGCTGTTAAGTTTTGTACACTAAGTGTAGAGCAACAAAGAGCAAACTTTTCTCCTTAGAATCAGGAACTTAAGTGTTGTCAAGTCAAATTCTTTTATTTTTACAGACAAGAAAACTGAAGTATAAAAAGGGTCTTGCCAAAAATGCTTGCTTACAGTGCCCAAATAGTATTAGAATGTAAGTTTTTTGGACTACTTGAATAATTTTGTTTTTATCTTTATTCAAAGATCTAAAACATAAAATAAATTCTGCTGAAACAAGAGGGGGAGAAGTGAACCACGCACAGCTATTAATAATGAGATCACATGTAAACGCTTCCTTCCCATGTAGCATTCATTTACACGATATCTTACCTACTTCAGAAGACTAATGTCCATACTACAGATTGGGTGGCAGAAAGCCATCTTGCCAAAGCCCATGTGACAATGTGACATCAAAGTTCATTTCATTATTGCACACTAATGCCAACAAGAAGGTAAAAGTTTTTTCTTCCCATGTTTAAAAAACACCAGATTTGTAGTAACAAATTCAGAAATCATTGAACACTGACCTGTAACATGCACCTGGACACAACAACTTCAGGTACTTCAGGGAATTTTTGTCGCAGGTCATGTAAAACCTGAAAATCAATTTGGTGGCTTCCTTGGGCCATTCGTATATTGCCTGATCAGGACTATGTGCACAGTAGGCAATTCTAGGCCTTAGTGGAATTAGTACTCATCTCTTCTGTCCAAGCATTTTCTGTGAAAGAAAGAAAACATTTTTAATGAGAACTGATTAGAAAAAGAATATTGTTGTGGATTTAAAATTATAGCATAAAAAGGCACATGCCATAGCACCTAACATAAACTATAAAAATGTTACTTAGGCCTAAGATGCTCCCACACAGCTACACTATCTTTCAGGTAACTTCTGAAGACAAACCTTTACACTAATTCCTTTGTATGTGTACGTTCTATATGGGCTATGACAAAAAGCATTCAAATAAAAAATTGTCAAGGTAATCTTCACTATTTCTTTTTAAAAGGAGAGGGTAAATATCTTTACTGATGTCTCAGTGGTTACAGAAGAGGTAAGAAATCTTATTTATTCTACTTAAAACTTAAGAATCTGAAAACATTTGGTTCTAGAAGACCGCAAAGGCTGTTTAAAACTTAATGATATATTTGGTATTTTGCTTTATTTTTCAGATATATTAAATCTTTAAATGTATAATCAAGTCTCAGGTCCTTCATAGTATTTTATTCCTGCTGTATCCATTAAATCAGTACTTAACAATTCTAATACCTGGGCCTCGGCCACAAAGTTCTAATTCAACTGACTGGAGAATAAGTAGTCTGGATATGTGAATTTCTCAATAATTCTTCAGGGGATTCTAATGTGTGGCTCATATTAAGAATTTCCCCCTTGTTTTACTCATGTTATTAATGTAAACCATTTTTCATACTGAAAACCTGTTTGGGACATAAACAGAATATTAAATATATTAAAACTAAAATACTAAGATATTAAAAACCATACTATTTAATTAATAATTTATTTTAGGATGAATTTAACAAGACCCAACCTTTTAAAAATCAATTTCTTATTTGTAATGATTTTTAACTTCATTAACAAGAGATTTAAAATATACATGTCAGCAACTTTTATGAATGTAGGGACTGGGTCTGTTGTTCATTATTGTGTGCCGAGCACCTTACAGCCTTCATTCAGCATTCTAGTTCATAGTATTTTTGAGTATATTTGATTACAACTGAATTCTTGAGTCCCCACTAGAATAGAAGCTCATTTAGATTTTTCTTTTTTTGGAGACAGGGTCTTATTATGTAGTCCAGGTTGGTTCTGAACTCACTATGTAGCCCAGTCTAACCTTGGACTCAGGACAATCTGCCTGCCTCAGCCTCCCCAGTGTGGGATTACAGATGTGCACTACCATGCCCACCTTATGTGGTACGGGGGATTGAACGTGGCTTGTATAGTGCTTTATCTGCTCAGCTATTCATTCAGCCTTTCATTTAGATATTATGCACAGTATATCTTTTACTTTATTAGCACTGGTTGAATTTTACTAAATTCTTTTGCTGATATGACTTATGTTTAGTTATAACTCATAGGTATAATCACTGCCAAACTAAGTTTAATATTTTCCCCAAAGTATTTCTACGTCAAACACATATACATGTAATTTTAATATTCAAAGTACTGTTCTATAAATGTGTTGCAGGAGAGGACTGGAAGTGAGTAAACGATAGCCACAAATAATCAGGGAGTGATAAACAGGCTAGAGAACTGCTCATTTTCAAAAAGCCTCCCTTGACTCTTCTCCAGCTTCTAGTTTATTTTTCTGTGTCTCTTCTAGTGTGGACTAAAACTCCTTGAAAGTGTTGTTTATACTTTCCTGTCTTCACTTCTCCCTCCAAATTTCTTCATTTATCCCAGTCTTTCCTTGAAACAATCAGCCTTCAAGTTGTGAAACCCAAATGGTGAGTTCTCAGTCTTCATTTTAACAGATCTCTCTGTAGTTTATTACCTGGTCAGCTACTCTCTCATTCTTTAAAGAATTTCTTTATTTGGCTTCTAAGATTTTTCTTTTGTCCCCCTCACCTGCCCCCAATTGCCAACATTTTCTCAGTTTGCTTTGCAGATCCTCTTTCTTTATTCTAGACAATGGAGTTCTGATACAGAATTTCTACTCAACCATACCTATACTCCTTTTCAAGGTAATTTCTTTCAAACACAGCTAAAAACAACACCTATACACACAGGCTTAGCAAAGCAGCTATGCACAGAGACTTAGCACAATTACTGTCACTAAATCCAATTACTTCCTTGACCTTCAGAATACTATATGCAATTACTTATACTTCCTTTGGATAGCTAAAGCTCATGTCCAAAATTAAAGCTTTAGTTTCCCTCCACCCAAGGCGATCCTTTATCAATCTTTTCCACTTTACACTTTTCCATTTCATCATTCATCCAGCTGATCCCTCTCTCATTCCACATTTCCTTTAGCATCCCTTCTTTCATCTATAGAAGTCCTCTCATTTCTTTCTCTTTTCCTGTTTTCTCCAAGCCACCATAATCAACCAAGATTATCACAACTTGCAAAAGTCTCCTGCACAGTTGCTTTACCACCTTCATTCTTTGCTCCAGAGACCTGCCTTTCATGCTCCTAGTCTCTTTCCTAGGACCACAGCAATCACTCTGCTGGCTCACAATGGGATCCCCCAAATCCTTTTGCTAACTACCATCCTTCTACTTCACCTCCTAGCATTCTTCCTGTTTTCCAGTTCTAAATGGTCTTTTGAACACTTTTCAAAAAAAAAAAAATCAAATTTGTCCCTTTAGGCTTTTAAGTTTTAACTGTCTATTCTGCTTGGAACACTTCTTGAGATACCTGGATGGCCCTCAATTCATTAAGATCAAATGTCTCTTCTTCAAAGACTGCTTCCCTGACCAAATTTTCTGTCTAAAATAATGGCACAGTGCTGCCCCTGCCCCACCATTACATGCTGCTCTTTCTTTCTTTCCTTCCTTCTTTCTTTTTCTTCTTTTTGTACTGCAGATTGGATCCAAGGCCTCCACAATGAACAACATCCTTGATCCTCTTTAAGATTTGAGACAGGGTCTCACTAAGCTGCTCAGGCTGGGAGCAAACCAGGCAACATTTCTGCTTCAGTCTCCCACAGTGGCTGAGATTACAGGTGAGTGTCATCACATCTGGCTCTCATACTGATTTTTCTAGTTTATCAAAGTCTGACGTATATTCGATTTATCTATTCCCCAAACTTAACTCCACAGGATCGAGGACTACAAAGGGCATTGCTGTATCGACAGGATGCAGATCATTCCTGGTTCAGAAAAAAATGTGAATTGAATGGAATACTATTTCACTCAAAGATTTCTTCATATTATAGTTTCTAAAAGCATTTCAAATGATCTGTTTTTGGAAAAAAATTTTATATGCAATTTTAGGGAAAGGCAAATAATTCCTCAGTCTAAGTGAGGAACATATTTATTATTAAGGAAGATGACCTATGAAAGCAAATTTCAACTTATTCCATCATTAAACATATACAGGTATATCTTGCTTGCTTTTTCAAAAGACTACTGAATACACCAATGAGAAAATAACTTGAGCGTACAATTTTATTTTTTGAGAGAGGTTTTGCTGAGTTGCCCAGGCTGATCTCAAACTTGTGATCCTACTGCCTCAGCCATTTGAGTAGCTGGGATTACAGGTCCCTGACTGCAATTGTATTAAGGGCTTAAGAGCTCCCATGGATTATCTTTTCATGAATAACAACTATTAACTTTAGACAAAGTATAAAAAACAATAATTAGAAGGCATGAAATAGAAATGATAGTAGGAGCTGGTATTTGGAAGAAGGAAACAACAGGGATAATCTTCCATTTTTAAGTGTCTTTTATCCTGAAAGAATGTCCCCGTGCCCCCCACCCCCACCCCCACCCCCACTGGTCTAGGTAGCTGAGACCCAGAAAAAAAGTCTTTATTTGCCTCTCTAACCAAAGGACAAACTGTGTCATGACCACAAAGGAAAGCACCATCTTGAGAGAAAAACCCTAAATTTTGTGTATATATATTTTGCACAAAATGGGATTTCTAAACCTGATACAGATTCCAAGTGGCCAAACTAAGATTAAAATAACTCACCAGTATATGCTGAGTTCAGTCAACTGCCCATGGGAGAAACTAAACACAAATACTGACCGCAGGAACACAAAAGAATGGAGAGTACCGCCAGGCCACTCATGTCTTGATATATAATACAAAATTACTACACATAAGAAATGGGAAGAACTGATGCATACTCAAGAGAAAAAAACCACCAATGGAAAACAGGCCCAAGATGACTTAACTGCCACAACTTGTACATATAAATTTTAAAGCATGTATTTGAACAATGCTCATGAATATAAGGGCAATTAGGTAAGAATATAACTTTTTTTGAAGAAAAAAAAAACTTCAATTAGAAATTCAAGAACTATTACCTGAAATGAAAAATTCACTGGGTGAACTGAAATGAAGACACGAAGAGAGAAAAGTCAGGGAACTTGAAGAAAAAGCAATCTGAAGTTTTAAAAAGAAATATCAAGAAACAAAACAAGAAATAAAACCCCCAAAACCAGAACAATAGGGCCCTGTGGGAAAGCATTAAAAGCTCCAATGCATCTGTATTCAGAGATCCTTAGAAGGAATGACAGAGAATGGGGGAGGATAAAAATCTGAAGAGAGAGTGGCTAAAAATTTCCCCATGTTATAAAAGATTTGTAGATTTAAGATCAATACATCTCAAACAAGAAAAGGGAGGGAAAAAAAACCCAAAGCAGAGGCACAGACTCAGATGGCTGAAAACCAAAGAAAATATCTTAAACACAGCAAAAGAAATGACACTATCAAGAAGGGAAGAACTCAACTTAAGGCTGACTTCTCATCACCACACATTACCACAAAGGAGGTCTGTTACTATGGTATGGACCTGGAATGTCCCCCCTCTCCCCCCAGATCTCATGTACCTAGCGATAACTGGATTACAGGAGTTAAATGGATCAGGAAGATTAATCCACTGCTGATTTCACACGCTCTTAGGAAGTGGGGCCTGACAGAACAAAAGGGTCAACGGGGGTGTGAACAGGAAGGGCGTCCCCTCACTAGCTCCACCCTTCTCTCTCTCTACTTCCTGTCTTGCCATGACAGGAAGGTTGTCATCCCTGGAAGCTCTCTGCTATTGCCAGGTGACCATGACCGGACTGGGAATTCTGAGATGTGGGCCAAAATAAAGCTCTCTTCTTAAATTGTGGGTGTCAAGTATTGTGACCCAGCAATAAGAAAGTGACTAAGACATAGTGAATACTGTAAGTGTTGAAGAGTGTGAACACCCAAACTATAAGCTCAACTTCTATTCTGTGTGTGTATGCGTATACATACATATACACACACACATACATATATATATATATATATATATATACATATATATATATATACACACATACTATTGTAAAACAGACTTTGTAGAAGAATAAATGATTTGTAAGAGCCTAAATACATTTCTGAAACAAACTGGTATTTAGTCCATTTCAAAACAAAAACATTAAGACATATCTTGGTAAGGTTACTCTGGAAAATTATTTTTCATAGTAAATACAGACTTTTTATAGTTAAGATAAGAAAATGACTGTTCTTCTGAGAAAAGAATAAGAAAATCATATTTTGTAAAGTGTGTCCAGTGTTGGGCATAGTTTTGGTAAATAAGTTTCTACCAGCTGTGATGACCAAAGAGGATTTATTCTTTTAACAAATCTAAGTAAGAATGTAGTATATAGAGTATTACAGAGCATAACAGTACATATTTTGGAAAGGGTTATAAATGTAACATTTTTCCTTTAAGAGTAGTTTTGACCCTTCAACAACTGTCATAATAGTGAAGGATACTAAAGTATGAGTTAATAGCCTAAGCTAGGTTCATTTTCTGCATGATTTATCACAGTAAATACCTCCAGAACTATGAATATACAAAACTTAATTGTTTAACATAAAAACAGGCCATAGTCTCCATATTTAAAAAAAATACAAAAAAAAAAGAGAAAGCAACTGGACTTACAGGACGAATCGGCCTTTGGACAAATATGTTATTTAAAACTGAGACTATTATTATTAACTTGTTTACCACCATGCATTTAAGCAGTGCCTAGTCTGCCGTACATATTGTGCTGGAGATACAAGTGTTAGAATTTATATCCTTGCCTTACAGATTACAGAAATTCTTGGAGTAAAAGTTTGATGTATTAGATATATTTGTGATACTGGAGACTGAACACAGGGCCTCAGGCATTATGAGGCAGATTCCAGCTCTTTTTAGTTTAAAAAAAGTTGAGACAGAATCTAAATTGTCCTGGCTGGTCTTGAATTTATGATCCTCCTACCCCAAGCTTCTGAATAGCTGGGATTATAAGGCATGCGCCACTATAACTGGCTCTACTACTTTAACTTGCCCACTGTGTTTTATCTCCTGTCTACCTCCTGCTACTGAACCTGCTCTCTGCATCTCTTTTGTTGCTGAGTTAAAGTTTTCATTTCTTTTGCTATCATTCAAAAACAGATTAGAAAACATCATGGTAAATCAGAAAAATAATGAAAAGCAGACTGCAAGAAAAGCAGGTAGGCACAAATCATAGCTGCCATAGAGCCCATTAAATTCAGAGATTTCAATTAGGAATAATGGGAAGCTACCGAAGACTGAAAACTAGAAACGGGGAAAGTGACAGAGTGACAGGACTGAGAAAAGGACAAATGAATATACAAAAATAGGTTAGAAAATGACTGTTGTGTCTAGTTAGTAATGACTTACAGACACAATAATGGAGACTAGGTAGAAGGAAGTGGAAACATTCAAATGATACTCACGTAATAAAATTTTATATAGCCAGGAGTGTAGCTCAGTGGCTGACCACTCGCCTAGAGGGCTCTGGGTTCAAAACCCTGTCATGGCAAAAACAAGTCCATAAGAATTATAGAATTCGGTGATGGTTTCAATAGTAAAGTTATGGAATACAGCATGTCTAGGTTAATTTCTGATCTGCTCATCTGGATAGTGATAAAAACTATAAACTAGAAAACGACAGAATAACATGGTTTTTAACATGTGGAGTCCAGGCTATTTTAAAAACATCCAAACAGATTTCTCAAGAGTGTTGGGGTAGCGTGTCTGGAGCTCTGGGGAGACTATGAACTGCAGGTAAAAAATTAAGAGGCATTTTTGGTGATAGTATTAATTAAAACCTGAGAGTGAGATTAATCCTACTACATGGTATAATTCAGTAACACCTGAATTATTCTTGGTTATATGATGGTTAAAACATGACAGTCATTTTTCCTTCTTTTACCAAGTAAATAGTACGTATAAACACTGATTTAAGGTACTTTAATTTTTTTGTCCAGAAAATATTTTAATATGTTAACCTGTAATGAAAACTTTTAAGTAAAACTTTAAATCAGAAAATATGAAATTTTAAAAGCCACAAGGCATACATATGAAGGATACCCTGTTCTGTTGCCTCAATGCCTCTACATTCCTAATTCTTACTCTGAAGAGGTAATCACAGTCAACAATAAGCTGTTTCTCCAAATTCATATCACAGAAAATACTTAGCTTTATAACTCAGGCTTTTTTTGAGACATGGTCTGTAGTCCAGGCTGGTCCTAAACTCACTATGTAGCCCAGACTGGCCTCTAAATAATAGCAATGCTCTTGCTTTAACCTCCTCACTACTGAGACTATAGGCATAGGCCACCACAGGCTATGTGGCGCTGGGGAATCGAATTCAGGGCCTTGCACTTGCTGGGCAAACGCTTTAACTACGGTGCTACTGATTCAGCCCTATAACTCAGGTTTTTCCCACACTCATACATGATACTTCACCTCTGCATTCCCTCTGCCCAATTCCTTATTTTATAATTTTTGCATAGTGATCATTTATGATTATTTTCTGTAAATATTATTAGCCTAGTAACTTGGTATATATTAAAAGGAATGAACACAACTCCAAGGTCCTTTCCCATACTACCATTTTGCTAAGTGTGTTCTTAATGAAAACAAACCTTGTAGAATATTAACCAGATGTAACCCAACCAAATGCTAGCTTATCACCAGGTTCAACAAAATAGCAGAGCTCTTGAAATCCTAACTCAGTGAGTGGGGTAAAGAGGAGAGGAGAAAGGAGAACAATTCCTATTCTACTACTGAAGTTACAGACTTACATGAGATGTACTGCTTTACAGCAAACAAACTACATTAATGAAATACTAATAGCCAGCACTCAAAACAATGACTACAGACGTAAGAAAAGGTTTGCAAACACTGATGCTATCTGCCCATGACCATTTTCTCATTCCCCAGTGAGAAGACAGTTTCACATAATTCCCAGGAAAAAGGGTATTATGTTAAGGTATCCCAAAGTCTAGGCAAATTATGTTTTTGCCATTTACTTTAAAATGCTCTTATCTTCTAATATAAAATTTTGACACACAGAAAAGCAAACAAAGCACCTAGATATTAGCCTTTGTTTAATAAAACTGGTACATAATTTTTAAATAAAATATTAGGAAATGAAATAAGCAGTTACAGAGTTGGATTTACTATAGGTCTATAAGAAGATATACCATAAACTTACTATACTTCCATATTAATCTAGTTAAAGGAGAATACTTAACACAAGTATCTCAATAGACACTGAAAGTAAATTTAGAAAAACTCATTCTTGCCTTGGGGAAAAAAAACCCTCAGCTTCTGTTTTCTCATAGTAGTATATATAAACTGAGCTAATTCAGAATCTCTGTCATAAACAATCAGAACTATTGAAACACCATCTGTCTCAATAAACAGTTTGACAAAAAAAGAAGAAGAAGAAAAGTACTCCCCAGTGCCCAAAACAAAGATGGATTAGGAGTCAGTATAATATAAGCACATGTCAAAAGTGCAAGGCCCTAAGTTCAACTGCCCAGCACATATAAAGCAGGGCGTGATAGCACATGCCTGTAATCCCAGCATTAGGGAGGCAAAGGCAGGAGGATTGCCATGAGTCCAAGGCCAGCTTGGGCTACACAGTGAGTTCAGGACCAGCATGGGCTACAGAGTGAGACCCTGCTTCAAAAAAAAAAAAAAAATTGCTATGTGGTATGGGCTAGGGAAGAGAAGCCACCCAGCAGAGGGGTAGCAGATATTAGAACTACATGCACTGAAAAGCGACTTTAGTGTCATGTGGAATAGAGACAGATTCTTGGTCCATAGAAGGAATCATCGAAGTTCTTTATTAGTGAAAAAACTGTGATCACTGTGAAATATAAGCCACTGGCAGGAAGGAAAAGTGTCCTGAAAAAATTAAGTCCGAGCCTATACTGTGAACAGCTGTAAAGTCCAAATTTATAGCACATGGGTAGAAAAAAAACTACAAAAGAAATTTAAAAAAACATCAGGGGAAGAGGGGAGGGAAAAGAAATGGGAGGTAAAGGTATTGAAAATGATAAAGATATGTTATATGAGTGTATCAATTCCCCCAAATGAGTATCATTAGTCTGTTACAAATATTCACTAATTAAAAAAAGAAATTAGCATCAAAAATTGGTGCAATAGTACTCACCTATAATCCCAGATACTTAGGAGGCAGAGACTGGAAAAACACTCATGTTAAGGTTTTAATGTTATTATGTAAAGCATAATATCTTTGTTCCATTCTTACGTGATTGTTTTACTGAAACAAATTTATTTTAACAAAAAACATAGTTTATGTTCTAAAATCAAACTATGGCTTCCATAGTAACTACCAGAGCTGATAATATTCTGTAAATTATGAAATGCTGAGTTGGACAGGAGCATAGGAAGTTACATGAGTATATCATTTAAAAGGTTAGAGCAGGAGCTGGAACACTGGCATAGCGGTTAAAGCACTTGCCTTGCAAGCCCAAGGCCTTGAGTTTGATTCCCTAGTACCACATAAAGCTGGGTGTGGTGGAGAATGCTTGCAATCCCAGCACTCAGGAGGCTGAAGAGGACAGATTGTCCTGAGTCCAATGCCATCCTGGTCTACATAGTGAGCTCAGGACCAGCCTGTGCCACAGAGCAAGTACCACCCCCGCCCCCCAAAAAAAAACACACAAAAAAGAAAAAATGAGTTTAAATAAAGAGAAATTTACCACTAAAAGGTTAGAAAACAGTCTGCTGTCCAGTAGACTCTTTGCTAAGTGTCCGCTTTTGCCCATCAATCCAATTAGACCTCTCAAAACAAACCTCTGATCACAAGCAAAATTTTTAAGTTTTTAAGTAAGGTTAGTTCCAAAGTGATGAGAATACCTTGTTCATGCTGTATCCAAAGTACTTAGAAAGGGTATGGAAACAAATGCTCAGTATGTATTTCTTGCAGTAAATCTCTACACAAATACCAGAATACATCTAGTTTTTAGTTTTAAAAAAGCAGAATCCTCCTAAACCCACAAACAATTCCCTTAACTTCAGCTGTAAGTTATTTTTAAACGATAAATTTGTTGCAACACAACTTATGTATTAGAGAATAATTTGATTATTATGCAAACTTTGCTATTACTTCACTTGGGAGAAACAGGTGAATTCAGAAAACCACACCCACTGGAAACAATCCACATATAAGTACATAAAAACGAAAACAAGAACACACCTCTAAGACTCATCATCTACCTCAGCTACATGCTATGAATTATACCCCCAGCCACATCTTGTGTTACAAGTTTCCTTTTCATTTTACACAATAAATCAAGAGCTACAACCTTTCCTATGTTCATCTCTAGAAGAAAATTTCAGGTCTTGTTGAAGACAAATGTCTTCGCCACTTTTTCATTGCTGTGACTCAATACCCGACACCCACAAATTTAGGAAAGGTTTATTTTAGCTCAAAGGTTCATATGGTCACAATCCATTCAGGGGCGGCCAGCAGCTATCAGAGTACAGGACAGAGAGAGAGGTGGAGGCAGCTTCTCAGGACATCAAAAACAGGAAGACAAGCTGAGACCAGTTGACACTAGTCCCAGTCCTCCAGGAAGGCACGTGTAGCTTATGTATCCTTTCAGGTCTCCACCCAGTAATTAGTCCCTCCTGCATCCAGGTGTGGCCACTACACACTGTTAATCCTAACTCACACCCCTTTAGTCTTAACTGTAATCCACCCCTCCAGACTAGACCCCAATCCACCAACATCACATGGTTCCATAGACAATCCCTAACAACAAAATTCACGAGACTTTTGGGGGACACTCCAGATCCTAACCACAACAACAAAGCACAATATTTATTGTATTATTTACGTATTTTTAACCATTTTAACATGAGAAATACTAATTTTAAAGGTTATTTTCTTATTTTGTAGTGCTGCTGATCAACCCACAACATTGCTAACAGTTCTAGGTAAGTGTTCTTGCCATTAAGTAACCCCCAGCCTATCTTGTCTTTATGTTCACAGATGAAATTTTAAAGTGCTATAAAACCTAATCTCCCTTTTTTCCATTAGCTCTGTGTTGTTTTGGGGGACAAACTTTTGACTATGACAATGATTTCTGAG
Source organism: Ctenodactylus gundi (assembly GCA_004027205.1). Classification (NCBI taxonomy): domain Eukaryota; kingdom Metazoa; phylum Chordata; class Mammalia; order Rodentia; family Ctenodactylidae; genus Ctenodactylus; species Ctenodactylus gundi. Next base: position 138,594 of record PVKB01003390.1, read on the forward strand.
GAATACTTACATCAAATTTCAACAGAACTGGTTATATATCAACACTCCTCTGATCTCAACAATTAATAACACTGATCTCTCCAGCATGTCCAAAGGAAAGGCAGCATGTCTCTACCTATATATCTGGCTGTCAATGTGATGTGAAGTTTCCTACACTTCATATCTTCTCTGTGGACTGGCTGTCATCACCAGACTTTAATGAATTATTCTGAAATAATATATCTACCATAAAGAGGATTGATATGCAGCTAGAAAAGCTGATGTTCTAATTGTTTTCAAATTAAAGTTTTGAAACCTTTTGACCTCAATGAATATTTCAATTATAAACCTAAATTAAGAATTGTGTTATCTTGATAGGCTATTTTAAATGTTTTATATTACTGATGGATTATGCAGGTGCCACATCATATGGCAGTTGATAACACTTTGATGTATTTCACATTTGCTTAACTTTTTAAAAATTACAAATATTAATTTAATTTATAAAATATTTTTATAGAAAATTAGTGGAATTATACTTTTGGAATATGATATAATTCTATCAAAGCAAAGCACTGCAATATTAACTTATTTTTCAAAGACAGAACACAGAAATTATAACTATGCAATTAAAAAATCTAAAATTGAAACACTATCACCATTAAAATAAAATAATCTATAGCATAAACTTTACAGTGAAACAATGGCAATACTGAGTGTTATGCAGATCTGCAAAAATAACAGAAACCTATCAAGTCAGTCACTCAAATGCTAATTACTTTAAATTAGCTATTATATTCACTTTTTATGTTTAGAGCTTGAGGGGTCAAAGGACTACCCTACCAAAAACCATTTATTTATACCTTACAAGCCTAGAAAAATTCATTTCTAAAGAAAAACAATACTCTAGTAAACTGAAACAACATAATGATTCATGCTACCTTCTCTTAAAAAACTCTCAATTTTTTTACTTAATGAATTGCCTCAAGGCCATGAATGTTTATCATTTCTTACAGTTAAAGGTTCACCAATTTTAACTTCTTCTAGAAGGAATGTAGCCATCCTTGGAAGCTTATATACTGTGGTTTTGTGGTAAGTACTATTTTCTAAGGATTAAGACAAGTGTAATAAATCTGAGACAAAACATATTACATAATGACTGTCTTTTCCAATTTGTATCTTAAATATTTTTCAATAAATTAAGGCTTTAAGATGGAAATAAAGTTACCTTTCGGTGTTCCCTTTTACTGTAATTTTTGGATAATCTAGCCTGTGCATAAATATCATCTGTAAAAGAAAATATGAGCTAACTATGTTAATATGCCTTCATTTACAGGTAAAAGGGAAAGAGGAAAAAAAGAAAATCAAAGTGCCTAAAATAACTAGTTTTCATCTTATACCAACCATAAACATTTATAATGAAACAATTAAACCTAAAAAGGCATATTACTATGAAGATTTACAGAAAATAATGAGGAGTTTTACCAACTGATTCCCATGTGTTTAATCCTCCGGACTCGTGTTTCCTGTTCCTCAAGTATTTCTGCTTATCTTTTTTCTAATGACATGCCCACTGGCTAACATTTTCTGAGTAGACTGCTTTCCAGTTGCTATTAATGTGTGCATATGTGTATATGACAGCACTAGCAGTGTGATAATTAAGTTCCTGAATTAGCTATAGTATAGAGATATTTGTTACTAGAAATAAAGTAATGAATTTTTTATGCATCTCTATCTATACAACCTAAAGTATCTCATCTACAGAAAAACAGGTGCAAAAGGAAGTACCAGAATGTTGGTCACCTCAGTCTTTATTACCAAAACAACCTCAATATCCATCAGTGAGAAATACACAAATTACTGCATCACCACACTAAGGAATATATGTTACTTTTGTTTTTTTAAAAATAAGTTAGAAATCCAAATAATTATACAGGAAGAGCTATATGAGACCGACTGAAAAGAATCAAGATATTGAATCTATCTATTACACAATTAAAGAAATATATTTTTATATGACTGTACAGGAGAGGTTCTGAAGGCAGTTCAGAGATTTAGTTTCAATTTTTCTATGTATATAATTATGTTGTAATTGAGTAAACATAAACACTTGAAAGAGAAGAGAATTGCTATTTTCTCATAAAATTATTCTTTATGTATGTTCTCATAACATTACTTGCATTCTGTTACATGAAATAGGAAACAGTGGGAGAGAATGCGTTATCTGAAAGTACTTGTAGTTAGCCAACCACAGCTACTTTCTAGTAACTGAAAGCTTGTGTTAGTCTGCACTGCTACCAGCTGTAGCAATGACCAATTATCAAGATGCCTGAAAGATGAGATTTAGTTATGTTTTAACTTAAATATTACTTATAAGTTTATATGACTAGATGATCTCTAAGCTAATGAGCATTCTAATTTTTAAATTATGTTTAAAAAACGTCAGGTCATGCCAACGGATACACAAACTGGTATTTATACACAATGGAATACTGTGCATCCATAAAGTCCAACAGCGTGGAGGCTTTTGCAGGTAAATGGAAGAAAATTGAGTACAGCATTCTCAGTGAAGGGAGTCAGAAGCAGAAGGTGAAACATCAAATGGTCTCTCTGATATGAGAGTCCCAGATCACAACTCCTATGGAACTTAAAACGAAAAACAAAGTGAAACAGGGTGGGGGGGTGGGGGGGGTGGGGTAGGTAGTGAGAGGGACAAAAGGAGAGTGGGAAAGTCTTTGTCACCTTGACAAGATACGTAGGTGCACAAAATGCTCAACTTTATTGTAAACCTCAAAATTTTTTTGTGCTTATGCATATCAATAAAATGGGGGGAAAAAGTCAGGTCATGGTCATGTTTTTTCATCTAAGGCTAACTCAAGATGAATTATATTTTTTACTGAAGTCCTTAAGCTAAGTAAGTTGTATTCGCCTGTCAATAAGACAGTTTAATTGATTATAAGAGAAAGGAAGAAAATAATAGAAAAATAGGTTTACAACAGCCTTACAAAAAGTTATCCACAAAGCCAGACAAGAGACTGTTTTCTCTGAGCTTGTACTCAGTCACTCTCACTGTAATTAGCGCTCACAGTTGGTCAGTCCTATGCTAAATGCCTAAACAGTTATATTCCTGTTTCTTTTCACAGTATTTTAGCAGTGAAGATGAGGGAGAAACTATAGGTAAAATTATTCACACAATGCCTGAAACAGAACAATGAATGTTCTTTATTTATACTGCTACTGCCTAATCTCAAACTTGGTTGCCTCACTCTTCCTGCAGTCAGTTTTTTTAAAAGATTCACAGCAGGGTCCAGAAATCTTCAATGGATTCGTACTACCTACTAAATTGATTTCCAACTTCTTAACACTGGAAAGCATGTTATGACATAGCTACATCTCACAGGCAATTCTCCTATTCTCTACGCAGAGCTGATGCTTAGAGACATGTTTTTAAAAAAACATATCACTTAGAATTTCTCTTGACATTTTTCTCTAACATATCCTTCAAGGCTCAGTGGAAATAGTACTTTCTTCAGAAAGCTGACTCTCTGGTACTCTTGTTCTTTAGTATACAAGGAGACTAGCTCTATGATCCCCAAGAACAACAGAATTAACAGACACTCAAGTACCTTCTGTAAGATAGCGATGTATTTGTATATTACCTACATACATTCTCTTGTATACTTTAGATTATTTCTAGATTACTTATGATATTAATGCTACGTAGACAGTTCCTACAACATACTGTTTAGGGACCAAAAAAAGTCTGTATGTTCAGTCTGAATGTTAAGTACAGATGCAAACATAGTAGGCCTCATCATCATCCTCATCATCACTCTGCAGTAGTGGGGACTGAACCTAGGGCCTTTGCACTGAGTTACATGCTAGCCTTTCTAATTTTATATTTGTGAGACAAGGTCTCACTAAGTTCCTCAGGCTAGGCCTGACACTTCAGACCCCCACCTCAGCCTCACAGATTGCTGCGAATATAGGTGTGTACCACCATACCTGGCTATTTTTTGATCTGTGGTGGGCGCAGCACCAACCCATAAACAGGAAGAACCAACTGTGCTTGTCTGTAAACTCAGTAAAAATAAAGTTTTATTTTCTACATCACTTCTGTGTTTATCAGTGTTTCACACACAATTTACCTTTACTAATATAGAAAAATGTCAATATTATTAAGAATAGCACTGAAAATAAAACTTGATACTCATACACAATTCCTTACTCAATCTACCCAACATTGGTAATGATTATATAAAAATTCTGCTAATTGCTACTTTTCTAGTTTTAACTCAACATCATTGAGACATAATTCTTTCAGTAACAATGTGGCACACAATCAGTGACCTAACACTATCTAGACTGCCTGGTGTTAAAGACATTATTCATTAGTACTGGAGAAAGAAACATAAGGAAAGAAAGTGGCATATGCTAGAATATTAGGATCATAAAAAATTCTTATTCAATTTTGGGTAATCCATAAACCTACTTGAACTGAATTATAAAATCAGAAGATAGGTATGGTTATCTATTCATTTAGTAAGTAAAACTACCTCTCATGAATTACTTGTTCTTAAAATCTATTGGTAAAAGCAATAAATGTCCATAAAAGCAAACTTACCTTGGACCTCTAACTATTCCTGAGTAGTTTTCCTTGGTTAATACCTAAAGGCATTAGGAAACCTCAGTTTTTAGTTTTCTTGTCATGTCCTAAAACAACTTCTATGTGACTTTATCAGGCTGTTTTTAAATAGTCAAGCTAAAAATTAGCAAATGTGAGTTATACACTTCATTTAAAATATAATTAAATTTTCAAGTAAAAGACCTACAATAATTTTTGTTTCTATCCAGAAATTGCATTTATGATTTCCAATTACTGAAGAAGGCACTAGCTCTTTAGATGGATGTATCAGTAGTACAGAGGAGATGAGGACCCCAGGAAGAATTCATTTCATTCATATAATTGCCTCTACTACACATGCCATATGTGGTTGTTCTAAAGGAGGAGAGCTACTTTTGTTAATGTTCATTTTTCAATGAAGACCAGAGTATTTTTTGTATATTTAAGGGGCTTAACTCTATAGCATTTCAAATTTATTTTGCCTAAACCGTTTTTGCATTAGTTTGCTACTATTAGCAAACAAGTTAAATCAGAAATATTCAGGCAAAAGTTATGTAAAGTCAGTACTGTTCAAAGGTTACCTAGATGTTAGGGATGTTACTGTGTTTAAAGCAACAGGACTACACATTTTGAAAGTAGACTTGTGGTTATAATTTTAAGAAAGGCAACTAGTTACACAGGCTAAGCTTGACTGGTGCCATGGACTTTAGCATACCTGGAAATAGAAAAATTCAAATTGTAGCTGTTCTTGGTTGGCCCACTGCCATTTTGCAGCTTACAAATTTTTAATTAAGTAACTGCAGTGAGCTCATCTCTACTGGATACTTCGTTTCCAGGGCAGGTCCAGGAACTGGGTCTGGAGCCTTGAAAGCAGAAGAGAAACTAGAGTAAACTAGAGGTAGGCAGAATAAGACAAGTGACCAGATAACAGAAATTGAACAGCAGTGAGGTAGTTCCTACAGTTTCTAATATAAGGTGGAAAAAAGTTTCTTAAATCACAAGTTACCAGAAGAAGCCATTTAGTTCAGTGAAAGCATTCTCTTCATATACCCCATTTCGTCTGGACTCCTAATTCTGGAAAGTTAGAGCAGCTTTTGTAAAATTTCTAATGGCTTTTAACAATGGCCTGACTAACTGGGTAACTGTAACAGAACAACAACAACAAATTCTATCTTCATTGAGAGACGTGGAATTATAAGGGTCTCATTTTCAGGTAATTTTGCTCTTTCCTTTTGCGACTGCATTTCTTGTTTTCCTAATTTTCTATTAACAATTCTCAGGGGTTTCTTAAGAAATATTTTAGATACATCCAAAAATTGATTTAAATTTCTAGTTTAAATTTAAAAAAAATACTTTGTAATTCTTGAAGGAGGAGGCAAAGAGCAGCTGGTAACATGTGGTTTGTAACCGTACTGGAAACTCTTTCATTCCTTAACAAAATAGATTCAATGATTATTAAAAACATTGTTAGGCCTATATAAAAACAAAAAACAAAAATAAATTTCCAAATAACTACAAAGGCTACAGAAATGGTAGCATATTAAAAATGGTAGAATTGCTGTACTGATTAGATTTCTACGGTCCAGAAATAATCTTCTTATCCTTGGTATGTTGGCACTCTTTGGAGCTTTTCTAAGAAACTAATACCATCACAGTCAAAATAAATTGAATTTTCTGTTGCTGTCAAATGTGTGAACCATAAAAGGACAGAAAAATAAAAATAAAACCACAAAAACCATAGCGAGGACAGGGATTCAAAGAACTGCCTATATTTCTAATACCGGCCATACAAAAAAGTTGGAGTCAATGTTTTTGTGAAATATATAAACTTTTCATCTTGACAGCATGTTGTAGAAAAAAGAATTCAAGAAGAGATACCCAGAATCAAATCAGACTTTGGTACAAGCTTGAATAACACTCTCTGCAGAAGTTTCTCTTCTATCAAATGACACACTATTATTCATCTCATCGGACTGTCAAAGTACATACAGCACCTAAAGCCTGACACACAATGTATTTCCAATATTTTTTATGCATTATAAAAGAAAAACACGCTTTTTGTTGTTGTTCTCAACACAGGAGTATACTTGTTTGTTCCCATTTTCATAAATACTAAATCAACAACCCGCTTTAGATTGAACTAAAACTTGTCATGTTCTAAGAGGTGTAACTACCAATAGGAATTTATGAATAGCTACAAAGTGAACATATGAGACAGCTTAATTCTCTGAGTTGAAGCTAAATATATAAAAATTTACATTTTGGATATAGGGTATTCGTTGTAAATGAGAAGACATAACTTTTCTCCCTCCAGTTATTACAGATTTGGGATATGGTGGTACTTACAAAAACAAAGCAATCAATATATGCTATAACTTGGTCTGTGCATCAGAAACACTTTAAGGGCAAAGAAAATCCTTCTATATGGGCAATAATTTTCTCCTTAATGATAGAACAGCTTGTTCCACACAAAATTAGTATTTACCAAATATGGCTCAAAGATCAGATTACACCTTCTCTGACATTACCAAGTAATAGAGCAAGTATCACAAGCCACAAGGAATTTAAGACAAAATGATTGCCTTATAGTCACTCTAAATGTATTCACTGCCACAATTTTATTTCAAAACTATTCTAGAAAGTTAACATGTAAATGTCTTATTCAAATTGCAGAGAAAATGCAATTAAATTGGTGTATTCCTCCAAAAGCAAACTGCTTCAGAGAAACCATTACTGTACATTTTAGGTTTACAACTAATCACCATATTGACATCTCATTAGTCATAGTAACATTTTAGTTGGCTTTCTTGGCTTTTCCAGATATACAATGTCATCTACAAATAACAAATCTGACTCCTCTATTTCAATCATTAGACCTGTTTTGTTTTTTGCCCTAATCATATCGGCTAGCACTCCCAAGGCAATTTTACACAACTGTAATGTTTGCAAATTCATGACTTCTTATAGGAGTTCAGCATGCTACTAAATATTAAAATAGAATTCTAATATTTTACCACTTCTAGTAAACAAAAGGCTGGATTCTAGTCTAAGATATGTGAAATCTTAGGGATAACAAAAGGTAGGATTTCAGCCTAAGATATATGAAACCTTTGGACTATCTATTCTTGTTTTACTAAGAACTCTTGGTAGAAATAATAGTTGAAATCCTCTTCCTCCTCTTTTTGGTATCCTTCAAGATATTCATAACTGCCTCTGTGCCATAGTTTGGATCTTGAGTGTTCCCCAAAAGCCTCATGCACCTGGAACTGTGTGTTGTTGGGAGGTAGAGTCTGGCTGGAAGGGGTAGATGTTTGAGTCTGACCTGGAGGGATTCTATCAACTTGGTGAGATAGGAGGTTGCCCAGGGCAGAGATTTCAGATGCGTATTATTGATTTGCTGGCCAGAAAATGGGAGAGGGGCACCCACCCTGAATGCGTGGGTCTAGACTTACAGCCTGAGCTAAGTAAAGGAAGAAAGATGAAACACTACTGCAGCTTCTGCCGGGTTGCTCCTGCTTCACTTGGCTTCTGTCGGCAATGCGGAGAGCAGCTCTCCAGCTGCTGCCATGTACCTCCACTGTTGCCAGCTGCCCTAGGAATGGACTGTGTATGTGAGAGACCTTCTGAAACTGCAGGTAAAATAAATCTTTCCTTCCTTAAATTATGGGTGTTGGGTATTTTGTCACAGCAACAAGTAAGAAAAACACTCTTAAAAAAATACTGACCTATCACTATCTTCCTAGAATGAATTTTATCTGGTTACATTATAATTCTGTTAATGTCATGTTAGATTTTATGAGTTAATTTGATTAAGCATTTTTTTACACCAACTTTTGTGAGACTTTCTGTACTCATTTACTCTATTTTGATACCATATTATGTTGGCTTTGTACAAAGAATTAGGAAGTGTACCTTTTCTTCTCTATGTTCTGAATTAGTTACATGGGGTTGAAGTATTTCAGACTTGAGCAAAACCCTCCTAGGTATGGTACTTTCTCCAGGGAAGGTTCTCTTTAAGATTATCAATTTCATTTGTGGCTCCAGACCCTATCCCCTTCTTTCATATTTTCCTTAGGAAATGAAACACATTTCCAATTCTTCCCTTCAACTTATGAATATGTATAATTCTTACTCAAACACGCTCATACCACAGGTTTTCTTTATCAGTTAAGTTTTCTACTTATTCAGCAAGTTTTTAATCACACAGCTATTTTCAAATCACCAAATCCAATAATCTCACATTTCTCATCTACCTTTTTGCAATCACTTAAGTTCACTGAATATTTAAAGTCTTACTAGACACTTAACTCACCAATTAGACATTCATGAAAACCACTGAGGAAGCCTAGGTAATTATTTCTCTGATTTTTCAAGGTTCTGATTAAGATACTTTTTATTGCTTATCAAAACTCCAATAAGAAGCAGAGTAAAACTCAGAAATACAAAGTGTGATTTTCTCACCACAGGTCTTTTATCTTCATTACACGAGAGACATTACTGATACTCTTCTTCTTGAGAACTTTTCTGGGCAACACTGTTCAGGCTATTAAGTTTCCTACAATTCTTAGTCCTATGCCCCTTTTTAATGTTTGCTAAATGGACAGAGATGCAAATCACAATGTTCCTTCTCTTGTTTGTCCTTCTGGGATCTCATCTGTATACTCACTGTGACCACAGGCGAATCTGAGTTGTAGCTTACGCATGCTGTTCTACTGGATAAGCAAAGATTGTGAACTTGAAAGGAACCTTCATTTACCCAGTCGAGTATCTTTACTTAATAGAAGAAAAGCATTTTATCAGTTTAATTAATAAAAATATTATTTGCCTTCTTATGGATCACATTTTATATTTATATATGATAAATTAAATGAATTTTAAGAATTAAGCCTTTCTTCATTTTGTTAAATATTTATCTCTAATTTTGAATAGATTTTACTTTTAGTTATCAGTACATAAGGCCATTTATCAAGGTGGATTTTAAAAGCATAGAACATTAATAACGTAAAAATCTATCCATTCCTATATATTCATGTATTAATGGTTTTACTGCATATTGGAACAAAATCACACCACAACCTATGCTAATGCTTTAATCACCTCAGCCAGCCTACCAGGCATGTATGCTGCACTACTGGTACAGCTCCTGGTTGTGTCAGCGACCGCTGATACTGAATAAGGGCTACTACGAAACATATTCCTACTGCTATGAAAATGGCCATAAAAATGATCTGACCATACAGAAACTTCTCTGCTAGGGACCAAAAGCTCACTGTATCCAGCCTAGGAGGAAGACGTTTTAAACCACTCATAACTCAGAAACACAAAGATTTCAGCAGGAAGTCTGTCAAGCCTCTTGTAGGCTGCTGAAAACTAAGAGCTCCTTTTAAAAGACAATTTTACACTTCAACATTTATAAGCTTTCAAGCTGATTTACCTATGATATAGAGAGCATGAAAAATAAAATGGAATTTCTCTGAAGCCAGAATATTTTCTTCCTCAACTGTGTTGATCATGCGAACTCTTTTTCAAACTAGCTTCCATCCTCAATGTCCTATTTTTTTCAGAAGTAGCAATTTCTTTCAGCCTGAATACAGAGCTATCTTAACACTTCTCTTGCCTTTACCTACAAATTTCACCCATTTTTATAATTAACATTCTTTAAAATACAACTCATAAAGACAGTGTTCCCTGGATTAGTCAATATAATTTACAAATCACTTCCACAGTTCTAAAATTTTAGAAGTTCTGATTTTTTAAAAATGAAGTTTCATGCTGAAACTCATATGGTGAAGTCAAAAAAAATCGGACAAGTTGATATAAGACTATTTATAGGTCTGAAGTATCCCACTTACTGTGAATATTAACATGTCTCATGCAGAAATAAATATTAGTGTTTAATTAAAGGGTGATGCCTCAGATCTTGCTGGTGGAATTATGTAACATACAACATAGGCTACGTATTTTACCTTTCCAAATTACAAAGCTTTGAACTCTAAAATACAGTAGGCCTCAGGGTGTCGGAGAAGGCATGATGGACCTGTACAATATTATTTCAAGCATTATAATTTAGGCACCCTATTCTTAGCTTCTTTTCTGATATTCTTCCTGCTACTTCAGCTACCAAGCTGTATAATTTTTTCTTTCCTAACAACTCTTGAACTTCTACCCTAACCCTACTGTTGCCAAAGTACCTTTATAATACAAAATCTAAATGATTAGACTCATGACTTACCTCCTGCCACCACTTTTACTTTCCACAAGTCCCCACACCTGTAGGAATCCAGATAGGATTGTCGGAATATACTCAAATCTCTTTTTTTCCCCTAACCATAAAAGAAAGAATGTTGCTTAGAATGTCATTCCTCTACTCGGACATTCAGCAAAATTGTAACTATCTCTTCAAAGCCAACTCCAGTTTTACTTCTTTCTTGAATCCCTTTTCTCTTGCTTTAGCCCACACAAGTTTTGATTGCTAGGACTATGAATAATGCTTCCATAGCTTAATACTATGATCCAACATTTATTCTCTTACAGTTCCACTTCTGTGTCTTTACATCCAAGTTATATAATCTCTGGAGACACAGGCTATATAATTAAATGTAAGCCACTGCTTATATCTATCTTAGGCACATCAAGTATACTCAGTTAGAAAAGAGCTCTCAGTAAGTATGAGAACATCACTTGTTTGGTAACATTAAATAGTAGAACATAAACCAAGTGAAGGCCCCAAATTCCATTAAGCAGTTAAAACAAACATTATAAATTAAGCTTATAGTTCACCTCTTATTAGAACTTATATACCCATCCCTAGTTATTTACTAGGCAGCAATTAATTTCAAGTAATAAATCAAGAAGGATTACTAAAGTAGGCATAAAATAATGACTCATTCCAAAAATATCCTCTAAATGCCTATTCCATGCCAGGCCATATTCTAGAGTCCATGGATTAAATTCTCATACAACTTAGTGCTGTCAGGTCTTGGACCAGAACCTGGGGTTCCCAACTCAATCTAAAGCTCTGAAACAAAAAGCCACTTCTATGTTTCAAGAAAGGTTAAGCATGCCCACTGAGGGTGTATGAAGTCTCCTATTTCAGAAGGCAACAGAACATAAGACATTAAGAAATATATTTGAAGCTATAGGTTACCCATATCTTTATATAGCACAAACATTTTTTGTTCTGTATATAAAACATAAAAATAAATGTGGGGGTTTCAATTATCTTGTGGAAGTATTTGTTACCTAATGGCACAGGATGAATGTTACTGATTAATAATTGAACCACAAGCATTTCATTAAGTCTTATTTTTCTTCAAAGAGCTCTGTCAACTTGCATTTATTTCATATAAAAATATATATCCAAGTGTCCTGGAGGTGGGATGGGGTGGTGGTAATGACAAGAGTACATTCTTTTTCACTGCGTGGGCCAAAATAGGACAAAAGAAGATGATAGAAATGTGGCTGAGAGACAAGGAATTGCTTTTCACACATTTAAAGCTCTACTAGGGTGTTCTGTTTTGAGACAGGGTCTTGCTCTGTAGGCCAAGCTGCTCCTAACTTAATGTATCCCAGGCTGGGCTTGAACTCAGGGCAATCTTCCTGCTTTAGTCCCCCATGTGCTGGGATTACAGGTGCGTACCATCATACTAGGCTAATTTTTATGTGGTGCTGGGGTATTTAACCCAGGGCCTGTGCTTCGTAGGCAAGCACCAGAATTGCTTAGCTATGACTTGCACTCCCCTGTCACCCCCAAAGCCTTAAAGTTCTACTGTTATCAATAAAAAGAAATTACTTTTTTCCGAAGCTTCAGGTGTTGAGTGATGGATCCAGGACTCACGTTCAGTAACTCTGACTGCTGTGGGAGCAGACAAGATTATAGTATAGGGTCCTATTCAAATGGGCTCAAGGGACAGTGTAGTGAACACTGATCACACCAACACTAAGAAGCTTTGGAAGAACCAGCCTGTTATCAAAAATTTGACTCCTGAACTTCCATATTCAGTGTAGCCACTAGAAGCACTAAAACGTCTATTCAAGAAACAGCCATAAACAGTCACGCTGGATAAGTAAATCAATGCCTCCAACTAAGTTGTTAGCTTTTTAAAGTACAGACTCATTCTCTCTGATTCTAATGTTCTCTTGTATAGCCACAAGTGTCTCAGGATGGACAAATGCTGAATCTAACCTACTGAGAGAAGTTATTCTCCAAAAGACAGTGGCCTTTGCAGCCACTCAAGGGAGAACTTACGCTATTATTAAGGCAAAGTATCATAATTTTGATAATATCCCTAACGTGCTCCTTAAGTTGAAAACAAGTTAATGCTCTGTCAGAACTCAATTTATCCTTTGATGAAAATCTTTTTGTTCTAGGGATCATTATCTTTGTGATGTTACAGTTCGAACTTTGTCCAACAAACTGTTGCTATTTATTTCCCCTAGACTATAAGCCATCAAGCTACACATGCCTGTCCACACTGAAAGCCAATGAAGCCAGCCTCCTGACTTCTACCGAGGACCCTTACATCACCACTCTTTGAAGTGAAACCCTGACTGCCAACACAACAATGCTCCTGTCCCGCTTGAAGTAGCCAGAGTGGTCATTGGCCCAATCCCCTAACAGCAGTTAGGATCAAACACTACAAAGGGGGATTGAGAGGAGGCAGTGGGGTTGTAGGCAGTTAGGCATACAGGGTCCCCCAGAAGCAGAGAATTCACTGAAAGGCAGGATTACAGAAAAGGCAGCTGGCTACAACTCAATACAGCCTGTAACTGACTACTCCCTAGAACTTAAGTTAAAAGACAATAGAGAGAAAGATCTTTTAGAGGAAAGTATCCAAGGTTGGGCTGCAGTAATGGGTTTAAGGATGAAGAATCTAGCAACCAGCCCTAGCAGAGGAGCTGCTTAACATAGGACAGCCCCTTACCCAGCTACACAATAAAAACCTCTAGACACTGACTGACAAGGGCAACCCACATTTCCGGGTCCCCCTTCTGACTAGCAGCAGCTTTACCCTATCTTTCCTTTTCCCTTTCTGTAAGTTTCCCAATAACGCCTTCTCTCAGCAAAAATAAATAAATAAATGTTACTTTTTCCTAAAGAGAGCTTCTTAGACTAAAAACTGAAAGTGACAAAATTCAGACAATGAAGGGAGAAGAAAGGATGAGACTGGAACGAGGACACTAACAGCCTGACAATACTATGCAATTAACCAAAACTCAACTCACTAGCCCCCATCTAATATATATGTGTTAATTATAAATAGCATGGCTTTGAAGTTAGTAACCTTGAAAGTTATGTCTTCAATTCTTTCTCTTTCTACGTACAATCAATAGCAAAGTTTTGAAATTGAGTGAATGTAAAAATTTCATTCCCTTCCATTTCCAAACCACAATGTTCTTGTGCATTTATTACCTGGACAATCACAATCACAATAACCTCTCACTGAATAGTTCATTATGCTCATAAGACTTTCTAAGCTATATTTCACAGAGGCAACAAACTTATTAGCTGCCTACAATATATATAGGCTGAGTCACTTTATTTTCCTTCTTATAGGTGAAGGAGATTTTGTAGAGTTATATTGTGTGCAGGTACAGTAGAAGTTCCTGACATTGACCAACAGAGTAGTAGGACAGAAGCAAGATAAGTAGTTAAGGACTAAGAACTTAAAATAAAAGGGTCAAAAAGAGTAGGGTAAGATGTGGGGGAAAATGGTATACAAAGAAAGCCAAATGAAAAGACATAATTTTTGAATAATTTTATAACACATTTTCTATTAATAGCTTATCTTTAGTAAATGCTTTAGTTATAATATTGGCTTAATAATTTTAATGCATTTATCAATTTAATCTCCAAATAATTATGTAAAATTGGTAACTGTATCTTCCTCCCACTAAAAACGGGCTTATTTTATACAGCCTTCCTCTTTACTCCTCAGGATGCTTAAAAAGGAGCACTGACTGTTTTTACTACGTTAGGTCAATTATACCACAGAAAGTCTTTCTATAAAGTTTATTAATTTTTTAATGAATAAGAATTTATCTGTACATGTGTATTATACAGAAATACACACACATTCACACTATGGGTCTGGAAATAAAATAATACTATGGCTTTAAAATGAATTGTTTTCCTATCTCTTAAATTTACATTAAAATAGTAAAGGCTCACACTATTTTTATCTTGAAGAGTTCAAACTAAAAAAATCTAAAAATGCATATGAAAGCAATTCTGCAAGTATATTTATTTAAAAAAACCTTTTCTTACTTCTTTTTTTTTTTTTTTTTTTTTTACATTTTGCTCTGTAATCCAGACTACTCCTGAACTTGGTATGTAGGCCAAGCTGGCCTTGAACTCACGGCAATCCGGTGTCAGCTTCCCCAGTGCTTGGATTCTTAGATTACAGGCATGTGCTCCCATGCTTGGTTTATGAGGTGCTGGGGAATAAAACTTAGGGCCTTGGGCAACTGCTGTGCTCCAACCCTGTAAATATAATTATTATTGAGGAGAAACTTGCCTGGTACCTCTACCATCTACCTGGAAATGGGGAGAACTAGTCAGAGATGGGTGAACATTCCTGTAGTTTAAGATGCACATAGGAAATTCCTCTAAGACATGTATGTTACTATGGACTCAGTAAGCCCAGCCTCCTACTCACTGAACACAGGAAGTCTTGTTCAAAGTCCAGATGAATCTGCAGAAACTCACCACTGCTGGGGAAAAACAACAAAAGGCGTGCTTCACTGGTTTTAGGTCAGTGTTGGTGCTAAGTAGGGACGGTGTATTCTCTGGGAGCAGAATCCCTGCTTAAGGCATCAAGGTACTACTAAAAAAGATGTTCAACCATAATATGAACTCTGGGATCTCAAAAACTCATTAACTTAACAAAAAAGTCAAAATCTTCCATTTTTAAAACAGGTAGTTTGTGTTCATTCACTCATGCACAAACATTTGGTTAACAGTACACCCACTAAGGCATTATATAACATTAATACTATAAAAAGATGTTTAGCAGGAAACACTGAAAAGTATTCAGTATACAATTTGACAAATCCTATAATAGGTATAAATAAAACTAAAGTGCTCAAAACACAAATTATCAATAAGAACATATCATTACAGTTAATAGAAAACTTCAATTGAAGGTAAACAGGAGGGAAACTGTGAAGACATGTTTTTTCACCAAGTCTTTAAGACTGAGGTTCACCCTTTCTGATATTTAGTCTCTCCTTGCTAGTTATTTTGCATTCTTGTTTTTAATGTTTGTTTCTGATTTATCCCTCTGGCCATTTTTATCCACAAGAGAAACACTGTCACAGAAAGCTATTCTTGCACTTAATAATAGTGTCACGTCCTTTCCCAACACCCACTGAGCTACTTAATTTTATAAAGATTTAAGGTAAAGCTCTGAAAGTTAGTAAAACATTATGACTATTCTTATAGCTAGTTATAGGAAAGTAAGAATAAACACATGCATCTATATAACCCCCAAAATGTCCATCTCCTGAGTTATCTCCCAATCACATCATCTCTGGTCACATAACAGCAAGACATGCAAGTCTACTGATAAGCAAAACCAACCCAAATTTTCACAAAGTTCCTCACATGCTAGTAGAATAGGTCTTTTTGCTAATAAGCCTTAATTAATGATACAGTAAAGACAAAGTAGTTATAGGTATTGTTTTTAAGCAAATGCTGATTTAATTTCTTATGTATCAATTCAGTTGAAGACTTCCAATTTTGTATTTCTAGTCTGAATCTCTTGCTTAAATTCCATTTCAAATACTGAATGAATTACCTACTTTATATCACCAGCTATAGGTCTAAAAGGCATTTCAAAGTTAATATGTCCCAAGACACGGTTCTAATGGTTCAGCCCAGTCTAAACTTGCTACTTCACCACTCTTCTCCAACTCCGTCAACAGTTACACCACATTCTTAACTGCCTGAGCCAAAAATCTTGGGAGTCATCCTTGAATTCTTTTTCATGCTTCACATCTAATTGATCAGCAATTCCTGCCCACACAGGGTTTGAAACATATCCAGAATCTGATTTCTTCTCACCTTTTTCTGTTGCCTCCCTAGTTGTTGCCACTATTAATATTCATCTGGATTATTGCAACAATTTTCCAATATGGTTTCTTCATTTATATTTTTGTTCCATCTATTCCACACAGAGCAGATATTTAAGAAGCAAAGTTACCAGTTGAAAGCATTTGACAAAATCCAAGGCCAGTCACGATAAAAACTCCTAACAAACTAGTAATAAGGAGGAAATTTTCCAATCTGGTAAGGGACACACACTCACAAAGAACCCTATACCTAACACAACGGCGAAAGACTAAATGCTATTATTGTGGTTTGGATCTGGAATGTCCCCCGAAAGTCTCATGTATTTAAATGTTATAGATTGTGTATGGAAACGTGCTATTGGGAGATTGGGGCCTAGTCTGGAGGGGTGGACTACAGGCATATAAACTGGATTAATGCCATGTAAATTAGGATTAACAGCCTGTAGTGAGGGTTTACAACACCTTCCACACTTGGATCCAGGAGGGGGTAATCACTGGGAGGAGACCCGGAAGGATAGATAAACCTGGAAGGATATATAAGCTGCTTCCTGCCTTCCTTGCACTACTGGTCTCAACTAGTCTCAACCTGCCTTCCTGTTTGTGATGTCATAAGAAGCTGCTTCCACCTCTGTCTCTGCCATGTACTTCAATTGCTGCCAGGTGCCCCTGAAAGGACTGTGACCTTCTGAAATTGTGAGATAAAAATAAACCTTTCCTCCCCTAAATTTGTGGATGTCGAGTATTGAGTCACAGCAATGGAAAAATAACTGAGACAGCTTTCTTCCTAAAATTAGGAAAAAGTTAAACTTGTTTGCTCTCTCACTATTTCTATTAAACATAGTACTAAAAGTGTTAGGAGGAGCAGTAAGGCAAGAAAAGGAAATAAAAATTGTACAGATTGAAAGAACTAAGACTGGATGCATTTAAAGGCACATTAAAATGCCAACAAAATCTATCTGAAAACAAAGCTAGAACTGACAATTCAGCAAGTCTTCAAGGTGTAAGATTCATTCACAGAAATCAACTGCATTGACGTATGATAACAATGGACAATTAGAAATCAAAATTAAAACCACAATAACCATTTACAGTGACTGTAACAATCTAGATATAAAATTAACAAAGTAAGCGGAAGATTTGTATGATGGAAACTACAAAATGCTAATCAAAGAAATCAAAGACTCAAGTAAGCGAAGAGACATAGCATGTTCATGGACTGAAAGGCTCAATTAAAAATGCCAACTCCCTCCTGAACCACAGCTCAATACGATTCTTACCAGCAGTGTATGTTTATAGATACATTTTTTTTTCTTTTTTTGAGACAGGGTCTCACTCTGTAGCCCAGGCTGGTCCTGAACTCACTGTGTGGCCCAGGTTGGCCTCAGACTCACCGCAAGCCTCCTGCCTCAGCCTTGTGAGTGCTGGGATTATAGGCATGTGCCACTATGCCTGGCTTTACATGGTGCTTGGGAATCAAACTCAGGGTCTTGCTCTTGCCCAGCCGTGCCATTCCTCAAGCCCCTATGTTTATAGATTCTAAATTTTACATGGAAAGGAAAAATTCTGAAAAATAATAAAGCTGGGGTAATTTCACTACTATTTTAAAAAAGATTTACTAGATAGTTACTAGAATCAAGACAGTATGGAACAAATGGAGGCACAGACTTATAAAGATGAACAAAAAAGAACAGAGAATCCAGAAATAAACCCTCACAATCATGGCCTTGAATTTTTCAATAAAGGTACAAAAGCAATACAATGGAAGGATAGTCTTTTCATAAATGTTGTTGGAACAACTGGTCATCCATAAGCAAAAAACCTCAACCTAACCAGCATATCTTATATAAAAGTTATATAAAATAGGCACACACCTGTAATTCCACCATGAAACAGGAGCACCAGAAGTTCAAGCCCTACTCAGACAATTTAGCACCTTACTGAGACCCTGTCACAAGACAAAATAAAAATATTTTTTTAAAAAAGGCTAGGGATGTAGCTCAAGTACAAAGATATTGGATTCACTCTTCAATACTGCAACAAATAATTAAATAAACCCATTCAGAAACTTCAAAGAACTCTTCAGGCAAAAGATCTTAAATCACTCATATTGAAGAATACCTCCAATTGCAGACTACGATATGCACTCTCTCTCTGCCCCTGGCCCCAAACATCAAGCTCTATTTTCTGTGTACTTATTCAACTCTGCCCAGTAAATTTGCCTTTGCCTCTCAAAATAACAATGACAACAACAAAAGGCATATGTAAGAAATAAAGCTTTTAGGAAACTTTTAGAACAGGAAAACAAAATTTGAGTCCTAAAGTTGACTGAAGAGTTAGTTCTGCCACTTGACCAAAAAAAAAAAAAAAAGCAAAATCTAAAAAGACACAATAAATAAGCTTAATTTTTTTGCTATGGAAAAGACAATGTTTATAGGCTACAAAGAGAAACCATACACCAGAGAAAATATTTATAAATCAGTTATTCAGGGACTTGGACCCAGAATATGCAAGGAACTTTAAGAACATTCTAAATTCAAAGAGAAGAAAACAGTCCTATTAGAATATGGGCAAAGACGTGAATGAACACTACACTAGGGCATAGATGAACAGCAAAAAACACATGAAAATATTACTGTTCAACATCATTAGCCATTAGGCAAATGAAAATTAATGCTACAATGAAACATCATCTATTAAACCACTGAAACAAAAAAATACTGTCAACACTAAAATATGATGCAACAAAATCTCTCATACACTGCTGGTAGGAATGTAAAATGGTACAGCTATTCTGGAAAATTCTAGCAGTTTCTTATAAAACTAAACAGACTCACTATACAGCTCAACAATTGTACCCCAGGGGATTTATATAATGTATTTTTCATACAAAAACCTGTACAAAATTGTGTATAGTAACTACTTTTTTAGTTCCCAAAGAATTTCAAATTAGTGTTTAAATAAATTGTGGTATATCTATACTATGGAGTATTTCCCAACACTACCAAGGAATGAACTACTGATACATGCAACGATTATCCTGTGAGCATTAGGCTGAACTAATAAGTTAATCTCAAAAGGTAAAACAATTTATGATTCCTTTAACAGGACATTTTCAAAGTCACAATACAGAAGAGAATGGTGCTTAAGGTTGGAGGGAAAGGGTTTCAGCTCACAGGGAAAGAAAGGATTACAAAGGGGTAAGAAAATGAAGTTTCTTTTTGATAAACCTAACTGCGATGATTACATACATCTATCCACAATGTTCAAGAATATACACACAAACACCAATAAGTCGTACTTTAAGAAATTGCAAGGGGGCAAAGTGAGTTGTACTTTAAAACTGACTGATTTTCTATCTCACCTCGAATAAAATTTAACATCCTATCATAATCTAAAAACCTTACACAAAAAGCACTGTTCCTCTCCTTCAGTTCCAATCATACTGGCCTTCCAGCTCTTGAAAGACAGGAAGGCAGGCCTCCATCTAAAGGCTTCTGCATGTGCTATTTTTATTTGAAAAGCTCTTCTCTTTACCACTTCATTTAGATATCTGCTTAAATGTCACCTAATCAGATAAAAGTCTTTCCTGACTCCTTCCATATAAAGTGATATTCCTTTTTCTCCCTCCATAGAAACCTTAAAATCAACAAACACAACTCAAAACATCTTTATCTGTTACTTTCCTGGTCTGTTCCATACTAGTGAATGCCAGCACTATGCATCTAGGAACTCAGCCAGGCCATATGCAACCCTCACGTTCACTTCACACTCCGCATTTCCTTCTCAGCCCATCACTACTATTCTCCTTAATTACCCTATTATTACAACCTTAATTCTCATCCTTGTCAGCTCTTAGCTGGTTACAAGGCCCGCCTCTGTCTTCCAAGTTCCTTTCCAAAGTATTCTCTCCACTGCAGCCCGAGTCTTTCTAGAAAGTTAATTTACGAACTTGCTTTCCATCATTAATAAGATGAATTCAAATTTTCTTTACAAAGTATTCATAACCATCCTCATCTCTTGTCTTCAAATTTTCCATCTTACTTCCTATTAACTCATTGGAGCCTAATGCACTATAGACCATCACAATCACTAAATGCATATGGATTTTGATATCTCTATCCTTTAGGCATACAGTTATTCTCTGAAGTGATCTCTCTACCCTCCACCTGTACATTTCTTATTTGTCTGACATTAGCTCAGACTGTCATATTTTCTGTGAAAATTTTCCTGTCATTCTCTTAACACTCACTGAATCAGACACTCCCTCCCATGGGTTCCTAAAGTATTTTATTTAACTCTGTTACAGTATTTGTCAAAGTGTAGTCATTTGCATACAGGTATCAAGGAACAGAAAATTTATCTTATTAATTCTGTCCATCATTTTTAACCTAGTAAAATACCTGACCAGATGCAGGAACTGAAAACTACTGAGTTACAATAATAAAGAAGGCAGCTGATAAATTATGGAAGAATAAGTACAGAAAGATTTCTTAGGTGAACAGCTATTCTGCACAGCTGTGCCACAGAAGCCATATGAAACTCTGGTGTTTCTTCCTACTCTTTTAGTCATTTGACAAAAGTTGAAGAAGTGATCATGATCAGTAGCTAGGTGTGACTCAGATCATCAGCTCATCTTTCACACAAACCAGTGTATTTTCCAAAAGAGTACTCATTACACTTGCAGAGCTACAGCAACTGTACTGGACCATCATCCTTTAAAGCATGTCCACTGTTCATAACAAGAAAATCTCATTAAGAAAATGAGGATGTCTCACCCAGGTCAACAAATTTTCAACCAGAAAAATCTCAAAGAGCACGCAAGCATAACCAATATGTGTCAGTGTGTTTCTGTATGTTAAAAGGCAGAATTGCCATATGTGGAAGTGGGAATTTATTTTAGTATTTCCATCTCCATGTTTATTTTTCCATCTCCCAGAAGACCATCATAAAAGTGACAAACAATACTTAGGTCAAACACAACCTATCTAAATGCTAGTCACAGGGTAAACAGCAACAGTTATCCCAATACAAACAGACAATACCTGTACTTTCAGCAACTTTTACTTGACACTGACGCTTCAGATATTTCTGTGTGTACATTTTCTCTTCAATTTTAGTTAACTACTTAACTGTGATACCTACACATCTGCTGAAGTTCTGAAAAGAAGATGTTCATGTTTACCAGATCAGTAATTACTTTTCATTTTTTTCTGAGACAGGCTCTTTCTCCATAGTCCAGGCTGGTCCTGAGCTCACTACGTAGCCCATCATGGCCTCCAACTCACAGCAATCCTCCTGACTCAGCCTCCCAAAGGTTGGGATTATAGTCATGTGTCACCATGACCAGTTTATTCATTGTTTTTTTTTGAAAAGCAACCACAATACAGTCTTTACCCAATGGATTAAAATGGAACTTGAATTTTTCTTCAAAAGCAACAATCATTTTGTCTATATTTCTGTCATCTCTGAAATTATTTTCCATGGATGACTTAGCACCAGTAAAAGTTTACAACCTGAAAATGCTAATATAAAGGAATAAAATATAAAAATTCAGGAATATGGAAGCAAATATCTGTATAACAAGCTTTACACAGTAGATCTGAATATTATAAATTTTTTAAGGGACGCTTATTCAATTTAAATTTTTATGCAATGTATTACTGGTTTTGATGGATGCAAGACAAACTATTGCAAACTACAAAAATGCAAAATTAATTTGTTGACCTAACTATTACCCATTTTAAATGACCCATCTCAAAGGACTTTAAAATAGATTAGCGTTTCAAAATAATGGTACTGACCAGAACAAAGCAGAAATTTGGTGCACATGTATTCAAATAATCCTTTGCACTACATGATAACTTTTGCTAACAGCAAAACTATTCAGCTATAATATGGGACTGAAACAATCAATATATACCTCACTATTCTTTGTGTAATAATAATATGTCAATGTTCAGTGGCTAGATCGCCATCATTATGTTTACTTTATTTTACAGGTTTCACAAAAAATTGCGTATGTGTAAGACTACAGGGTATTAATTACCTCCAGGATACGAGATTCCACACAACATGCACACAAACACACACAAAAGAATATTCACAGTACAATAAATAAAATTCAATCAGTTTTTTTAACTGTTTCATCAGTAGCTATATAACAACTGGCTTTATATTTCAATAAATTATTTGAGTCACAATTATATCAGAAAGAATTCTGGCTTAATGAGTAATCAATGAAAAATATGGTATTAATATGTTAGGATACCATTTATATAAGTAACTTCTAATGCTAATTAGCAAAGTAAAATATTCCACAATTATTCTTCCAGCTCACTCAATGGAACAAAACAAAGTTTTAAAAATCAGTGGAATTGATCCAGCAATCAGCACTGATCCAGCAACCAGCACAGACACACAATCACTATTTCTATCTTGAATATGAAATACAAAGAGAATACTACTGAAGTAACTGAAAAAAAGTAGCTAGCAACTTAAGGCAAAAAGCATAAGAGTAGTTTTATAAAGTGGCAAAAGTATATTAATATTGTATTTAACTTCATACTTCGGGTGTTTTTAGAAATCTGATCCATGCTAATTTTTAAATGATTTTTCTATACAAGGATGCAATCAAGCACTGGTAGACTAATTTCAAGTTGGAAGTGTGTTTTTCTCTGAGGGCCAGATTTGAAAAATACAAAACAATCTGCATGTCTATTTTGTGATTTAAAAGCAATGATGTTTTATCATTTGTCTAAAAAGAGTTTCGGTATATTGAAAAGTGTAGAAATTATTTTTCGTTCCATTTGCTAAGGAAATGAGGGGAACAGATACCCTGAAGGGAAAAAATAACAAAAATTCCAAGCGTGAAATCACTTCTCATTACTTAAGGCTACACATACAATGTAACCACAAAAGTTTACCTTATTATATATCGAAGATTATTGCTTTTTGTAATTAAACTGCTAAAGAGAAAGTGATCAAAATGAAGCCAACATGAGAGTTGTAGGAAAGAAAAACTGCCTTAAAAGCAGAGGGTGGTTCTGTGTGCAGCTCAGCAGTGGAATCCTTGCCTAGTATACACGAACCCCTCAATTTAATCCTCAGCACTGGATTGGGGTTGGTAGGTGGGAAGGCGGATATCATCAGAGGTATTTCACATTTTGAACGTTACTTATGGTTGCCTACTGGGTTCCAGGTTGTACTGTGTTAGGTAACACAATACAGAAAATGTATTTAAAAACTATAACGCAAGTAGGTGTTACAATACTCACTGTTTTCTGAAGAACGCTCTTCAGTTTAGTATCTGAAAAAAAAACCCCACATCACCACAGCCAGCAAGAGAACTCAGATTTGAATTTGGGTTCATTTAAGTTTAAAGCTGAGGTCTTATCATACCTCACTGATTCCCAACATAGGAAAATTCAGACATTTAATGAAATCAGTGGAGATCAAAACTTAATAAGTTAATAAGGAGATCAACTCAGAATCAAAAATAATATTTTCCTCAGTTGTTAAGAAACTTAAAATCAGGTAAACTCCTTTTTATCCTTAACTCCACTGTTCATTTGAGACTTACTGCTTTTATTGATTTAAATGCTTAAATAAAACTTGTCTGTTATGAAATCAGTATCATGCTGAGTTTAAGTCTTCATTTATCTTAGTAATTAACTTCTTTCACTGACGAGGAAAGAAAATCATTTCCAATGAATTGTACGTAGCTGGCCCTATTCTGGTCAAGCAAGCAGTGTCTTTGGGCTGCCTTGCTGTCAAACTGACAGGAAGCAAACTTACATCGTGTTCAGTTTTGCTAACAAAAGAAGGTTAACATTCAAAATATTAAAGGTCAAATGAAAATTTCCTTAATGTAAATACATCTGAGAAAATTTTAAGACTCAAAACAGTAAGATTTGATTACTGCATATTATTATTTAATGATTCAGGTGAGAATAAAAAACCATCACTGGCTTTTGTAACTTTGAGTAGGAGCGCTATATCAGAACAGTTCTTGATTTTCTTCTCAGGTGAAACATGAATACTATTTTCTTTAACAACGCAATTAAAATACTCAAATCCATTCAAACTGACAGCTAGCAGTAGTATTTCTTTCCAGTGGTGGTGGTTATTAAAAACAAAAAGTATGAGTATCAAAATATTCAATTGTATGTACTTCTCACTTCCAAAATAATGTGGCATATCAAATTTGAATGTAAAGCATTTTGTGTATGTTTTGTGGGTAATTTTTAAAAATCCAATATGTATTTTGTGTAAATGGCTAAAGGCTTAGGATTAGACAGAAATCTTAAATTTCAGAAAAGCAAAATTATTATTCATTAGGAAGAGGATAACATGCAACAGAACAGGAAAATGAGGACTAGAGCTGAGATTTAAACACCCGGGGGAAGGATTACTATGAAAGTGGGTAGGGTAGGATGCTTTACCCTTGCTGTGGGAGCACCAGTATTGCCACATTACAGGAACATTAAATAAATGACTGAACCCTTTAACTCAGAAAGCCAGTAAAAATCTCCAGTTTCACTTGAAATTGCCTTAAAGGGATAAAATAAATTTGACCTTTAAGTTAGTTAAGAACATATAATTATGCAGGAATTTTTTTCTATTCTGCTTTTAAAAACTGCTAGATCTCTCTCTTTTTTAGATATACTAACAACATCATAGGAACAGGATAATAAACACTAATCTAGCTGCAAATAATTTCTTTGAATTTCCAGGATGGTTTTTCAAATTTTTATCCTGAGTAAAAGAAAAACGGCTTTCAAAAGACTGTATAGCATCATAGTCTGTGTGTAAAATTAGAAACTCAAAAATTTATGTACAGTACAGCTTGTAGCCTTTCAGATTCAGAAGTTTATGCCCACAGGAGTGGTGACACTACAACTACAAACTGCACTATGAACCACACAACATTTAAGACGCTGAGTCCTAACCATACAAACCATGCACACTGACCAAATACTGGAGTAGTGATTAAAAGGCAGCGAAGACATTTCTATCCTTGAGCTCAAGTTAGTGATCAGATATGCACACACAGATATATTCACAGTGTCTGTGTAAATGAATGGCTCTTCTGCTCTTTCCTCAAAAAACAATTCACACTGATTTATTTTTGTAAATTCTCTGAAACACCCTTGTTCATATAATAAAGGAGAAACTACAAAAGGGAATGATACCTGAATGTTTACTATGTGCTAGGCACTATCCTAAATGTCTAACAACTATTGACATGAATTACGATTTTATATAGATTGTTGTCTACTTGTTGAAAAGCTGACCAGAAAGGCCACAATGTTCCTTCAACAGAAGAAGGCTGTAAAGTTACTCCTAACACTACACTGACAAGGTAACACGCACAAACTCTCCAGAAAGTTACTGTAAGTTACAGTCTCGTTTTAATTAACTTTGGACTATCAGGCCAGATGCTTTGTCCCAATGAGATGGATGCTACCAGCAATGTCCACACAGCACCACGGGGACTTCTTGAGGAGCCAACAACTCCAGACATGCTTGTCCTACAGAACTTCCACTAAGCTTAAAAGAAGTTAATTTACTAAGTCTCCACTTTAATAATACAATTTGCATAAAACGTGAAAGCCAACATTATCTGAGTTACAAAGCAGCTTTCTGAAACATAAACAGGAAATCTCTATTAACTGAAATTCTTTAACTCTGAAGTACAAATATAATCTTGTTCCTAACTTTCTAAGTATATTTTTATTCAAAGACCAAATTTTATGCACTGAGTAGGTTTTGTTTTATGAAATTAAGAATATCCCTTATGATGTTTTTAAAAGATCAAGTAAGCAATGTAATTCTCCAAACCCTTTTTGTTTTTTTCTCCACAGCACTTGTTTCTTCCAGACACAATATATTTTACTCATTTTAAAAAAAATGTTTTTTAATCACTAAAATGTAAACTATAAACTATATGAGAACAGAAAATTGTGCCTGGAGGCGGAGAGCATAGTTCACTGGTTAAAGCACTTCTGTAGCACGTACAAGGCTCTGGGTTCAATTCCCCAGCAACAAATAAACAAACTGGGCATGGTGGCGTATGTCTATAATCCGAGCACTTGGGAGGCTGAGGCAGGAGGACTGCTGTGAATTTCAGGCCAGCATGGGCTACACAGTTTAGGACCAGTCTGGATTACAGAGTGAGACCATGCCTCAAAAAAAAAAAAAAAAAAAAAAAAAAAAATTTGCCTCTTATTTAGTACCGCACTTCCAGCATCTGTAAGAGTCTCTAGCAGTCAGTGCTTTATTAAGTATCTGTGAAATGCACAAAAACTTAGAACACAATAGGAATTCAATAAACATTAGCTCCTTTACCTTTGCTGTTTACGGTAACAACCCTTTGATGCCAAATTATGAACTGAAATCAATCATTAGATATACAATAAATTTCCCTGTTGAAGTTATAAAACTTCATTAAAATCTTCATTATTCATTAAAATGAGTAAGCCAAATCAGAAGTTGTATTGCACAAAGCCTCATTTATCAAGCATCATCAGGAAATGGCAGTGTCTGTGTAAATTTATTTCTGAACAAATGCACTTTCAAGGGGCAAAACTAGAATTTTTCACAGAGGCCTCTTACTGCTATTGCCACCTATCACTTTAATTTGAAGCAATTCGTCTTGGGTTTCCTTTGGAAACATCAACTTGCCAGTGGTAACGTTTACTGCGTTCACTCATTTTCTAAGGATTAGGAAATGAGAAAGTTTAAGAATATTCTGCAAAGTGAGTTATGAAACCTAAATGGAACACAAAACTTCCATGTGGGAGTTGTGTGACTGTCTTCTGGCACACTCCCATACACCCCTTTTTAAGCTAAACGGCTGAATGAATGTAGATGAAATACCACTTACTATTAAGCAGGCTATTTTGAAGAATGACTACTTAGAAAACAAAGTGTCCCATTTCCCAACCCCCCCAGTCTTATACGCTTTAGTTATCAAATGCAGCTAAGTTTAGTCATTAACTAAAGTGAATGTAGGAAGTACAATACCTGGCAAATCCAACAGTGCGAACTAAGGAAGTTTAGCTGAGTAAGCAAGTGCCTGTGGTTTTAAGAATCAGAGCCATTAGAAAAAAATTATTAAAATACTGTATTTTGGAAATATCAGTCAGGTAAATAAATACGAACATATATACATTTCAATTCCATATAATTTCAGTGTCTCCAAATTCTTATCATTTTAATAGAGGGTTTTAAATAAAATAATACAGAGATTGTCAAAGCCTATGGCAAGACTCAACTAATCTTTTTAGTTCAAGTTCAAAATGATCATTTTCCTATACGGGGCAGAAACCACTACCACATTTTCACATTCCTAACTGCGTAAAACTGTTCAACTACTCCTAACATGATAGTATGCCCTCTCTCCTCCTATTACTGTCTTGCCCCAATCTTCATACTTTTCTCTTCTCACAAACGTTTTAAGGGTCTCAACAGTAGATCAAATAAAAATGGCACTTGTGAAACAACAGGAAAACTCCTATTACTGTTTTCTGGATTATGAGAACCTGCCCATGCAGAGATATAATGGGATTAAATCTTTACAGTCTTATTTATAAAATTTAAAATTTCATAACGATTACCAGAAACTTAAGATCCATAACAAGGCAAAAAGTCTTTTCTAAAGAGCGCTGACAATCAAAGATACACATTTTTACTTTTGATTTGTTTATATAACTAAGAAATAGCAGTTTTAGAAAACTCAAGACCTTCCTCATACGCTTTTCTGGGAAATTCATTGAGTAAAATAGTCTACACATACATTTATTTTTCAAAAAACAGTTTAGTTTACTGAGACGCATACACACTTCATTCTAAGTATTACTTTGAGAAAATAAATTTTCTTTACAAGGAAAAACACAAAAAATTTTATTTCTGTGAAGACACAAGACCAATTAAGTTAAGGCATTTATCCAAATGAAATATGTTACTAATATTGAAGAACCAACACTCCATAATTAGGAATCTGGTAGTACCTCCTTAACTATGCTGAGTTTAACTCAACTCATTCAACTAATTGTATACAAGTCTTAGAATAATAAACATCATTACTGAAGGGAAGCACTTCTTTTTCCCACTAATGTAGGGACCAAACCTAAGTGCTATTTCAACCAAATGGGACTGATCTAAGTTAAACTTTATTTTTCAGGAAACACATATCATATAATCCTCTGATCATTTTACCTACTTAATGAGTTACAGTTACTATTAGAGTGTACCAGCAAGGGTCAAAATAGTGGCATTTCATTAGTGTTCTTTGGAGAATGTTTTTAAACTTCATGCAGCCAAGAGAAAAATGAAATGAAGGTAACATTCAGTGATAACTCACTGATCTAATTAACTCATTCAACTTTTACTTTGATTCATTAAAGTTTAAAACTTAAACACCCTATTTTAGAAACTGATTAGACTTAAGAGGGAAAAACCCAAACAGAAGTTCTGAATCACTGGAATTTTTGCTCTATTTCCTGTTAACACACTGATAGTACCACCACTATTCGACGTACTCATTCCATACAAGTTTTTAGAAAACTGTAGGATCCTTCTTCAGCTGGGCCCTAATTTAGTCTATAGCTTATTTATCTGACAATTCTCCCCATGGCTTCTAAGTAAAGTGCTTGATGCATACAATAAAGGGGAAGGCAATTCTTCCTGTATTAGAAACTGCTATGCTTTCAAAGTTTCAAAGGTCAACTTTAAAAAAATAAACTGAGATTTTGCAGTAACAAAGAATTTAAAGATCTATGTGAAAAGGTATCAGTACTTTGCTGCTGTGTAGTAAGCAGTTAGGGTAAAAAATAAAAGCAAAAATCCTATCCCAGAACCACCAAAATTGACAGCCAAATCTGAAATTGCCTATTGAGCAACAGCATCTCCTGTATGTTAAGAAACTGCTTGCTTTTTACAAAACGGGAATCAACCTGACGTTATAAATTTACATTTTACAAACTTAAAACAGACAAAATGGATGCAAAATCACACTGCCTTACTGCTGCCTGGAATACAAACTTAGTACTCAAGAACGTTCCAATGAATAAGAGCGCTAAACAACCTAGCTTTCAGGACCTCAAAGTCACGAACCACCGAGAAGCCCCTGGGAGGCTGCAAACTCCCCCCGCTCTCCTGGAAACCCCTCTTATCGCAAACATTTGAAGAATTCCTCCACAACAATTAAGCTGACTTGAATGGAACCCTAACATCTCAAATAGACTATATATGGAGTGAAACAGGGCCAAACACATAAATACAAACTCACACGCTCTCTGACACTCGGGCACACAACTCCGCTAGAACAACCCCACAGCATCAGCAAGAGACAGATCCACCTGTCACCTGTTCGGCAATGCCACGAGACCCTCGGAGCCTCCCCGTCTCAGCCACCCCGGAAGGGCCGGTGGCTGAATGAACCGAACCCCAGAGTGGGCCGTGCCAACGCTTGAGGGGCCCCACAGTGCTAGGGGCTTGCTCCCTCCGCTGCACGGAAGGCTGCACAGCCGGAATCGGAAAGGGGACGCGGCTGTCCCCCTCGACCGCCGCACGATCCCCCGCGCCGCCCACGTCCTCCAGATCCCGACCTCGGCTCCCCAGAAGGAGTCCGCCTCCCCCACCCCAGCTCACACAGGCCTGGGGGCCCCCGCCCGGGGCTCCCCCGCGCTCCGTTCCCCGAGCCCCTCCTCCCGCGCCCCGGCCGGCCGGCGCACCCCACCCCCACCAGCGCCGCGGCCCGGGGCCTCCGTCCCCGCCTGCCGCCGCGGGGGCAGGACCCGGCGCGGGAGAGGGCGCGGACGGCGCGGCGGCCCGGGCCTCGCGCGCCCGCAGAGCCGCTTCCCGCCGCCGGGGCGCAGGGGAGCCGGGCAGGGCCGCCGTCCGCTTACCCTTCGCCGCCGCCGCCGCCGTCTGCCCGCCGCCGCCAGCGCCGCCGCCGCCGCCTCGGGCTCCGCCAGGCAGCGGGCAGCTCCGCCTCGCGCCCGCTCGGCCGCCCCGAGCGGCCGCGGGGAGGGGGTCGCGCCGCGTCGCCCGCCGGCGGCTGCCGCGGACCCAAGCGACGGCTGGGCGGCGTCGCCGCGGCCCGCTGCTCGGCTCCGGCTCGCCCGCCGCCCGCCCCCGCCCCCCGGCTCTCGCCCGCGCTCGCCGCGGCTCCGCCAGCCCCGTTCCAAGTCCCAATACTGTCACCCAATATGGCGGCGCGGCGGCCGCAAACACCGCGAGATCTGCCGCCGCCGGCGAGGCGGCGGCCGTGACGAGGCCTGCCGGCCGGGCGGCGCGCGGCGGCGCGGCGGCGGGGTGCGCTTTCCCCGCCCCCGGCCCGGCCGCTCCCGCGCCCGCGCGGGGCCGGGGGCGGGCGGGCGCGCGTCGCGCGGGGCCCGGGGCCCGCGGCGCGGCCGGCGGCGCAGGTGGGTCGCCGCGCGGGCGGGCGCCGGGCTGCGGGCCGGGACACACCCCCTCGGCGCCGGCCGCGCTCGCGACCGGCCCGGCCGCCGCGCCGTCCCCGGGAGGGCGGGACACGTCCGAGACGCCCGGCAGCCGCAGGGTCTGGACCGGGACCGGGCGGTCGTGCCGGGCTCCGACCTGCGTGGAGCAGGGTGCGAGCGGCAGGCGGTGGACCTCAGGGCGGCGAGGGATTCCTTGTTTCGATTATATGTTAACTGCGCGTTCCTAGAAGTCCCAGAGCGGAGCCAAAGACGCTTTAGCTTTGAAGGGGCGAGCGGGAGGCTTCGACTTCCTATCTTCTTAAAGCAATATTTGTTTAATTTCCTCCTGGAAGAAAAGTGTAACACTCAGACATTTCTCACAGGGTAAAATGTTTACTTAAAAATTCTAGCGCTTTCATTGTTTCTAAGACACTACAGCATTTTTCTGTCCTTGTCCAAAATCTCCATAACGCTGCCGGTTTCTTCCTTGAAGCACTTATTTCTTACCGCCGAGAAAAATCGTGGAAAACCGTTTTTGTTCTGCTTGCAATGTAACATTCTGTCGTTCAATACTGAGCGTCTTTGAAGAAGTGTAGACTTCCCTATAGTTAGGTGCTTACCCCACTTCCTTTTGCATCACGCGTGCCTTAAAAATACCAGAAATATTGGAATATAGCACCAATTCAAAACCTTAGTCACTTAAAAAGCGAAAGTACTTATGAATTGCAATATCAGAATTGAAGCACGTTCTCTCCCTTGAGGATGTATTAAGAGAATTAAGAGTAAATTAAGATCAAAAAAGGAAAGCGTCTCTAGTTTGATTCATTGGTAAGAATCATTGAATCTTAATTCAGTAGTTCTGTTTTGAGAAATTTCATCTAATTGAGGAATCTTAATTAAATTTCATTTGTCTTTGAAACTATGAAGCACAAAGCAAGTGCTTTTGCAATGACAGAATTATATAATTTAATTAAAAGTTTTAGAAATCGGGTTAGTGTACACATGCACACTGGAATATAAATATTTTACTTTACAAATGTGTGAATATAATAAGTTATGAGTGGATCCAGTCTAAGGAACAATGAGGGTCCAGAAGGTATGTATAACAATAAATCCTTGCATAAGCTTTGAAGAGCTTTAACCTGGATCTAACCATAAGTTACTATCAGACAAACGCAATTAGAGGAAAAAGTTATAGAATCACTAGCCTCAGGTGCTTAAAGTACTGTCAGTGCCATAGAAGACAAAGATTATAGGTGAAAGGAAACAAAAGGGACATGACATCTAAATGTAATATGTGACCTTGAACTGGACCCTTAATGAAGGAAAGTGTTAGAATATTACTGGGATAATTGATGGAATTGGGTAGGGACCAAAGATTTTCAATGAATTCTATTTCAATGTTTAATTTCATGTAATATATGAGAATTTACTTTTTGTAAGAAAATACATTGAAATATTAGGATAAAAAAATCTGACTGATGGAATTTTCTCCCAAATGGTTCAGAAAACATAAAGTCCACATTCACGTTGCCATGCACCTATAGAAATAGTTGAGAAATGTCAAAACTTGGTGAATCTGGGCTGTTTTAAAATAAGGATGTTTAAGTTTAATTTTGTGAGTCAGTCATTACCACCTTGCCTTTTTGGTAAATCTGGAATTATTTGAAAATAAGTAGATTTTTAAAAATTCAACTTGAGCTGAAGGTGTGTTCAGCAGTAAAGCCTTTGCCTAGGCTGTGCAAGGCCCCACGTTTAAGTCTGTGTACTGCCAAAATCTTAAGAACTTCAAACTACAGAAAGTTCCTTTGAACAGCTAAGGAAGAATGTTGAGAGAGTGATACACAGAAGATGGATGCTCGCAGAGTGGATGTCCTCATCTGTTCCTCAGTAACAGACTGGAATGTAGCAATTTCTTCCTCTTCCTTATTGAATCTATTTAAATCTTAAACAAAAATATGAATCGTTATTTATGTATTTGGTAAATGTGATTGTCATATTTACTGGCCCAGTGAATATTCAGTGTCTCGTATCCATAAAATTCTAGAGAAAATAAGGACTAGGGCAGACTGTGTCTTCCAGATGCTCTTTGTGGTGATTAAAGGAAAAAAAAAAAGGTGTGTGTGTGTGTGTGTGTGTGTGTGTGTGTGTGTGTGTGTACATATAAGATCTCTAAACTGCATTGAAGAACCTTTTACTTTAGGGATATGTTATTTAAATTTAAACAAAATTTAGGAACACGTTGTAGTAGCCACATTTCAGGTGTTCGATAAATTCGAGTGTTCTGTCATCACAGAAGGTTCTGTTCAACAGTGTGGGTAGGAAGAGACTGCGTACGTTGCACTGATGCAGAGTAGATGGTGGTAAACGCCAGAGTAGCTTAAGGGAGGAGAGATTACTGTGCTGAAGGTAGAAGTGAGAGAAATAGAACAAGTGTCAAGGAAATTTCATCTCAGCAGGTAGGAGTTAAGCAAGAGTATTTCAGGAAGAAATAACACAAAGTTGAAAAGGGAGCAGCATGAGAGATGGCACGTAGGTCTGTGCATTCATAACACAAGAAGTACAAAGGAAGATAGAGCTGTATCAGCTCACAAATACTGAGCATAAAGTATACTATGGGCAATGGGATGTTACTAAAAATCTTTAGACAAGACAAATATATGATTAAGTACTATAGGCATATGACATGGATTAGTTTGAAGCCCTAGAGACCAGGTAGCATTCCAGTAGACGGAAGAGAGATAATGAGTTGATATGTAGTGATCTCTCTGTAAAGATGTTTTTAACTTTTAACATCATGTAGCAAATGCTAATTAATAGTGTCTTTTAAGTAATAAGAAATTTATACCTCAAAAACTTGATAAATCTAAAGAATAGACCAGGTCTGGAAGAATCAGAAGTTTAAATGAGATCATCAAGGACTAGGTTCTTCCCGTATCTGCTCTGCTATCTTGATTGTTAGTGTTATCCTGTGGCTAATAGCAAGATGAGTGGTATCCTGGATGCCACAATGTCCAGAGGAAGAAGAGATTGTCTTAGGAGAGAAAAAAGACTTCTCAAAATTGCTTCCTGTGTTCCTTCCTCCTCAATGAACTTTCCTATATGGTAGGCCATAGTTAAGTCCCATGCCCATTCCTGAACCAATCACTGGACCTCACGGTGGTACATGTATTAAGGAGTCAGAGGTGGAGAAGTTAATTAAAAATTACTTGGGAGTGCCGAAAGAGGAGGAGTTACGAGAGGACACTTGGGGATTTTTTCCCATTTTATTGATATGTATAAGTGCAAAATGTAAGATTTACAATGAAGTTGAGCATTTTGTGCACCTACGTATCTTGTCAAGGTGACAGGGACTTTCCCATTCTCCTTTTGTCCCTCCCCCTACCCACCCCTCCCTCCCTCTTCACACACACACACACACACACACACACACACACACACACACCTGTTCACTTTGTTTTTCATTTTAAGTTCCATAAGAGTTGTGATCTGGGACTCTCATATCAGAGAGACCATTCAATGTTTCACCTTCTGCTTCTGACTTACTTCACTAAGCATGATGTTCTCAAGTTTCTTCCTTTTGCCTGTAAAAGCCTCCATGCTGTTGAACTTTATTGATGCATAGTATTCTATGGTGATTTTTTTAATAGTCTATTTAATTTTGAGATTTCCTACTGGAGATGGGGACCTGGGAGGAGGAGATGATGATGAACATCCAAAAGAAGCATGAGAATAACCTTGGGGCATGAAAGGAGAACTTAATTTTTTAGAAGGGACATTTTCTGAGACAAATTATATGCAAAAGGATCAAATTGCAGTGTGTGTGTGTGTGTGTGTGTGTGTGTGTGTGTGTGTGTGTAAACTGAGAGCTGGCTTTAAGATCTGTGTGGGTATAGAAAGGCCTACAATAACCAAGACATTTTGGAAGAACACAGCTGAAAGAATAAAATTTATCCTACCAATTTTCAAACTTACAAGGCTCAGTAATTAAGACAGTGTGGTACTGGCAGAAGGATAGATGGATATACCAAAGGAATATAATAGACAATCCAGAAATAGAACTTGAGAACTTGATTTATGATGAAGTCACTGCTGCAGTTCTGTGAGGAAAGGATAATATTTTGAACAAATCGTGCTGGAGCAATTGGCTACTCATCTGGAAAAAAAGGATATTTAACTCCTACCTCACTCCATATACAATAATTAATTCAAGATGGATCAGAAGCCTAACTGGCAAAAAATATAGTGAGCTATTAACTGAAAGACACTATCAGGAGAGTGATAGGAGCCACAGAGGATATTTCATTACATGAATTATAGATTCATATTCAAAATATGTAAAAAGTTTTATAAATCAATAAGTAAAGCAACTTAATTTTTAAGGTGGGTGGGAAAAACTTGCAAATAATTATAAAGATGACTTCCAAATATCCAATAAGTACAGTATAAGATGACCAATGTAATTCCTTACTAGGACATGGAAATGACATCACTACAGAACCGTGACAATGGGTAAAGTTACAAAGACTGACATGCCAAGTGTTGACAATGAAAGCTATAAAGAACCTAAACTCACACACTGTGTGGATGGGAATATAAGTGTTTGTAACCATTAACTATATTTTGTCAACTGGAATAGATCAAGAAACACCTACTTGACCAGTAAGCAGTTTTGGGTGTCTCTGGATGTCCGACATCTGAGCCAGCAAACCAGGGGAAGAAGACCCATGCTGATAGTGGGTTGCACCAACTAACAGACCTGCAGTGTGACCAAAATAAAGAGGGCAAGAAGGAAGAAGTATCTTTTCCCCTGAAAGAGCTCCAGTCTTTGCCAAGATCTCTAGACATTCACCTCTAGTACAGACTAGCCCAGCTATTCTATACTGAGTTTGCAGACTTCCATCTTGGACTGACTGCAGCCTCAACCCTAGTGTTGTAAGCTTCCATCTTCCCTTCTCAAGAGCCATTAAATCTTCCAGCTCTCCCATGTGAAGACAGCCATTTTAGACTCCTCCAAATCTGGCTCAGTAAAAGGATCCAATAAATCTGTTTACATAATTTTACATATATATTTTCTATTAACTTTGTATATCTAAGGAGCCCTAACTGATACAGTAGTGCAACCTCTTTGAAAAGCTTTGACAGTACTAAAGCCAGACATGCCTATTCTATGACCCAACCGGGATAGTTAATTTTGTATGTCAACTCATTAAAGAAGCTATGATAACCAGCTCTTAAACTTTGTTGAGAGTGTTTCTGTGAGGGTTTTTTTTTTGGTAAAGAATCGACTAATATTTAACTTGGTGAAATTTGAATAAATCTGATTGCTCTCCGTAGTGTGCATGGGTCTCACCCAATCAGATGAAAGCCTATTAGAATAAAAAAGCCAACCCTCCTTTAGATAAAATCTCAAACAAAAATATTTATTTATTTATTTATTTATTTGGTCTCACTCTGCTCTCTAGCCTGTCGCTGAGCTTGCTATGTAGCCCCAGGCTCGCCCTGGAACTCCAGGCAATCCTGTCTCAGCTTCATTTTCCCAAATGCTGAGATTATAGGCATTTGCCACCACGTCCAGTTTATGCCGTGTCAGGGAATCAAACTCAGGGCCTTATGTTTGCTAGGTAACTGTTTTAACCACTGAGCTATGCCCCTCAACCCTTAAACAGATGGTTTTTGGACCGGAACTGGAACATTTGCTTTACTTGGCTTTCAACCTAACGTTTTTCAAATTGGAGTTCAGCATCATATTTCCTGGACCTACAGTTTGTCAGACTACTATGTAGAGATTGGACTTACAAGTGTACATAATTGTGGGAACCAATTCCTTAAATATCATATATTAATATGTAACATATTAGTATAATGTGTATTTCTCTTGCAAACTCAATACTCCTGGATATGTGCTACTTGGGAGAAATAAGGGCCTATTTCCATCACATATTACACCCAAGGGTACTCATAACATACCTGTTCATAATAGAAAGCAAATATTCACAACACTCATTTTAATAGCTCCAAATTAGCAATAACCCAAATACCTATTAAGAGAAGGATGAATAAGCTATGAAACGCTTAAGCAGTGGAATATTACCTAGCAATCAAAAAAATAAATAACGCTTTGTTCATGGCAAATTTATTTTTAACAAGATTGCCAAGACAAGTCAAGGATTCAGCAGAGAAAGTTGATCAACAAATAATGCTGGGGCAACCAGATAGTCATATGCAAAAGAATTAATTAAAAGCCCTACCCTATAGTATATACATAAATTAACTTGAATCATAGACTTAAGAGACAAAATATAAAATTATGCCAGGTGTGAAAGTGCATCTTTGTAATCTGATCCTCCTGGGTGGCTGGGGCTGGAGGATTACAAATTTGAGCACAGCGTGGGCAACTTAGCAACTTAGCTAGAAATTGCCTCAAAAAAAACCAAGAGCTAAAGATATAAAGTAGTGCAAAGAACCTGGGTTCAATCCCCAGTTCTGAAAAAAAAGCCATATATACATATATAGTATATATATGCTTATATTACATGCATATATACATATAATTACTAGAAAAAGTTTAATCATTGTTACGTGTTTTGTTGTTGTTGCTGTTGTTCTTTGGTTGGTTAGTGGAGCTGGGGACTGAGCTCA
The DNA here is from genome assembly GCA_004027205.1 of Ctenodactylus gundi. Classification (NCBI taxonomy): domain Eukaryota; kingdom Metazoa; phylum Chordata; class Mammalia; order Rodentia; family Ctenodactylidae; genus Ctenodactylus; species Ctenodactylus gundi. Next base: position 176,358 of record PVKB01003390.1, read on the forward strand.
GGACCTTCACACTTAGCTATATACCCAGCCAGTTTTTATTTATAATTTTAGACAAGTTTTTCTTAAATTGCTAAGTTGCCCAGCTTGCATTCAAAATTGTGATCTTCCTGCCTTGGCCTCCAGGAGTGCTGGGATTATAGGCCTCTGCCACTGGACCTGTCCTTGTTACATGGTTCAGGCAAAAACTTATTAGGTTGTCAAATGCATAAGCTGAGAAACAGCCTGAGCTATAGATTGAGACCATGTCTTTAAAGAAAAAAAGGTAGGGATGTCTCAGTGCAAAGGCTCTGGTTTCATTTCTTAGTACTGAAAGAAAGAAAGAAAAAGCATAACCTGTGAAAGAAACAATAGATGAGTTGCATTTTATTAAATTTTAAAAATGGTGTATAACCAAGAGAAATGAAAACACCCATCCACATAAAAACTGGAACACAAATGTGTCTACGAATATTTCTAGTAACACTATTCATTGTAGCCAAAAGATAGAAACAACTCAAAAGTCCATCAACTAACACATGGGAGAAGAAAAGGTGGTGTATCCATGAATCATAATTGGCCATTAGAAAGAAATGAAGCCCTGGTGTGTGCTGTGACACAGATAAACCTGGACAGCACATGTTTGTGAGAGAAGCTTGTCACAGGAGACACAGTGTGTGAGTCTATTGGGCTATCGACACTTCACAAATCAGTAGACACAAAAGAGTGGGTTAGTGGTGGCCAGGAGCTGGAGGACAAGGCAAAACTGGAAGGATCACTAATTAGTATGGGATTTCTTATTAGAGTGATGAAATGTCCTAAATGTGGTTCTGTCTTCCCAACTCTGTGAGTATTCTAAAACGGACTCAACTTCACATTTTAATAGGGTAAATTTTATGAAATCTGAGTTACATCTTAAGTTGTTACCATTGGATGAATGGATTACTAATAAACTCAGTGACATAGATGTGAGAAGAGGGGAGAAGCCATACAGGAAAGAGAACATACAGTGTGATTCTGTACATGTCAAGAGGAAGGTTAGGCCAACTGAGGGCAATACAAATCAGAATAGTGGTTACCTCTGCGGTGAGCAGAACAAGGAGCACTGGCCCTAAAAAGTTAAGACAGGGCCCACTGGGGAACTAGGAGACCCTGGACATCTTGAGCTGGTAGGTTGTTTGGATTTATACATATGCAGAAGTTTACTAAGATGCACACTTAAGATAAACGTGACTGAGGCCTTTTATTTTGTATTTCAGTAAGGATGTAAAAAAAGGGAGAAAGGATGGATGAAAATGTAAATAGAGAAATTTAAGCTTAAGAAGAGAGACAGAAAAGTTGTGGGACCTCTACTTTCAGATATGTGGAAGGCAAGGTGTTTTGTTGAGTCTTACGAAAGGGATAAGTATTTCACAGAAAGAAGATAGTGATATGAAAGAAGAGAGACATTAATTCTTGCCTCATTTCCTTCTGGGTTAGGTGAAGTGATTTGTGTGCACGTGCTCTATACAAAACAGTGTATCTGCTTTTGTGATAGCACTGTGGGAAGAAACACTGGAAATTGTTATGAATGATTGGAGTGTACTGATAGATTTTCACCATATGAAGTGTAAAAATTTTGGATGAAGAAGAGTAAGACTGCAAGAAGGAAATACACAGCCATTTGGGAAAATATAACATTATGATGAGCGAAGTTAATCATTCTACAAATGTTTTTGAGTATTTGCTCTGGGTCAAGCATGGCACTAGAGGCTAGCTAAATTCTGGTGAATAAGATGGTTTTGACCTTCAGGAAACTGTATTTCAATTTATATTTAAAAGATTATTAAAAATCTTCAGATAAAACCCCAAAGCTAATGAGAGATGGTAGAAAGCTAGGTTTCTGTCACTCTAAATGTTGCTGATGGTTAATAATTACATGATAATTATTCAGCCTCAGCTGTCAGATTTATTTGTCTGTTTATTCGTGATAAAGTTTTTAATTTTTAAAGATATACTCCCATGTTGCCCCAGTGGAGACAGAGGAATTCTCATATCCTGGGAGTGGGAGTATAATTGTTATATGCTTCCTGCAAGGCAGTTTAACAACATGTATTGGAATTTTAAATATGCAAAGTCTGTGACCTAGCAAATTCTCTTCCTTTCTTAGGAATAAATAACTGGACATATATTTGAAATGTATGCCCAAGAAAGGTGTGCCATCTTATGATGGTTAAAAAAAGAAAAGAAAAAGAGAGAAAACAAGACCAATACATCTTAGGTTATGAGTTGCATTATGGTATGTCGATGCAATAGTACATGACGGAGTGATTAAGGAAACAACAAGGATCTATAAATATTGATGTGAAAAGATGTCACAATTTTTTAAGTGAAAAAGTTAGGTAGATTCTATTACAGATTATAAAGAATTACTTTGATTCCTGCTGTTTTTATTTATTTATTTTTCAACACTGGAGGTTGAGCCCAGGGCCTTGTGCATGCAAGGCAAGCACTCTATCTACCACTAAGCAGCATCTGTAGTCTTCTCTGGTCCTTTTTAAGGATGGGGTGTACATCTGAATGGAAGTATAAGTAGAAAAAGTCTGGAAAGATAGAGCCTAAACGTAATAGAAATTGTATTTATTTTGGTGGTAGTTGGGATGATCTTTTTTTTTTTTTTTTTTGTACCATGGCATTTTCTGATATTTTTCGCAATTACTATATAATTTATATGTCAATAAACAAAATAAAAATATCCAAACGTCATTTCTTAGTTCTCCCTCCTAAACCCTTTGGAAATGACCCGTGTATCACCAAAGCCATGATAACTGAAATTTTTATTGAGACTTTCAGGTTTTGCACATTTATATTTTTTCCTGTCCTAAGTTGGTAGGGAAATTTTTGTAAATAACAAAATATTTCAAGAATTTGGAACAAAATGACAATCACAGAGTACTGACCTCCTTTCCATGATGGATAAAAGAACTAAAGGGAGAGGAACCCTGACAGGACAGCAGGCAAGTCTGCACAGTGGTGGGCCGATTGAAATTGGTGCCTCAGTGGGGAGCAGGTGTTAGAAAGTGTGGGTGGGTGGGGACACCTCTTCCTTGGTTCACATCATTGGTCTTATTATTTCCAAAACTTCCTAAAATTCTGCATATAGCAGGTTTTAAGACAACGATTGCCCTTGTCTCTGTCACTCTCTTTTTATCCTGGTTGAACCTGACTTGGCTCTGAAACTTGTACTGTGCTAAAACCATAGAAAACTCTCCAGTTCAATCCAGTCTTTTGTAGGATGCTGGGGCCCAACGCTTGTCATAATTTAGGCAGAATCTCTCTGAGACTCACAATGCTACCCATGGATAGGAAACAACTATGGCTCAGCCTCAGACCTTGGGACCAGGGGAGAAGGCAGTCTCTGGGAGCCATGGGGTTATTGTAAAGAATCTACGGCTTCATGTAGGCCCCATGTATGGTCTGAAATAAAACCGACTAAAATGTAAAAGGGGGGGCACATTTTAAAACAATCAGATGAAAAAGTCATTCTTATTCTCAAAAAGTTTACGAATGACGAAGTTGAGATAATAAACTTTGCATGATCTTTGGTGCCTTCTTAACACTGTGTTAGCATTTTCCTTTTCTCATCTCCACTCCTACTTTCTTGCTCTGGGGAACCCAGCAGAAGCGTCATGTCCAGCACATAGTACATTTTCAACAAGATTATATATTCCAAGATTTATGGACCTGTAGGATAGTCTTCTATTTCCTGCACAATTCTTCCTTTTATTTCTCTTACAACAAAATTCCCATGTAAATAAAAAAAGAACAAAAACAAACTGAAATTGTTGTGGTGTTTGGAAGTACGGCACTGGATACTTTTCGTATTTCTAGACCTAATGATTGGTTTACTACTCAAAAAATTCACAAAAAATTAAAACAATTTTTCCCCCGAATAAATGTTAAGATGCTTGCTATTGTAAATGGAAAAACTTGATGAATTCCAAAGAACTTTGTAATAATAAGTCTATGTATCTGAATTGGAGGAAAACAATGACATATGATGACAATACTTTGGACTTCAGTTTCAGCTACTATAGCATTTCTTTCAATAAAATTTAAAAGAACGTTATCTTAGATTTATGAATAACTGCTTTTCACTGAAGTCAGCATTTCTCCGAGGAACTTTGTGTTCCATTATTTTTCTTTTTTCCATCCTTTGAAGTACACTTCTTCCTATGTGATAATTTCAGGGTTCTTAGTTTCTAACAACTCATCTAATAACAGCAAAGAACAGGGGGAGGTTTGAGATATGGAAGTGATTAGGAGGTGCTTTTATACATTTAATGGTTCCCAAGTCTCACAGGTCTTGTGAGGTTGCTTAGGGCCCTTAGAAAAAGTGGAAACGTATTCAAATGACAAGTTAGGGCACTATTTGAATTAAGTTTATGGCCAAGCCAGGGAACATTATGGGCTCATGTAGCAGAATTTGGCACCACATTGGGTCAGTATTGCACACTCACACCCCAAGTCCATACCACTTATACTAGTAATCAGCGTTACAGCAAGGTATTTGAAATGTTCATGTTCAAATACATGGAGACACTCTATTTTTGACAAAATAGTCTTCAACATTTTCCAAATCGTGTTTCCAAGCTTGGAAAGACTGCAGAACCAAGTCACTTAAAAAAAAAAAAAAAAGAAAAATGCGTCCAGTCCTTTAAGCAAAAGTGAAACCCTGTGGGATCCTGGTCATGGTACATACCTGTGCTGCTTTATATACATACATCAGGTGCATATCATATATGTATAAAGTTGATTGCTTTGTGAACTGAAGACAGAGTTTTGGGACCCAGATTTTTGCTGTAGGGGCTGACTTTTCTTCTATTATTACCTATCAGAATATGATCTGCTCCGTGACATGTCTTCCTCTGATGAGCCTCCACATGACCCACTTCTGAAGCCTCAGAGTTGATCCAAGTAAATAGCAGGTCCTTTCAGATTGAGTTCACAGGGTTCCGTTACTGGAGAAGAGGAAGAAGAAGCTTAGAAGAGGAGGAGGAGGAAGAGAAGCAGAAGGAGGAGAAGAGAAGAGGACTCCTCCTTCTCCTCTGCCTTCTTCTCACAGGAAAGTAAAAAAAAAAACATGTTTTAAAAACAAGATGAGGAAACCACATCAGGTGGCCGTAAAGCTGAGTTTGGAAACTTTTGTTAACACCTCCTCGAGTCAAGCTTAGGATTGGGATATACGAAAGAAAGTTAGTGGTGGGAAAGAGGCTAAATCACATTTCCTAACACAGACATGGGAGGGAGACAGACACACTCAATCTCAAACCCCTACGTATTCCCAAGCTGCGATCTCCAATCTGCTGGTTGTTTAAACAAGATTCTACAGTAAATAAAAATATGACCTGTTCCTTTAGTGTGTGGTGGAAATGCCACCTGTGCAGCCACATCCCCAACCCTCTATGCAGATGCTGTCATTCCATTTTTGAACCTTCTCGGTGTTTGCTCTCTGCACGGGCCTCTCTTGGAGAACTCAACAAGAGTCACTTATTGCTATTTAGATTCTATGTTTTTGACTTCGTGGATTCATCCTGACCTTTGCATTCACCATGGTCCCAAGCATAGGGTCTTGCCCATAATAGGCATAGCAAACCTTCGAGTGAAGAAATGAATAATGAGCATATTCTTCAACAATTCAGTAAAATGCAAAATTAGGTACAAATAAATCTGTCACAGATTGAACTAAATTAGAAGCCTGTAAAAGTTTATTATTTTTACTGCGCAATAATATGTAGCTATTGTAGAAATTTAAGAAAGTACGAACAATCCAAAAACTGCCTATAATCGTTGTATCCAGAGAGATCCACTCTTCTGTATTTTCTTTTGTTTGTAAACATACATAAGTATGTTTGTATTTTGTGTATATACTTATATAACACAAACATACACATACAGACATGCCTTTTCAATCCAAAATACAATAACATATTGTGCTGCTCTGTGGACTGTGTTCAAGTTTCCCAAGAAGCAGATATTAAGACAGGATATACACACAAGATTTTTCTTAGGAAACTACCTATGAGAGAAGATGGAGAGAGGCTGGGAGAGGAAGTCAGTCCTACTCCAAGTGAGGCGAGAAGAGTGGAAGCATCCTAAAAAGCCACGTAGTCTGAGGAAACTTTGGCAAGGCTGGGGTGGAGGGAGTGGGTGTTTAAGTCCTCTGATATATAAATTGGCTATCATAGGAGTCCACGTGACCCAGGAAGACCTCTTCCTGAATAACTGTGTCCGGCTCAGTCATTGGCTGGAAATGGTTAAGACAGATCATAGCTTCGGCATAAATCCGTTCCATCTGTGGATTTTCAGAGAGTGGCAGCAGGCTTTCCTTGGTCAGTTATACTCCTTGTAGTTGGAAGTATACTACCAAACAGCTACCTTTACTATAAACATCTTTCCAAGCCATAAAATACGCTGCCATAGTTTGAATGCTTGTGTCTGTCTCTTGAAAATTCATGTTGAAACTTAATCCCTACCATGGTGATATTAACAGGTGGGGCTTTTTTATGAATTGACTAAATCATGACGACTCTGCTCTTGTAAGTGGGATTAATGACCTTATAAAAGTGGCTTCAGAGAGCCTCCTAGCCCTTCCATGTCCCCTGCCATGTGAGGCCACAACATTCCCTTCCTTTCTCCCCTTTCTATCATGACAGATTGTAACAAGATGGTGCTGTCTTAGTAGCAGAGAATACCTTTTACCAACACTGAACCTGCCAATGTCTTAATCTTGGACTTCCTAGCCAAGAAACACATTTCTATTCAATATGAATTACCTAGTCCAAGATAGTAGTAGAGAGTGGACTAAGACTGAAGTATGTAGTGTTTTATTAAAGATTTTTATCTCGCAAACAGTGCATGGTCATTTTATAATAGTTGTAATAAAAACCAAAAAAGACTAAACCTCACCAATAATTATAAGCCTAGAATTATCCACTATTAACATTTTTATATATGCCTTTTCAGATTAAGAAAAGCGTACATATTTGAATTTTATGTTAGTGTGTGTATATACACATATAAACACAAAATATGCATCCGTACATATAATCATAATTTTCCAGTGTCTGGGAAGATGATACCTGCTCTTCTGCCTATCTGGAGTGTGTTTTTAAATGACCATATGAAACAAAAGAGGTAGTATGTGTAGAAGCTAAATAAGGGATTCACAACAAATACAATTTTTAAGATTTTATACATATTAAAATGATTTTATTCTTGGATTTGAAAACTAGTCTAATTTTATACCCTTTATCCCAAGTTACTTAAAAATGGCATACATAATTTCATTAAATAATATAAGAATACAATGAAAAAATGTCTTAATCCTCCAAATTTTACTTTTATTTTCAAAAGTGGTACTTTAGTAAGTACTGAATTAACAATTTTAAAAGTGATTTATTGCGCTGCGTAAATGGTGTTTTTAATGTCGTTTTCCAAATCACGATGATCCCAAGACCCCATCACTTTACTAGCCAGATTTCCTGTCTTTCCCTAGCATTTTTCTAGTTCCCTTGCTACTGGTCTAGTAGGGGAGAGAGAACATAAGTGTTCTTGAGGCCAAACTGTAATTGCTGCTTTTTTTTTTGAGACAGTCTCGCTCTGTAGCCAAGACTGGTCCTGAACTCACTGTGGAGCCCAGGTTGGCCTTGGACTCACGGCAATTGGCCTCCCTCAGCCTCCTGAGTGCTGGAATTACAAGCATGCACCACCATGCCCAATTTCTGTGGTATAGGGGAATCAAACTCAGGGCGTTGCGCTTGCTAGGCAGGAGCTTTAACCTCTGCGCCATTCCTTCAGCCCCCAACTGCTGCTTTCTTGGCATGCTTTCTGCCCTCAGCTGCCTCGAGGGCCAGGGATTTGACGCTGATGAAACTCTATGGTTGCTGACCCACACAGCAAGAATTTCCACTCACTCAGAAATGTGACTTTTGACAATCCCAGCATGAACCTCTGCTGATGAGTCCAGGTTATGATGATCCCAGCGGCGAAAGGGAGGATGGCCTCTGTTGTTATGCATGTTCCACCCTGGTTATTCCAGGGCAAAACTTCCCAAGCCCTGAATGGTACAGCATCTGATATAGCAATTTCAACTTGCCCATAGCTTCACTTTTGCCAGGTCATCCCCTTGGGTAACTGAGTCAATATCTTTCCTTTCCATGCAGTAGGAGGCAGAGTCTGGAATGTTCCATTCCAGTGATTTAGTCCTTGAAGCCAGGAATTTTGAATGTTGACTGTCTCTTTCCTCTCCTAGTCTTTAGTTCAGTCTTCCCTATCACTGTCTTTTTTGGGAGGATTTCCTTAGTCTGACTTTGGGTCATTTTTTAACACAGTGGGAGGCAGTGGGGTTGAGGATGGGGAGACATGGTTCCAGTCCCATGCCTGACAAAAGATCTGTTGCATAGCACTAAATTGTTCTCAACGAATGATATTCTATCAGGACAAGGTTGAAGGAAATAGAATGGATCTGGAAGAGACGCTTCCAGGCCCATATTGAATTTAAAGGCAACTCAGGCAGAATTTCACAACTGAAAGGAATCTGTGTAGAAACTGAAATGACTCTCTGAGGGTAAGTTTTCGGCAGAACCAGTTCTACCGACGGGAATGTCTACTCCAGTCCGACCTTGTATTCACCAATTGGCAAACATATCTTATTGGTCCAAACCTTTCTGTTTGGTTCTTTTTTCCTTCCACATAGAATTCTTAATTTTGTCTAAAACAGCACAGTAAAAACATCTCTGAAAAATCATAAACCTATGGGTAAAATATAGAATATCACCAACATTTTTCCTTTAAGTGGTAGTAGACTAGGTTATGCAAGAGAAAGTACTGCTCCCCTTCCTTCCTTCCTTCCTTCCTTCCTTCCTTCCTTCCTTCCTTTCTTTCTTTCTTTCTTCCTTTCTTTGAGACAGGGTTTTGCTCTGTAGCTGAGGCTGGTCCTAAACTTACTATAAAGCCCAGGCTGGCCTGGGACTCTCGGCAATCCTCCTGCTTCAGCCTCCTGAGTGCTGGGATTACAGGCATGCACCACCACGCCTGGCTTATGTGCTGCTGGGGAATTGAACTCTGGTACTTAGTGCTTCTCTTAGTGCAAGCCATTCCTTCAACCCCTTGTTGTTTTTGTTTTTGAGATAGGGTCTTGCTCTGTAGTCTAGGCTGGTCTTGAATGCGCAGCAATCCTTCTGCCTCAGCCTGTGTGCTGGGGTAACAGGTGTGTGCCATCACACCCAGGTTATGTGATGCTGGGGAATTGAACCCAGAGCCTTGCACTTGGTAGGCAACCACTGGGCTATTCCTCCAGCTCCTATTCTTTCTTATATCTGATGAAAATAGCACATTTTAGGCCCCTTTAATCAAACATATCAATAAGGCTTTTTAGACATTTAACCAGAATAACTATTAACAATATATAGACATTTTAGGATGGGCATTTTTACTTAGCTTTGCCACGATTATAGGGCTCATCCAGGTTTACCATGTTCCTATTCTTATACATGACACTGATTCTACCTTAGTAATATTTAGAGATGAAAATTCTTCAAAGATAAGAATAAAAAATACTTTTTCTGTCTTCATTCATCAGCTTCATCCTTACCTGCCTTGGGTAGTTTTGCTTAGCTTTGCTTTTATGTAACAAAACCCTGGGTACAAGATAGCATAAGCTTGCTTTTTAAAAATCATACTCTCAGGTTTATTAACTTTCTTTCTGACATGAATTATGGTATCTAATAAGACCAACTGTCCAAAAGATACCAACATAATAATTAGCCTCTTGACACGGAGTAAATATTTCAAACTGATGTTCTACTCACAAATGAATAATTTTCAATAATTCATATCTTAAGTTACATTTTCATTGCTGGGACAGAATACCTGATATCTACAAATCTAGGGAGGAAAGATTTATTTTAGCTCACAGTTTCAGAAGGTCACGGTCTGTTTACAGGTTTACAAGCTGTCTACAGGCTGCAAAATGGTGAAATCACAAGACAGGGCTGTAGCTGGGGACTGAGGTCCTCAGGGCATGGCAAACCAGGAAGCCAAACCTAAGAGGAAGGGTAGAGCTATCCTTCCAGGTCAAGCCCCAAGCATCTGCCCCTTGTAGCCAGGCCTCACCTTCGAACAGTATACAGTTTTCATAGGTACAGGAGGCTTGTAGGACACTAGACACAAGCCACAACAATTCTTAACACACCTTTCCGAGTAAGGCTGTTCATTTTTTGTTATTTGTGAAATACATAAAAATGTTAATTGCTGTACAGTTAAAGAATAAAAACAAATCTTAAATTCATTTAGTATTAAAAAGATTTTTAATCAAATCTCTAGTGAAAACTACGAATCATAGAAATAATGGTGGGCATTTTAAAATTTAAAAATAACCTGGACAAAAGGAATGTATCTAATTAGTTAAAGGAATTCATCCTTTTAGCTGAGATTTAAAAAAAAAAATTCTTAAGCAGGCTTTGTCAAGTGGGAGAAAATAGTATTATTTTATGATATTTGAGTATAAAGTAAGAAAAATGAACATTTCTTCGCTTATGTGTGTTGTAGACTGTATAAAATGTCTTTCATATCTTACTTCTGCCTTAGGATATCCTGAAAGAGTAAATACTATAACTTCCAATTTATAAATGGGAAACATTTAAGTTCAAAGGGGTTCAATAGATGGCTTAACATCATAGTAACTAATGAATTCTTGGTTTGAGATGAGGTCTTCTGATTTTCAAACAATGTCTAAGACCAAAGAAAATGCATTTCCATGGTATAACAGCATATGCATTTTCAGAGATAACTATAACACTAGCCACGTTCTAACAAAATATTAGAGTAAAAATGAGTATGACCCTTGTGATGATTAGAATGTTGCTGTTCTCCAAGAGTTCACATGTTGAGCGTTGCAGTCCTCAGCGTGACATGGCTAAGGTGTGGAATCTTGCTGCAGGGAAACCCAACAGCAAGTGCTTAGGTTCCTGAGAGAGCTGCTCTTAGCGGAGATTAGTGTTGCTCTTGTGGAGCCCCAGTTAGTTCTCACAAGAATAGGCTGCTAAAAATGACTAAGACTGGCCCCTCCTCAGTTTTCTGGATTCCTGGCTTGACACCATCCGCCATGAATTTCTCATCAGAGCCCAAACTAATGGGACTACCTAACTTTGGTTTATCGGCCTCCAAAATGTGAGCTAAGAAAGCCCTTTATGGGTATTCTACTTAAGGCATTTTGTTATGGCAATGGAAAATGGACTAAGACACCCTTTGAAAGGTCCCTAAACTTGCCATTTTTTCCCCTTTAAGTGACTTAGTATTCGTGGCTTCTTTGGGTCTTTTAAGTTGGTGGCTTTACTTTTTTTTCCCCTGGTACTAGGGATTTATTTCAAGCAAAATTGCCAGCACACTCCCATTTTTTTAAACAAAATTTGAAACAAGGTCTTTCTTTCTTTCTTTCTTTCTTTCTTTCTTTCTTTCTTTCTCTCTTTCTCTCTTTCTCTCTTTGTTTCTTTCTCTCTTTCTCTCTTTCTCTCTTTCTTTTTTTTTTGAGACAGGGTCTCTCTCTGCAGCCCAGGCTGGTCCTGAACTCACTACGGAGCCCAGGCTGGCCTTGGACTCACAGCTACCCTGAGACAGAGTCTTTCTAAGTTGCTAAGCTGTCCAGACTAGTCTTGAACTTCTGATCCTCCTGCCTCAGCCTTCCAGAGTCCTGGGATTACATGGATTACATGCGTGCACCCCACACCCAGCTTGATGACTCTTCTATTAAGTAAAACAGAATAAGTTTGTGGTTATATGGTGAAATATAAAGTAATTGTTTTCATCATTTTCATAATCTAATACAATGTCACATAAAACCAATGTGTTAACAAATCGGTAGACTGCAGTATGATAAGAGATAATTCTAAGCAGAAGTAGCAATATTTTATGAACATCATAAATTGTTTTAAAATATGGCCCCTCATTCAAAAAGTCATGATCTTAAAATTACATAAATTATGCATGTTGATAAAACATTTTTAAAATAGGGCAGTAAGATAGTAACTAAAAAGGTTAAGATCCTCTCCTCACTTAAACTATTGTTTGGATGTATTTATCTTGTCAATCCTGCTATAATTATTCATTTTAAAAATAAAGAAGTCATAAGCATGGCAACTAAATAGAATAAATGATTGTTCTTTTTTGATACAGGGTCTCACTCTGTAGTCCAGGCTGGTCCTGAACTCACTACATAGTGCAGGCTGGCCTTGAATGCATGGCAATCCTCCTGCCTCAGATTCCCAAGTGCTGGGATTACAGGTGTGTGCCATTATGCCCAGCTTGATACATGACTTTTGATCAGTTCCTGGGTAAGAAAAATATTACAGACATAAAGGATTTTATTGAGATAATTGTAAATTTTATTTCACATTTGGTAACAGTAGTTAACAGTATTTGTTTTCTTGAGAATGTTAATTGTATTATGAATGCAGACAAAACGTTCTTGTTTTTAGGAGACTGGTAATGAAGTTTTACAGTCTGTACCAAGCTATTAAATGGTAGAGAAAGGGGTGAAAGAATGAAAAGGAAGGAGGAAAAGAGAGGAATAAAGAGAGGAGAGAAAGAGAGAGAGAGGAGAGAGAGAGAGAGAGAGGAGAGAGAGAGAGAGAAAAACTGTGCAAATGTGGAAACTATGTATATGTGGATTTCTTGTGTTAATAAGAAGCTAAGTGAAGGAATTTAGATGGCTTATTGTATTATCCTCAAAACTTTTCCAATAGCTTGAAAATTTTCAAAATACAAGAATAAGAAGAGAAAGTTTGAGGCATCATAATAACACACCATAATGACAGTGGGTTTTTGGTGCTAGAAATATTCATAATGAACACCAGATTTTACCAATTGTTTGTCAGGTGACCTTGGCCTGGTCACTCAATCTCTTAGGAACTCAGTTGTATTTCCTAAGGTTAAGATGCTATCTACCTTGAAGCACTCTGAAGGAGTGCTGATCTATGACACTCGTAACACATATTGTTTCTCATTTGGTTAGACTACCAACCGTTTTCTTTACTAATAACTTAATGTGAGAACTTCTTGTTTATAGTACTGGTAAGCCAAATTATTCAAATTACTCTCACCTCATCCTTCACAGCTAAAAACAACTAAAAAGGATGGATATAATATTTTGAACATCTCTTGAAATATTGAAGAGACAAAATATTACAAAGATTTTAAGCCAAACATGGAAGGAAAATAAGAATATGTAGACAAAATCGAGAAAGAAGTCACTTTCTCCTTGAGGTCATTTTTAGGACTCTAGACAATTAGAGTCTTATTTTGACAGGCTTGCAAACCTGAATGACAGCAATGTAGTCCAGCGCTTGTTCGAGCTGGGGAGAAAAATTCATGATACTCCTCATAATGAGTCATCAAAGGGCCACAGACTGTGAGGGAGTCATAGCCAGGGAACCAGCTTAGTTCAAATGTCTTCTTAAAGCCCAAAACTGAAGTGCATGCTTGTAGTCCCAGCTACCTAGGATGCTGAGGCAAAGGGATAGCCCAGGAGGGAGACTTCAGTCTCCATAACAAACCAAAACAAAACAAAGCACAAAACAAAACAAAAACAAAACAAATCAAAATAAACAAAAGAAATTCCCCCACTCTGAGGTCCTTAGGAATGTTACAGTTGACAGAAACAAGAACATATCATCTCTGAGTCAAAATGTGTTCATGGTAAGTGTCAAAACAGTCCTATAATTGCTTGTACCAAGCCAGCAGATAATGATGGTCAAAGATAACTAGACACGAAGACAATTGAGGACAATTATGATAGATTTAAAAAATAAAGTATAATTATCAGAAAGATGTCAAGGTTTAATTAAAATATTTGAAATTTGTTTCTTGTTTTAACACTAGGTTTGAAGCAAATGAAGTAGAATTGGTGAGTCATAAAGTAGACATGAAGAACTTATTCCAAGAACAACAGAGAAAAGAAGGAGGAAGATGAGAAAGAAGATGCTACAAGAAGATCTAACATCTGTCGACTGGACTCCAGAAAAAGACACAGAGACAATTGGAAAAGGTAATACTGGAAGACATTTAGGTAGACAATTACCTGGAACTAATGAAAGGTATCAATCCACAGATTGTAAATCCCTAATTAATGTGAAGCTGGGAAAAAAAAACCTTACTTAAGACAGATTGCAGTGTGAAAAAGCGGAGAACCACTGACAAAAATAAAGTATGAAAAGCATGTAAAGAGAAAAGGATTGTTTTCAAAGGAAGGAAGTTAGGCTAAGTAGAAACCCGGATGGCATGGCTGGCTGCTCTACTAGATAATTAGGAAAAAGCTAATGCATATCTTTCACAAATTCTTCTAGAGAATCTTGAATGAATTTCAAGTTCCCCCATAACATCTCCTCATGCTGAAAACAATTCAGGTTTATACTGGATGTTTTGGTGGTGCAGGTAGATGAGAAAGGAAGTTAAAAGTATGGTGACTGGAGAAGAAGAAGCAAAGTGGTAACCGAGAAGATAGAATTATGTGTTTTTTGTATCCAAAATTATGTATCTATATTTCACACCAAAACACTCCTTTAAAAAGAGACCTTATTAGCTGGGAGTGTAGCTCAGTGATTAGAACACCTGCCTAGGAATCTCCAGGCCCCAGTTGGATCTCCCAGCGCCACACAATAGCTGGGCCTGGTGGCACACGCCTCTCAATCCCAGCACTGCCAGGCCGAGGCAGAAGGATTGATGTGAGTTCCAGGCCAACCTGGGCTACATAATGAGTTCAAGACTAGCTTGTACTGCAGAGTGAGAGTCTGTCTCAAACATAAATAAATAAATTTAAAAAGACCTAAAATTTGCATATTATTTGTGTTTTACTCACATTAGTGATCTTATTTGATCACTGCAACTCTGTGAGGAAACTAAGATTTAGAGAAGCTGAGTTGCAGGGCTGGTAAATGGCAGATAGAGAAATTTGCATCAAATCAAATCTACGGCCTCTTCAAATACCTTTCCATTTCTCAGATATTTTCATACGATATCTATTTCAATGATGGTTGCCCATAAAGAAATCCATGAATTCAGGAATATTATTTACATTACATAGTCTCCTATTGGTTATTGATATTAACAATAAATTCCACATGACCTTGGTTTTACATGAAAGGCAGAAACTAAAACTTAACCATTGCAGCTAGTTTATTTTTCTTACCAAAAGAATAGGTGTCCCAAGTATGTTAGAAGTCAATGATAGTGCTAGAATAATAGGCTGAATTGTATATCTCCCACATTTATATGTTAATGGTTTAAATTATAGTATTTTAGAATGTGATTGTATTTGGAGAAAGGGTCTTTAGAGAAGTGAAGTTAAAAATGTGGTCATTAGCACAGGCCCTAATTCAATATGATTGCTGTCCTAAGGGAAATGTGGACTTGGAAGCAGAAAGATACTGAGAGAAGAACATGCAATAACTACCTGGAAGCAGGCAGCCATCTGCAAGCCCAGGCTAGTCTCAGCTAGTCCTGACCAACCCTGGCTGTCTCAACTGACTCATGTAGGTAATAACTGAAAGAAAGAGCAGGCCATGAGTCCTGAGCATGAAGTGGATATAATCAGAGGCTGGTTTTATATAGAAGAGGTTAGATTTTATAGCTCTTCACTTGTAATTTTAATTTTTTCAGAGAAAAGAACTGTATTGTTGAATATTAGATCATCTCTAGGCTCTCCATCTACCTTAAAAAACCTTGAAATAATTGCTTTTATAACTATTGGGTCGAGGTTTTATAGTAATTAAATTATTATGTTACCTCAGGATAACCACTTCTATCATGACCTTCTTAAAAATTTTTGTCCAAAAACTTTTCTTCCTCCCATTTTATTAATTTATATGCAAGACATAATGTTACACTGAACACGAGTATTTTGTGCACATATATACAGCATCAAAAGTATAATCCCTTCCCCTCCCCCCTTTTGACCTTCCCACAACTGCCTTCTTCCTCCTAACTCCCACTATCATCTCCATTTGGTTTCTTTTTCCCCCCACATATCATCTCCCTTTCTTCTGCCTACTGTCTCACCCCCCCCTTTCCCTTTCTCTCTCTACAGTGTTCATTTTCTTACTTTCTTCCATATCTCTTTCATTTTTTATGGTTTTCTCATATTAGAGAAATCGTATAATATTCAACTTTCTGGTTCTGATTCATTTTACTATGTTATCAAGGTGCATCCATTTTCCTAAAAATGACTCAAAGGAGTCATTGTTAATAGTAGAGTAATACTGTGCTATGGATATATACTACATCTTCTTTATCTAGTCGCCTATGCTTGGGCATATTGACTTCTTCCAAGCTTTGGCTATTATCAATTGTACTGCTATATAAAAGACATTCAGGTTATCATTATATCAATCAGATTTCTTAAGGTAAACTTATATCAAAGACTGAATAAATGAATTGCTACATTAAATGAACTTAAATCTACATCTCAAAAGTATATTACACATAAAGCAATAGATATGATGACATACTTAAAAACAAGTAAGTTCATTATTACAAATCTAGTTACAGAGCATGGAATTGAGACATAAAATTCACAAGTCACAGAATGAACTGATAGCCAACTGATGTTTTAGCCAATGGACTAAGTCTATGTGATGTTTTATCTTTACCATTCAATGAAAGCTTCAGTGAAAGGACACCAAATCCTAAATCAAAACCATTGCTTTCTAGCATTACACCGCAGTTAATTATCTATACACATTGCACACATCAAAAAAGTTTCACAGATTAAGTTTTTATACCAATTCTCCATGTTGAATTTAATTAGTATGTTTTGTAAACTAATATACTAATAAAACTGAAAATTATAAGGGGAAGTTTCACAGATTTTATGAGAAAGCTGGTACTGTGTTAGTGGGATGCCAATCAAGTCCATGTTCTTTGGTGCTACTTGTCTCTCTGTATCTCTCTCAAAGATTCCCTGAAGTATTTTATGCAGTGCTGGGCTAGTGGTCACATATTTCTTCAGGGATTCTTGGTCATGAAAAATTTTTACTTCTCTTTAATTTTCAGGGATCATTTTGCCAGATACAACAATTTTGCTACTTGGTCTCTTTTAAGGCTTGAAAAATTTTGCCCCAGGCTCTCTTGGCCTTTAAAATTTTCACTGAGAAATCTTTGGTAATTCCAATGGAGTTGCCTTGGTGAAATAATGTCTGTTTTTCTCTTCCTGCTTTTAATATTCTCTATTTTTGTTGTATTTCTGAGGTTTGGATTATGATATGCAGTGGTAAGTCTCATTGCTGGTTGAGGTTATTTGGTGTTCTATAAGCTTCTTGTACCTGAAAACTATTCCCTACATGTGGGAAATTTTCTTGCATGATTGCAGTGAGCAAATTCTTTATACTTCTAGTGCTGTCTTTTGCTCTTTCTCTCACACCCATAATTCAGAGTTTGGTTCTCTTTGAATCATCCATCAGCTGTTGTTTCCAGCTACTTTGCTCATTTCTGATTTTGGAGTTGTGCTTAATTATAGCATTTGTTTCCTCAGCCTTGTTTTTAAGGTCTGAAATTCTGTCCTTGCAATGTTTGAGTTGAATTTTCCTGATTTCCAATGTATATTTTTTTATGTTCTGAATTCCACCCAGATCTCTTTTCATATAAGTACTGTGAGTTAACCAGTTGCGCCACTGGAGCCCCTAGATTTCTTTTCAGAGTTCCCACTTCTTTATGAAAATGTTCCTTCATATCTCACATTTCCTTATTTACCTCAGCCAACTTTTAATTTCTGGCTTCTATATGATCAGTGAACTTTCTATCCATTAGGACCATTATTTGTTTAGTAAGTTCCTCATTAAGCCTGCTGATCATTGCTTGCATTCTTTGAGAATATCTTGTTCGAGTTGGCTGTTTAACTCATTTATATGCTTTTTGACTTCCTGCCCCATAAGTTCCACTATTTCAGGGCCCATGACATTAGTTTCTGGGGTCTCAGGCATTTCTGTAGGTGTCTTGTTACCTTGTCTTCTCCCCATATTTCTGTTGTTGGGGAACTTCACTTTAAAGGCCTAGCAGAAAGGTTTCTTTGAATGGGTGTGGGGGGTGGATTTCAGGGGAGCTGCAATTCCTCTGAGTTCTATGCTGGGAGTATGCAGTGAAGGAGGACCCAGCAGTCCAATGGCCTTTGAAGTATTATGATCATCCCCACTGCAAAAACTCTCTTGCCTGTTCTGGCTTCCCTCCTCTGAGGGTGGGGCTCTTCATCCTTGGAGGTGCGCACATTGCAGCCAAGCCATTCAGGAGGTCAATGGCCTTTCTCTTCTCTCAGCAACTATCTCTTGTACCAATTTCTTCCTAGACCCGGTTTATGAGTGACCCTAAACCCTAATGTTCTCTTCTGAGCCTGCTTTTACTCTAAACAGTTCAGTTTGGGGCTCTTTTTAAAAAAATAGCTCCTGCTTACATCACTGCCTGTTATGGCTGCCAAGTACTGCTTCTTGTCTAGGTTCTGGGAGGCCTTTTCTAGGGGAAGCTCATGTTGTGTTTGCAGTTCGCATTATCCGCAGGCTCTTTTTTTGGGGGGGCTGGGGCAACCAGCTGTTGTCAATTCCCACTTCTTTCACTTCTACTGGATCTGGATCCGTGCTTGTCTTGGTCACAGGTTCCTGGCTCTGGCAACTTGAGGTCACTCTCAGTTGGCCTGGGACAGCTTCCTGCGCTGCCATTTTCCTCTGCTTCTGATGTGTGTTTGAGATTTCTGATCTTCCTGTGGTCTTCTTTTAATTGTTGGGGCACTCCTTCCTCTCTTAGCTAAGTTGAACAGGCAGTTTTTAATTATAATTTCAACTTTTTAAGTGAGTCCCTGAGGAGACATTGCATAGCTCTGTTACTCAACCACCTTGAACAGAAGTTTCTCATGACCTTTTGTATTGGTAGATAATTTAAATGAAGTCATATTGCCCATAAAATGATCTGACATTTTGAAAGATGTTGTGAATGTCTCTTTAACCAAATATTCTAAGCTTAGTGCAAGTACTGATATTTTGAAGAATTGATATGAATATTGATTTTGCAAGTATTTGAAAATGCATCAGAGCCCTGTTGTATATGCCTTTCTCTACTCAGGCCAAGTGTACCTGAAACATCTGGTCTTTCATTCACAAAACTCAACATTCCAGTGGAAAATGTTATTGGAATGTGCAAAAATTCAAACAATAAGCCAGGACAGCTGCATCTGAGACCAGTTTTATTTTGAAACTTGAAAATTCATGCAAATAAACAAAAGCAACACATTTAAGAGGCAAATTAATGACAGCTTACTGGAGATAATTCAAAAAGAAGAAAATTCAGCTGTGCTTTGCAGCCTTCTGTCTGGAATTAAAAGAGGTAGATTATTAATTATCCTGAATAAGATAGTAGATTTATGTAAGACAAATTTATACTGTATTATACATAAGAAAAAATTCAGGACATTTTATACTCAAAAATTTTTCAAGTATAACAACTCCACTTTTATTTTACTCCAAGTTTATTCTCTTTCTCTCTTTCTCAACTCATTCTGTATTTCATTTTTAGGTCTTTTAACTGAAAGCCTGTCATAATGAATCTGGGCCTGATAGGCAATTTCTGGACTTCACATGACTGTTTTCATGGGAAACACAGTTCAGCTGGAAGCTCCCAACTGCCAACATTTTATTCAGGGGAACTTGGAAAGATACATACTTGGAAAAATTAATTTATTCATCTCATCAAAAATTAATTCAATTCTCATATATTGAGTATCCGTGAAAATTGTTTGATTATATGATATTTTTATTAAAGAAAAATAAATTAATTGAAAATTGAGAATATTAGGAAAATAGGTCATATGGTTAGCTGTGAGAGAAACTCTAACTTTTGAATGAGCTTGTTGATTTGCAGATATTTTAGGAATTCTTTTTTCCATATCCAAAATATCTTTTTTTATATGTAATTTTTAGGCTTCTTAATTTATGTCTTGGAATATTGTTGACAACATAGTTTAGTGCAGTTTCAAAAATACATTTAATGATTGATTTTTTTCTCTGTTAAAAATTTTATGTAGCTTAATTTTAATCTCTTTTTCAAAGCAAGCAACAATTTAAAAAATGCTCTCTTGCCACTTTATAATGCAAACCTTACTTACTAATAACTTCAATTTCATCAGTTACTCATTCTACAATTGTGCTTTTTATTTGACTTGTTCAGCTTGCACAAATTCCTGCCTGTGACACAGTTTTCTGATGTTGATACTGGTAGAGTTCATTTCACGGCAGCCAGGCACTGAAGAATGAAGCTAGTATGTCTTCATTGTGAAACATTTGCTGAAACTGAAACATGCACTCTTAATAGACCATTGTACTAATCTGAAGTGCTATGCTTCTGTTCAGTGAATTAATCTGCTTAACATTCCTTCTCTTACATTCTGCAAAATCCAGCTGCCAATTGTTTCCTCCCAACGGACTTCTAAGATTTGTTTCTGATTTATGTCTTCATTTGTATAATTTTCAATATGCACTCATTAGTATGAACTTTTATAACTTGCTTTCGCAATATTCAGTTTTTTTGTAATTAGACTATAAGCCCAAGAGGTTAGCACCAGCTACTATTCACCTAGCTAGCAACACCATCAAGGTGACTACTCATTCACCTAAAATGCTAAAATAATTTTCCTAATGATGATGCCCATTCATAATAAATTTCTCAAGTGTTTTCTGAATGGTCAAAGATAATTTAAACCAAATTTCATCTTGAACTCCGATTTTTTTGAATTTTGCTGAAACAAATTATGGCCGGTGGAGAGACTATGTCAATTGAGGCAATCAGGAACCATGCCTGGGTTAGGGTTTGGGAACCATGCCTAGATTAGGCGATTGAGAACTGGCCTGGATTAGAGTGAGAGTGATTTGTGGGCCAGGGAATGAGAGAAGAACACCCACCTGATTGTTGGAGGCCAACTGGGATCTCGAAATGTATAAAAGGAGGGAAGAAGAACGATTGTACAGCTTCTTTCTGTGGGAAAGCTCTCGCCTTTGCAATTGTCTATGGATGCCCACTTGCTACACAAGGCAGATCGTCATCACACATTCACTCCAGTCTCGACTTGCACCTGTCCCTCTGTTGCTGTTCTTCAGTCGCTGATCTTTGCCATTGTTCTTCAAATAACTGAGATCTGCAGCCGACTCTCACCGGCTGTCCTGCTGTCCGGGACAGGAGATCTACTTCGTGGTTGAGCAGACGTCAGACACTCCAGCTCTGGCACGTGCAGGCTGCCATCTTGGACTATCTCTATCCTCGGATTTGTAAGCCTTCTGAATAGATCCTTTTTGTTATAATTTCTGTAACTTCTGCCTTTTGAAAGAACCCAAACTAATACACAAATCTTAAGAGGTAAATGTACATTGTCACTTTTAGATCCCAGCGTGCATTATTCCCAATCACTCTGAATAGGCAGCTGTTTTCTCAGTGGTTCTCTGTATCTGCAGAGGCTCAGGATTGTGCTGCATCTTAACACACACACACACACACACACACACACACACACACACACACACACACAAATTCTAAATACAAAAAAGAAGCTTTTCAATTCAGAGCCTTATTTCAGAGTTTGGAATCAACTGTCAACAAAGCTTAGGCCAAACTATGCCTCTATTTTAGCTACAAAAATGGGATTGTTGTAGCTATAAAAATGGAATTTACCCAGTAAATAATTAATATAAAGGAGGTGAGGAAATTTTAAGTCATGCATTCATTTAACAACTAGTTATTTAACATCAACTAAATACCTTGTATACTTCTAGCCTCCTGGGATATATAAGAAAACAAAGGAAAAGATTCCTGTCCTTGCAGAATACAATGGAACAGAAAACAATTAAAAATTAGTAAATATGCTCATGTTCCTATGTTTTGAATGTGTTTCCTCCAAAATTCAGGTGTCCCTGGTGTGGATGGGATTAAGGGGTGTTTAGGTCACGAGGGCTTCTACAGGGGCAGGATGGGGAGAGACATTTTGCTCTTCCGTGTTCTGCTATGTAGAAACATAGTTTTTCTTCTTTCTAGAGGATGAAGTGTTTAAGGCACCGTCTTGAAGAGCAAAACAGTCCTCACCAGATGCTGGCCCCTTGATCTGGGACAGCCTCGTCTCAATATCTGTGAGAAATAAATTTTGTATTTCATAAATTACCCTGTCTTAGCTCTTTTGTTACAGCAGCACAAGACAGACAAGACTGGTTATGGAGGAGACTAAAGTAGGGGACGATGGGGACTATGAAGGGTGAAGGATGCAGAGACAGGTCGGTGTGCTCTGGAAAGGTGACATTAAGCATAGACCTGCAGGAGTGAGGGCTGAGCCAAGGCCTCGTGTGAAAAGGGATATGCAAATGCTGAAGCTCTGACGTACTTACTTAGCTAAACAAAGGCCTGGAGGCTGGAGGCCCTGGATGATGAGAGCAGTGAGGAATGAGGTCTAGTCGTGTAGGACTTGTTCTCCACAGTGGCTGCGCTTCTGAATCACCAATGGACCTCTAATGGACTCAAGCCCGGACCCGGGCCTCGGCCCTGGCCCTGGAAGTCTGGGTTTAATAAGTCTCCTTACACGACCTGTGGGAAGCCTTGAAGCCGTAGTATGGACTTTGGCTTTTATATTGAGAAAGATAGAGGCCACTGGATGATTTCAAGTAGAGATATGATCTGACTAGCTTTAAAAAAATATCCCTTTGGTTCATGTGTTAAGGGCTGAGGGCAAAGTCAATGAGAACACTGCCTTAAGAAAAGGTACTTGCCTAACTCCATCAGCAAATACATCTTAATAAAAATAATAACTTTTGGAGAGAAAAAGAAAGGTATTTATTTATTTTTATTGGCTTATTTCAGTTAACATGATGTCCTTTGACTCATCCGTGCTGTCACAAATGACAAGCTTTCATTTTTGATGGCGAATTATTGTTCATGCATGTAAATATGCTTCATTAGTTTTAGACCAATAGTATATTATCTTCAATCATTATATAAATATATATTATATAGACCAACTTTCCTTTTAAAGATTTAGAAAAAATTAAAATAAAAAGTCTTATTGACATAACAACTATGTATATTTATGGAGTATCATGTGAAGTTTTGCATAAATTTGTTTTCTCTACCCGTTCATATGTTGATACACACACAGGCTGATGGCATATCTTGTCTACTGGGAACAACACTGCAATAAATAGGAGAGGTCAGATTATCTTCCACATACAGATTTCCTTCCCTTTGGACACAAATCCACTGGAGGGATTTCTGCACATGTTCTCACACATATGGAATATGAAAAAGTTTATATTATAGAAGTTGAGAGTAGAGTAGTCATTACTGAAACCTAAGGGAGGGAGAGAAGAGGGGATTTGGGTTGCTAAGAACAAAATTACTATTAGGTGGAAGGAATAAATGTTGATGCTCTATTTCCTAGTAGGTTGACAACAGATAGAATCATACACTGTGCCTTTCAAACTAGGTAGAAGAGAGAATTATGAATGTCCTCACCAGAATGAACAGGTAGATGAACTTATGGATATGCTAATTACCTGATTTGATCATTACATGATGTGTATGTATATTATATCACATTGTGCTCATAAATATATATAATTAGCACCTGTAAATTAAAACATAAAACTGGAGAGAAGCTGTTTTTGTACAGGTTTACAAAGAGCCAATATAAATTACTCTTATGAGAATATTATTATAAAATACTACACATTATAAGACTCTGAGGTCATAAGGTCTTCTGCAGGGGTATGGTGGAGAGAAACATATTGCTCTTCCATGTTCTCCTATGTAGAAACATAGTTTTTCTTCATTCTTGAGGATGAAGCGTTTAAGGCACCATCTTGGAAGGTATGACTCTTCATCTGGGGACATAGTACTGTATTATAAAGTGATTTAAGAATTGGAGATAATTAATAATGGGACTGGAGGAATATCCCAATGGTTTGAGCTCTTGCCTAGCAAGTGAAAGGCCCTGAATTCTATTCTGTAGCATCAAATAAGCTGGGTGTGGTGGCATATGCCTGCATTGTCAGCACTCAGGAAGTTAAAGCCAGAGTAGTGCTATGAATTTGAGGCCATCTGGGCTATATTGCACATTCAGGACCAGCCTGGATTACTGGACTACAGAGTGAGATCCTGTCTTAAAAACAAACAAACAAAAAACTAATGAAATAATCCATATGAGGTAGTTTGCACAGTACCCAACACATAGAAAAGACTTGAAATTATTTACTGTTATTGTGCTGTTTCTTTATTGCTTATGTCTTTGAAAAACCAAATAGCTTGTCATAAAGATAATTTTGTTATTTGATGGACAATAATTTTATGATTTGAGTTTAAACATGTCATACATTATTAGATAAGCATCAAGCTCTTTTGCAAATACTGTTTAGTGAGAAACTCTTTGGTCAAGATTTGTGACAATGAGATTATTGATGAAGGCCTCCTTATAAACGATACAGCCAACACAAGTGACCAGGGCTTTTAGTTACAAATCCACTTTGGAAAATGTACAGTACCAACCTGTCTTTTCCTGAATTTCTCTCTGTAGGGAATAGTATTACTTGGCAGTTCAACACTTCAACTGTGCACAATGTCTTTTATACGTGTGTGTGTGTGTGTGTGTGTATGTGTGTGTGTGTGTGTGTGTGTGTGTGTGTGTGAGAGAGAGAGAGAGAGAGAGAGAGAGAGAGAGAAAGAGAGAGAGAGAGAGAGCTGGGCACAGTACTGCATTGAAAACCAGTTCAGAAACAGGCTGACTGCAAGAGGATCTGTGTTTTGTCTGCTAGCCAGAAGTTAATACATGCATCAGCAGTTTGAATTGAAAGAAATGCTTCACAATGACTTTTAAACAGCAGAATTCATTGACCATTTGAAAAAGTCACCACTTCCTACCGCTTTCTCTCTCTCTTTCTTTCTCAGAAACCCCAGAAAACAGTTTGTTTGTTATATTCCTTATACTTTTGGTACTTTTGGTGTAGGGGAAGCTTATTATTTTTACTGTTTGATATTTCTCAGAGCATTTCTGTTTTGGCCATAACTTTACACAGTTTTGGGACTTGTTTTTAAGATAGTCTTTGTTTTTTTCTATTATGGAGGTGCTACGTGCTCAGTGTGCAAAACATAAGAAGAAAACTCTTTTATAGTCCTTTCACGCATTGATAGCTTGTGGACATTATGTTTTGCTTTTAGACATTTTAAAATATGTGTTTTTGTGAATACGTAGTTGCAGTTAAACAGTGGATTTTATTCTTCAGAAAACCATAGGTTTGCCTATACAATACAATAAATAGTTTAAGTTGCTTTTACCCCTTAATTGCTTAAAAGCAATTTTTATGCTACTAAAAATTCATTTTAAGGGCTACTGGTATGCCAGTGTCGGTCTGTATTGTAGCATAGTCAATTAACCTCATAATATGATAATTGAGTCTGTACTTCCTCTTATGGCAAATAAGGCAGGGCTGAGCACTTTTGCGCATGAAGCCCTATTAGATTGTTTCCCCAAGACTTGATTTCTGGAAGAAGACTTAGTGGATCAAAGGGTCTAAAAATTTTTAGGGTGTCTCATAGATCGGTAAAGTTCTCTCCAAGAAACTGAACTAGTTTGCTACCCTTGGGGGGATTTCAAAGCATGATGAACTCTCTGGCTTTAATTTCAAAGGATTATTAAAAATGCTCTTTCTCATCATGCTTTGAAGAAATAAAGAGTAAACCAAATATTACTAGTAACTTAAAACATTAAATTGCCATTAAGAGAAAACTTGTTGCTTTGGCTCTTCAAAAATAACTTATATACAGATGTGCCCCATACAAATAATATTTAAAAAATTTAATATTCTGGGCATGTACCACATAAATAGTACCACATTAATGTACCACATTCATAGCAACTGGGATTTTTCCAAACTTTAAGATCTTAAGACCATGACATTGTCACAAGTTAAGTAACAGTGTGTGTTTAAATTTGAGAAACCTGATTGAAATTGCTTGACTATTAAAAAGAAAATTCTTGTGGTATTGTATGCCTCACTTAGAAATAATAAATTATTTAAAAGAAATATTAAAAATAAAATATATTTTCAATGTCTTTTTTCCCTTGGAAACAAACTAGGATTTAGTTTTTAAAAAATCAGTGCACTTTAGTTATGTGGAATAGTGGGCTAAATTTTGGCACATTCTTATACGCATATAACACACTTAGATCAATTTCTACCCTCCCGTTGACTCCCCCTGCAACATTCCTTAACCAGATTTAGTTATGAACTGCACAATATTTTATTTAGTTCGGTGGTTGTCAAAGCAGGGCTTTCAGACCGGAGGTAGGCATATCACCTAGGATCTGGCTAAACATACGAACTCTAGAGCTCCACTGCTTTAAGAGTCAGAAAATCTGGAGTTGGTGCCAACACCTCATGTTTTAACAAGTTCTCCAGATTCTTCTGGTGCATGTTCAAGTTTGAAAAGCACTGATTTAAGGTGTGAAAACAAATCTGCTTGCTTACCTACCAACCCTTCCACCACCTGAGGCTACACAGCACTGAGCTAGAGGTAGATGGGAACTCTTCTGCCCTACAAGGCTTTCTCAATCACGAGCGTTTGGAGAAGTCACGTGATGAGCTTACCGCACGACCATAGGTAACAAAAAAGTGTGCTTAAACACAGTTTTAGAGACAGTCCTACCTGGCCTGAAGGAAATAACAACAACAAATACAAGTCTCAGATTTTTCTTTCTTTTTCACCTTGTAAGAAAAATTTCTTTGCTACTCTCAGATTTTGCGGTGTTATAGGAGTAAAATGTATGGATAATAAAACAGAATAATCTTGAGAGAAGGAAGATCACTTTGTGTAAGTGTCGGAAGGATAGTGATGACTATTCCTCTGTAAGGTAATGCCAAGGAAGCATTGGACGTTGCCTTGTTTAATCCCCCAACTAGACCAAGAGAAAGTGGCTTCTTAAAAACAGCACCTAGAGTTAAAACATTCTGCCCAACATCACAAGACACAGGGGCAGAGCCGAGCTGAAGCCGTATTGCCTGATTGCAAAGAATGTGCCCACTCAGTGAGTCTTTGCCCCATCTTTCTCTCTGAGCGTCAGTGCCCATCTTCGTTTCTGTGTGACAGCGCTCCCCTTCCTGTCTGTGTGACAGTGACCCAGCTCCAAACCATATTTTCCTGCTCTTTCTGGGTCCTTCTTGCCCTCTGAGGCTGTGATCTTGATGCACCTGGCCCCATGAGCATGGGAGGGTGTGGAGACGCTGGTTGTGGGAGAACTAGCATCTAGGAAATGGTGAGCAAAAGCAAGTTTAATCACTCTCAGGGTTATTTGCTATCTAAAACACAGAGCTCAAAGAGGAGGTTCTTCACATGCTAATTTAGGGTAGCCTTTTCGGTAGTCTCACAGCTGGATGGACAGTGTATCAGACTGCCTAGGGTTCCCGCGGAGCAATGGTTTTCCTTGCCGGTGGGTTAGGAAGGGTTATTCATGTGCTTTGGAGTGTGTGTTCACA
>PVKB01003391.1:0-204063 GCA_004027205.1 Ctenodactylus gundi
AGAGTTTTACATAAAGTACTCTATTAAAAAATAATAAGACTTCTCAGAGCAACATCACTCCTATATTGCTGGCAAAACAAAGGACTTTCTTTCAGAAAGCCACCTTGGTGCATGTGGCAGGATTTTAACTCTTGCACAAGACATGACCAATTTGAGGTATCCCGGTTTTTGACACTCATCTATAAATAAAACAATAGCATAGTTAATGTTAAAGTTTTGATTGTTTTATATGCAGTATAGTTAATGTTAAATGTCTGTTTTTAAATTATTTAAACATTAAGAAATAAAGGACAAAAATTGTGGACCTCAAGTTGGAAATGGTGCCTTAATCTACAGATGCTATGCAAATATATTAAGATAATATTAGTATTTTGTCATATTAAAAAGAGTTTCTATTCAGCTTTCATTCTTAAAAATAAAATGTGTATGCGTTTGTTGACTGGAAAATTATGTGTATATTTTTGGATGTCCTAAAACAACCTTTCAACCATATGAGCCTATTACAAAGTCATTGTTGTATATATGTTTCTGCTTCGTTTTTGCCCCTTATGTTAAATTTATTATTTCTTCACTGTACCTTTCTACCTGAATTTCTAGTAAGCAGTCACTTGAAATGCTTTTTGTTCTCTATGCTTTTTGATTTTCCTGAAGAATTTGTTCCCACTGATGATTCCCGCCTGGAAACCATTTTCCTCTAATCCCAGATACTTAAAATTTACAGTTAAGCCAACCCTGGACACACGTGGCCTTCTTCCATGATGTGCTCGGGTTAGGGCCTGCTGCTCACACTCCTCTTGTTACTTTTTCACTATTTTTAAATATTATATTGCAGCTTATTTCCTTAGTCTGAAATTATTTCTTCCTTTTATATTTCCATTTTCATATTATTTAGATGACAGTGACTACACTAATTTTTTGTTCGGATTATAATTCTTATATTCATTCAAAAACATGTGTTTGTTTACATGTCTACACATGCTGTCTCTTTAATGAAAGTGGTTGATGTTTGAACACAGCTTTGAGTCTTAATTAACAACTCAAGTATTTATAACATATGTATCATGTGTACATATATTTATAACATATGGCTCTATTTGTGTGTGTGTGTGTGTGTGTGTATAGTGTATATATGAGAATGCATATCATAGAAAAGTAATATATGTATTACCTTTATAGATTTGAATAGGAGTTTGTTATACATATGCATAATATATATGCATGTATATATATGCGTGTATATTTGTATATATATATATATGTGTGTGTGTGTGTGTATGTTTATACAGATGTTATTGCTTTTGAAAAATTGCTATTTTCTTCTTGATAAGGAATATATATTTTTCATCTTTACAAAATTTCCATTGTTATCTGTGAATATATTTGTTTATTTCTTAATCAGCAATTTTTTATAAACATAGAATATCCCAATAGAAGTAATTTAGTTGAGTTGTAACACATAAGGCACACTGCTCTGTGCATCAACCACAGCTACCAAATTGGGTATTCAAATAAGGAACAGGGGATGAAACCGCGGCAGCACTATGAGTCTGAATTTATCTCCTTGTGCGTGTGTGCATGTTGGTGCCTCTCTCACTTTCTCTCCTCCGTCATTTTCCTTGTACATATTTTCCTCTAGTGAGTGTGCCTGAGTTATGTGAATCATTTTCTAATCAATAAGAAATTCAGAAACTGTGCCAAGGTAGATTAATTTCCTGAGTTGTAAAACTTAAGAATTTGAAAGCCTTAGTGATTCCCCCAAATTTCTCAGGGGTCATATTAAATAATTTTTGGAAGTATTTTACTGACAAGGATTTATTTCCCACCCATTCACTATGAAAAATTTTACCATTGGAATTGGCTGCTTATTAAATGATTCTTTGGAATATTTTTGTGTCCTATATAGTTGACTCTCTTTGTGTTATCTGGGCATAAAAGTGATTGTTGGAATCACTGACTTTAAAAAAATCTATTTGAGCTAAATGCAAAGAGAAAGAGAGTTCTAATTCTTTATAGGAGAAAGAAAACGAACTTGTCACTAAGCAAGACCACACAGCATCTTACACTCTCAGTAACATTGTGAACCATTCCAGTCTCCACGGGCACAAAGGATTTTCCTAGTGTGATGACATCTCATTTTGCCTTCATTACCCAAGCCGAATTTCTGAGCCATGCAGCATTTAACTATAAATTCCAGTTCTAAGGCTAGCTCCTTCTATTCCTATCTCTGCTCTTTTAGCTGTTGCTAAAACTACAGCATCTTACTGATTTTCAAGCCCAGATCTTATATGTGTCTAAAAATGGAAAAAAAAATTAATTTCTGAACAATCAAAACCAATAAACTCCATAAACTATCATTTTGCTCTGGCATTATCTGATCATATGCTTAAATAACATTTGTATTTTTAATTATCTTTTGCAACATTTTGAGGTAACAGTTATAATTTTAAAATATGTTATTATATGTCAGTGTACTGTCAAGTGTTGAAATAACACAAAGTTTCAATCTCATCCTTACAATTTGTTGTTTTTTGATCCTGACATCTGAGTAATTTGTTTTATTTGGTGAAACACTTTAATGAAGATATATTAATCAAGAATTTATGGGCTGGAGGAATCTGTAATCTCAGCACTTGGGACACTTGGACAGAAGGATTCCCATGAGTCCAAGGTTAGCCTGGGCTACATAATGAGTTTAGGACCGGCCTGGGCTGCAGAATAAAACCCTGTCTCAAAAGAAAAAAAATGCATAATTTCTAAAATATTCCCATTGAATAATATGTAAACTATATACACATTTATTATTTTATTAAAGATCTATATTATTTTTATGAATATACCACTATTCTTCAGTGCCTTTAAAACAAAAATAGACTATAATTTTATAACTTTATTTTTACAAGTATTATTAATGTTTTAACATTTCATAACCAAGAGCAACACTTTCCAATTAGAGTATTTTTTCACTTATCATCTTAATTTTCATAAGTATAACAAATAATTACTATTTTTCTCACCTAATAATTGCCTATTTATATTGTTTGATATTAACTGATATGTATAACTTATGAAATCCATTGTTTCTGAGGGCATTAAATATTCCGTATTGGAAATCTTTTAAATAATCTGACTTAAATCAAAATACATGGCATTGTGAATCATAAGTGTTATAGAATTTGTGAAAGTGTATCACAAAAGAAGAGTTACGGTGTACACGCAAGATCTTGGTGCTTAATATTTAAGTTCTGTCTCTCTTCCACACTTGGCCTTTGATGTTAAATGTGGTCACAAAAATAGTTTTGATCAGACGACTACATGCCAACAAGATGAGTATCAACTCTAGACAAGAGTAAGTCAGAGATAGCATGAAATATTCTAGCTATTCCTGTTACAACAAAGCACCCGGGGAATCAATGTGTTGCAGATGACAGAATCTCTATCAACCTGAAGCAGAATCCATCTCCTGTTGCCAACAATAGACATAAATATGTCAGCCAAGATTCCTTTGTTGTGTTTTTTTATCCAAGCAACTTTGCCGCTTCTTGCTTTATAAAATGACAAATCTTGTGATGCCTTTTTTTTTTTTTTTTTTTTTTTTTTTTTTTTTTTTTTTTTTTTTTTTTTTTTTTTTTTTTTTTTTTTTTTTTTTTTTTTTTTTTTTTTTTTTTTTTTTTTTTTTTTTTTTTTTTTTTTTTTTTTAGTTCTCTCCTAGGTCCCATCAGGTTCTATCCTAATTTATGTGACTACAGATCTTACAATATTTTCTTTCTCCTGCCAATCTTTCAAACACATTTTCTAATTTTATCTTCAATTTGTCACTTTCTTTGAACCTCCACTATAGTCACAGTGGTCCAAACCACTAGAATTTTTCATGTTTTCCTATTATATGTAACAGCCACAGGACAAGAAGTGATAACTGGACACTTGTATGTCTCATATTTAATACTTCTGCACCTCCTTTAAAATAAGGTCAATCTTTGCCTTTCTCTCTAGTTTTGCTTTTCTTAAGCACCCTCTTTTTCCAATTGAGTACAACAACATTTTATTGCTGTTATTATTTATCGAATACAATCAGGTCCTTTCTTGAGCAAAGATTTTTCTTGATTTGTTTCAGTGAATGCTCAGAACTCTGAGGTCCAGATCATTCTGAATCCATAGACAATGTACCAACAAGTGAGTGTTTTTAAGAGCACGAAGTCTTCCTTACCATCTTTTTCTTTTATCTTGACCACTAGAAACAACATGGCTCAGTCTCACCAACATAGTCAAAAAGTGAAATTTTCCTTACGAAGGCAGAATAAAGGATTGGGGATGTAAAAGATTAAAATTTAGTACACCAACTTCCCAAGGTGAATGTAATTACTGTATTTTATAATCATATACTAAGAAAAAGTAATTCGGTTTAAAAATATAAACTACAGAACAGAAAGAAAAACAGGAAATGGATAGCAGAGAGCAATCTTGCATGTGGCCTATCTGACCCTGTTTCCTGCCCCTAAGCACACCATCCCAGTGTTATACTGCATCGTTTTATTCCCCTGTGAATAGTTCACTAAGGTTCTTTACCTTGAAAATTGAAATTTTGCTGCAGTCTGACTAGAATACATTCTTATCTCTGTCTACAAAAAAATCTCATTTCTCATTGGCTCTGAGGTGGAACAATAGGAACTTTCAGTCCTTCTTGTAAAGCAAAATTGCACCTAGAAGACAGTGTAACAGTTTCTTTCTTTCTTTTTCTGTTTCTTTCCTTTTTCAGTACTGGGGATTGAACACAGAGCCTTCTCTCTAAGTCATATTCCAGACACGTTTTATTGTGTGTATGAGACAGAATCTCTCTAAGATGCTGAGTTGCTCAGAACAATGTAGCGATTTCTTATAATACTAAACCCACTCTTGCCCAGTGATTCAGAAACGGGGCTCAGTGGTATTTGCTCAGAGGAGTGGAAAGTCTACCTCCACACACAAAAACCTGTCTTTGAATATTGAAAGTAGGTTTATCCATCATTCCCCAAACTTAGAACCAATCTAGAGCTCCTTCAATTGTTGACTGTATAAAAATACTCTTTTGCACTCAGGAAATGGACTATATTTTCAGTGACAGATAGTGAAGAACAGCAAGGGACATGAACTTGATGTCATTGATTTATGTCCCTTTGAAAGAGGATACACATTATATTATTTCAAGTATAATATATTCCCCAAAATGGAAAACTATTACAGAGACAATGAAAATTCGACAGTTGTGTGCAGGAAAATGTCCTATAGAAAGTGTGCATATGATCCAAGATGGTGTAACTTCTCAATTTTTCGTTCAGAAACCAGAAGATTGTTTGCACCATGATAATATTTTGTCTTTCTCTTTGGGAAGTGTTTCCATCAGGTGCTACAAATATTTTAGCTTATGATTCTGACCAAATAATATTTTACACTAAAAATTAACAACCACTTAATGTCCATAGATGTTTACAATATTGAGTATTTATTTATTTATTTATTTATTTTGAGACAGGTTCTTGTTCTGTGGTCTGAACTCAACTATGGAGCCCAGGCTAACACCGGATTTGGCAATCCTCCTGCCTCAGCTTCCCAAGTGCTGGGATTATAGGTGTACATCACCACACACAGCTGTGTGGTACTGGGGAATCGAAACCAGGGCCTTGCAATTGCTAGGGCAATGCTTTAACTGTTGTACCATTCCTCCAGCTCACAATATCAACTCTTTATGACACTTTCTTCTCCCTGTCTTTCAAAGGAGGAACTTGTGTCATAGAATCAAATAGCTTGGCTAGAGATAGCCACACTGGGAAGCGACAGAGCCGTGGGCTAACTTCTGTGCACCGTCACTGCTTGGTGAATACTAACAGATAGTTGAGTCTGGTAGAGCTTAGAACAGCTTGTGGTAAATGTTAGGTCATTGTTAGGTATTATCATTATAGCTGTCATTATTTTTTTATTATTTATCAGGTGTTCACCATATGCTAACCAGTGTGCTATGAATTATTCATAGCTATATGGTCACACATACTCTAGTTTCTCCTGACAACAACTGTTCTCACAGCAACCCTGTGAGTGAGGAACATGCACTGCCTCGGGTGACTTGTTTCTGTCATACAACTAATAAGCAGATGTGGTCTAGGCCAAATCTATACTTAAGGTCATAGCCTTTCACTCATTCATCTTGTACCCTGTGCATGACCTAATATGGTTTCTTTTCACAGTTGTCATTCGTTTATCATTCTTCTGAATTTTAAACTATAACTTTATGTTCTTGACAGGCATTCGGTTATTCTGTCCCTGTGAATTTCTTTTTCTTACTTAACCTCTATAGTTGAAAGCTCTGGGAACCAATACAAGTCTAGCAATATTGCTGTTCATCTACTGGGAAACTGGGAAAAAGACACATTGCCGGGTTAGAACTGAATTATAGCTGTGTGCTCACCACATACAGAAGTGACCTGGGTGTGAGAGGCAGCTGCCAAGAGGGTCTGCCTTGGACTCTTGGTAACTCCACTGCAAAGCGGATTTCTACCTCTGGAACCAAAGATGAATATAGATTCTTGCTTTTAATGAACAGAATATATCAGAAGTAGTAAGATATAACTTGAAGATAAGGTTGTAGAAATACGGAGCTTCAGTCTTGCGGGCTCAGCCTTGCGCTCTTGGCTCACAACCACTATCACAGGAAGTATGTCACCATAAAGGAAGCAGTCCTGTGAGGTTGGAGTCCTATCTGGGGAAAAAAACCCCAATATTTCTATCAAAATACCTATCAACCGACCAATGGATACACAAACTGTGGTATTTATACACAATGGAATACTATGCGTCAATAAAGTCCAACAGCGTGGAGGCTTTTACAGACAAATGGAAGAAGCTTGAGAACATCATGCTTAGTGAAGTGAGTCAGAAGCAGAAGGGGAAACATCGAATGGTCAGTCTCTCTGATATGAGAGTCCCAGATCACAGCTCTTACGGAACTTACAACAAAAGAGTGAAACAGAAGGACAGGGTGGGGAGAGAAGGAGGGGTGGGTAGTGGGAGGGACAAAAGGAGAATGGGAAAGTCCTTGTCACCTAGACAAGACACGTAGATGCACAAAATGCTCAACTTCATTGTAAAACTTAAATTTTGCACATATACATATCAATAAAATGGGGGAAAATAAACATGCGCACCTTCTTAAAAATAAAAAAAAAGAAAGAAAGACAGTGAAAATCTGAGTTTGGCTGATGGCCACATGAGTGATTTTAGAAAAAAGATCTTTTGAAGCTGGCAGTTAGTTCTTTTAATCAGATCCATAGTGGATTATCTCCTAATTAACACTTGAGATTTCTGTGGCCAATAGATTGACCTCAACCTCATGTGACACTTTGAGCCATAAGATAACTAACTGCAGTACACCAGGACCTGACATAATCTAAGATTGTTACATCCTTTATAACTTGTGTCTTCACTAAGCATATATGTAACACTCTTTGGGGCCCCTAGCATTAACTTCAAATAGATATAAGCAGAATTGAAGTGCAGAAAGTGCAATTTAATAAATACTAGGAAAGATATTTTGTGTGGGGGATAAATTCTGTGTACACCCTGACAAAAAAGGGAGCAACCAAGATGTACTGCAAAGCCAAAAGCAAGAAGAAACAAAATGACTTGCTTATTTTGATGTTCAATGATGCTTCTTTCACAAGGCCAATCCTTCCAGTATATTTCAAGGTTAAGCAGCAAATATTTCTAAAAGATTCTTGATAATTCTCTTACAGAAAGCCGCATGCCAGCTTGATTTTAACAAAGAATACAGTGTATGTACCATTCTCTTCACTTTTATTAGTAAAACTAGAAATACTCCTTAAGATTATTTCACAGTTGAAATTGATTTGTATGAAAAGCACTATTAACTCACTATTTAGTGGGATGATAAAATTTTTGTTTCAGTAGTTCTGATAGACCACAGTCATTAATTAGGAAAATGATAGTCATTCAAGAACATCATTAGAAGGATGAGCTTCCATTTTTTGGGCGGAGAGCAGCTAGAAAAACTGAAGCTGACGGAAGGGGATGCAAATTTACAGAAGACTAGATGTTTTAAAGGAATGGAAAACATGCAAACATGTGACCTTGGAGATCCTTGTATCCTGAACTGGTATTTACCTAAGAAGATACAAATAGGCATAATATTTTTTAAAAAAGTGATTCGGGCTCAAATAAATTTAATTTCAAAAATGCTGTTTGGGTACACTTGACAATTGTAAAGCTCCCTTGTATCTCAAGTAACTGAAAAATATGGCCAGATCCTAGCATTTTCTACCTTCACCTAAGCATTGGAATGCTTTTTTAAAGGCTAAACAATTAACATTTTTCAAGAAATAATATTTTGTGATGCAATAAATTAGGTGCAGTCTTCAGTATCAAAAATTAAGGGGTTTCTAGTAAGCTGCCTGGGTGTAGGAGGCACATTCAGCTAACCCCAGGACATCCTCAGCACATCGTAGATGACAGAGGGGCATTTATAAGCATGTCATCAGTCAACAGGTCTGTAGACACCTCATCATGTTAAGTTAGAAAATATCAGATACATGCGTATATTACTTTCAACTACAGTCTTACTTCATATAATGATTGTTTTGTCTTAAAAGGTATGTTAATTCACATATAGTTGCTTAGTGAACAGGATGGCATTGAATTTATTAAACATAATCTATATATATTTGATCATTTTTTTTTACATCTCAAAAACTCTGCCTATGAAGGAGAAACTATGTTACAAATGCAAAATAACAAGAAAAGTACTTTGAAAGCTCTATATTCAAGCCAAATAGTCTCTCTGGAACCCGGAAAAAAAATCACAGTGATATTTAAGCACCAACATGCCACAGAAAATTGTAAGGAAAAATCTAGTCAAATATGTACAATTTGCTCATATTGATAGTATTGAGTTTGATCTTTATTATATATTATGTAATTATTTCAATGTCAAAAGATGATACAAAAGGGCTTCCAGATTATAGTTAGGATGTAAAAATGAAAGGCTCAGCATTTTCACTCGAACAAGATTTTAGAAAGCTGAATAATCTGCAAAATTATATCTTTAATTGAACCCACCAGAGAGCTGAGGTCATAGGTTCAATTACACAGCAAAATAAAACGCAGCACAGCTTCCTCCATGGGGAGATGCTACATTAACTCTGATTACACTTTGTAGACACATTGTGAGAAGAAAATAAGGTCAGCATACCAAGTGGCGATAAGATTCAGTTACCATTTTTAGTGACTTGCTGAAGGTTGGGTGGGGGCTAGCGTAAGAGTGGATGAGCCCTGTGAGCGCCAGGCACAGGAGAGCTTGCTCTCAATGGAAGGCTCAGCTGTACGGACATTCTGAGGACCTTCAAAGGGCAGAAAGCATTTGAGGCATCTTTCTCTAGGCCTCTGAGGCTCAAAAATATCTTATGTGACTGGTTCTTGAGGTCATTCTCCGCGTCATCTTGTGGCTCTTTCCTGAGCAGTTCTAACCTAAGAACACCTGGGAATTTGCTCATCTTCCCCCCACCAGCATCTCAATACCCAGAGAATTTCAGAAGTCTAGAGGCTTGTGTAACAGCATACAAGATCCTACATTTTCTAGGGAAGAGTACCGAAGAATGATATCTTATGAATACTTTTAAAACCAAGGCTACTTGAGACCTTTTTTTTTTCCTTTAAAGGTACTATCGGTGCAGATGCTGACCCACGTACAGAGTATTGAAATTACCAAGAATCCTGGCAAACTAGTTATCCATGTCTTGCAGACAAGTGCAAAACACTTTTACTATATCCACTGATTTTACTAGAGGGTAGTAGATATACAAGGAGTGATTAAAGAACACAGTAAATATTTAACTTTTAAATGTACAGATATATTGCTGTTTCCTCCTCAAAATACAACCCCAAGCAGATGAAACCCACTTCATAAGCACCATAGAACACCTTGTCAGAAATGCAAATAACAAACGTTAAATAGAAATTATAATATGAAAATACGTGTAATATTGAAATTTCTAATTTCAAAGTTAAAGAATGAATTGCATTAGTATTGAATAATTGCATTAATTGTTTGAAGTTTGCTCCTAAATGATGACTTCGATAAAGATAGGTAAATGATTTACATTAACCAAAGCAAGAGTTGCAATTCTACTAGTAGCACTGTTTGTCCTCATAGAACAGCTTGCGGATTTTTTTTTTTCTTTTTTGGTAAGGTGTCAGACTGTTGTTTTGAAAAGACAAGATGATATAGAATATTAACAAAGCTCACTTCACTTAATTTCCTTGTTGGTTTGTAGATAGGA
This sequence comes from Ctenodactylus gundi, assembly GCA_004027205.1. Taxonomy (NCBI): domain Eukaryota; kingdom Metazoa; phylum Chordata; class Mammalia; order Rodentia; family Ctenodactylidae; genus Ctenodactylus; species Ctenodactylus gundi. The sequence goes on from PVKB01003391.1 coordinate 10,320, forward strand.
ATTTTTGATTTCTTTTAAGAACTTTACTACTCAGATGAGAGAATATCCAGGCCCAGTGATGTACGCCTGTAATCCCAGCAATTGGAAGCCTGAGGCAGGAAGACCACAAGCTTGAATTCAACCTGGGCAACTTAGTGACTAAATGATCACTTTTGTTATCTCAAAATCAAAAATAAAACAATGGACAGTAGATATATCTAGGTATGCCTGGGTTGGATTTGCAGTATTTATATATATATATATATATATATATATATATATATATATATATATATAGCATAAGATTATGTGCATAATATATATCATATATTGTAAAATGTAAATATACATTACAATAAAATCATATTTAAATCTTAATTATTTATCATGAATAGTGAAATTAAGTGATTCAGAAGTAGGAGATGTATACTCTATATTAAATTGCATTGCTTACATACTGGCACTTATAAAACTTAATGGAAGCAAATTTATTAGTGTCTCCCTTCAAATCAATGTGTAATTACATTAAGATTCAACCTGTTAAGATCAATTCATGATAGCCTTAAATTTACAGTCGCCTTCTTGAATCCTTTCTTGTTTATGGAAAAGTCTAACACTAGCAGCACCAGCCACTCTAATAATTTTTGCAAAGATACTACATGAGTCAATTAATATGAAACTATAAAAAACCCTTGTTTTGAACCTGAAAATAATGATTTGTATCCTCACGACTGCAATCAATTAGGCTTCTGTTTTCAAAATTCACCATTACCAGTGAAAGAACATCTTGTTCTCCCCTTTTCATGCGATGTTTACAAATAAAATCTGAAAATAAGAAGAAATAGTCCTCATCAAGATATTTAAGGGATGCTAATTCTATCCAGGAGACATTATCAGCCTTTTACACTGTGATCCTTTCAAATACTTGAGATGGAACATGGAATACTAGCTTAAAAGGAACTTTCCACAACATATAAATAGAACTGGTTGCTAATCTTTTCTGAAACATAGATTTTTAACATTGCAGCTGGTTTCAAGTACTGAATATGTGGTAAAACATCAAGTAAGAGGTTGAGTTTTTTTTTTTGTTGTTGTTTTGTTTTGTTTCTTGACCAATTAGTAATGACATGTCAACTCTGAAAACAAGAGCGTGGGAAATCTTGACATTTACAAGCCTTCCGATATAGAAATAGCAAAATATAGAGTTAGCTTTAAAATATTGGTTGGTTAAACACAAATGCCTGTGGATCTGTTGCATTTTGCCTCTGCAGTGAGATGATTAAAGATAACATAAAGAAAATAACAATAGCTCTGTTGTCCCAGCCCACGTGATAAAACATGGCGAAAACATCTGAACGTCTAATTTTCTGAATATTTATTTGTGTAGGTACTTAATTTTGGTATCAAATTTAATGTATATCTTAAAGGATATAATTACATCTTTCATTTTAATTGCATCTTTCATGGGAAGTTTTAACTGTTTAAAAAATCTTGTCAGTGTTTTTACTTTTTCCATTCCTCCTATAATGGAAAAATAAGTAAGTTTTTGATTCAGTAGGATGTATATAAAAGTAATATACTAACGCAAAATATAAAAGTGGTACTAAAGTTTGGAAAAGCCTATTACTAATGATTTATCTGGAATATATGATATGTCATAGTTGTGTTAAATGTATGTGCTATTGCTTTATTACAGTAATACATGTAAAACTATAAAATCTGCAAAATATGTGCCAAAATTTATCAATAATGGAAACATGTTTTAGCTAGGATATTTACCTATGTAATATATTTGAAGTTGTCTTTATAAATATAATTATTAATGAACTCAGTAATAGTCGAATGTTTTTTGTATGTACTAAATTCCATATTTGTGTAATAATATTAATTCATTCTTTTGACAAATGTTTGTTGAGCTTTGATAACACTGAGACACAGTTTTTTGAGGAAGAATACATAAATAAGAACTTAAAAGCGTATTACAGAAGTTTTGGTATGTTCATATATAAATGAGATTGCCTAAACGAAAAAAAAAAAAAAAGGATTAATTCTCAGGTCTGAACTTTCTAGTCAAAGGTAACTAGAAAATTTCACTAGTCAACACATACTAAACAAAGAAAGTGTGGGTTGTGATAGTCTGGGTAAGCCTAGCAATGGGACAGTGTATAAAGGTTTAAGGCCTATTTCAGAAGAAGAGAAAGGAAAATTCCTTTGAAGTGATAACTGTGATGCAATGCATTCTTCATTTTATCAGAGACAGTCCATTTTTACAATTGCTGTCTGACAATTTACCCGGGCAGCCTCTGCTGCACCCAGAAATGAGAATGGGACAGAGTCAAAGACGCTCGCAGCTATTACAGCAGACGAGGCCAGGACGAATTTGACAAGGTCATGGGTGATAATACCGGAAGATCAGAACTGTGAACTGACTTGAAGTAAGCACTGTGGAGAAGGTACCCTTGTAATCTACCTGCCCTCTGTCCGTTTAAATATTGCCAAGCAGAATTTGAGATTTAGGAATTCCTGCTTCAGGAACGTACAGTTCTTCCTGAAAGAACTGAAGTGTGAGCACAGGCGCAGGTTTTCTGAAAGCAAGAAGCTCAGCTTAATTACCAGTGAGGAGACGGAAGTCCACCTAGGGGAGCAGCGCTGTGAGAATAGAGCGGAAGTAGATTCACAGAACAGTGTGGACTTGGAACCTTAGGTTTTGAGAGCTAATTTGAGAACTAAAGCAATAACTCTGTAGGTTTATATGCTTTTGACACTGGCCAATAAACATATAACATTCTTCCAAATGTCGTTCACATTTTTTGTGGAAAATTATTGCAATAAATAATTTATTAACATTCATTTCCACCTTCTTTTACTGAATAACAAGATCTCTGCTGAAATGAAAATAACATAGGCATTGTGTGTTAATCTAAAACTTCTTAGTATGCATCACACAGAACAGCATGACTATTTCCATGTGAATAGTATTTTGTTCATGTATGATAGACAGACTTTTTATTGTTGTTGGTTATTTTGGACAGGGTCTCTTTCTGTAGTCCAGGCTGGTCCTGAACTTAATGTGTAGCGCAAGCGGGTCTTGAACTCACAACGATCCTCCTGCCTCAGCTTCCCCAGTGCTAGAATTGCAGGCATCCGCTACCACACATGGTTTTTGTGTTACAAGGGACTTGAACTTTGGGCCTTACACTTGCTAAACAATCACTCTAACCACTGTGTTATTGCTACAGGCCCCAGTGTGAACTTTTATTATCTGTTTCTGGCAAATTCCAAAACTTTCTTTACGAGCACTCCTTAAAATATTTCAAGGAAGATCTACACATTTTTAGTATATTTCTTTTCATTTTCATGTTTAAAAATATTTATTTACACAAAGTAATTCTTACTTGGATATAATTATATTACCAGGCTGTGTTTATGTGCTTGGGTACACTTTCAGTTTTTAGCATTTTAAAGTAAATTATGCAAGCATAGTATTGCAAGTATAAGGTTTAAACAGTTTCAAAATTCTCTTTGAAGTTTATCTGCTTTAAAAATACATTAATTTTCTATAGACAAAGTTATGAAATTGATCATAATCTGTTATTTGCATATATTTATATTATTATATATGCCAAACTACACTGGATAGTGCTGAAAATTTCTGGTTTTGCTTGGAAGAAAGCCCTTGGTTTTGTATGAATAGAACACTATTAGCCTCCAATCCAATTATGCCATGGTTGTGTTGAATATTGCTTTAGAAAGGAGATAAAAATATTTAGATGGTGTCATCACTCATGAGTTTGAAGAAGAAAATAGATCTTCTTAAAATACTGTGCCATTCTACATGCGTTGGCCTACTTTTGAGCACTGGGCTATACAATTAATCATGTTGGGTTCTCAGGATGAACCACTCTTCAAAATCTGGAAAACCGAATTTAGTAAGTACAGTCTTTAGATCAACAACCTCTAAATAGTTTCATGAGTTTAAAATTGTATTAATGAATGATATTTTAAAATAAGGCATTGACTCACAACTTTACTCAGCCTAAAAAGACTATATATTAAGATTGAATATTATGGACGAAAGCAAGAGCAAAACAAGAAATCTAAGCACAAATCTGTGTGCATAAGATAGATACCTTCACAAGCACATTATTTTCTAGTGTATGAGCTGAATCAGGACCAGAGTCTTACGCAGTTTTTTGGCGAGTTTGAATTCACTCATAAGTTTAAGTGATTATGTAATTTTCAACAAAATTTACAATGACTGAAGAATGAGAACAAAGTAGAAAAATTCAGTCACAATAACTAAAACATTAACAAAATGACCTTCGCCAGTGCTTCAATTGATTTTAAGAATTTAGTATACTAGATGAAGTTGTTTTTGGAACTCTTGAAATGCATTTTTTTAGAACATTTGAAGTTCTCTCGCGATCAGTTGCAATTATATTCGTAGGCCTTAGCTACCAATGTTTCTAGGACTTGCTTCTAAAATGACATTTCTGAGATATCAACCTAGATCAGAGTTTCAGCTTCTCATGAAAACTGTTTCTGAAAACTGTTGCTGCAAAACACTTGCTTCCCGTAACTTTTTTTTCCCCTACTCATTGTTTTTTAACAGTGTCACAGCTGACAGAAACCACAGTAACCTCTTCCTAAACTTATTCTCAGCTTTCTCATCCTTTGTGCCTCAGACAGCTCCTCGGTATTTTTCACTGCAGGATCCAGTACAAGTGACTAAGCTCCGATGTAACTTCCTGCGCCTTCTTTATTTGCCCTTGTTTCCATTACACAGGGTTTTCCACTACAGAATCGCCACACGGTATTGTGCTCCTTTTCATCACTCTTTGAAATAAAATAACTTGATATTTGAAAAGTCTGGCCAATTAAATTCATCTTACCTTTCTTTTGTATGCTACTTATTATGCATTGTTCTCTAAGATAATTAATCTATTTCAAATATACTGAAGCAAAATATGTACCTCTGATTTTTATAAGAGCAAAACAGAGTAAAAATTAATTATATTTAAAAGCATATATTATGCATTATGCAGGAATTTTCCTATCAGAGTTTATATGCATAGAAAAACCAAAAACACTTTTATGGTTTACTCAGAAAGAGTAGCTGCTGAATAATTACATTTCATCTTATGGGTGAAGCTGTGTGTTGGAAAGTAAATTAGCTTTTTCTGGAACGAAGGCATCAAAAGCAAACATATTAGTATTACACTTCCATATCTGTACTGTATTTTACACACATATCTCACTATTCTTAAAAATTTTTGCTTTATGGGGAAATATATTTGTTAAGATTTAGATTGCAAATGTTTACAAAAAGAACTAAGAAAACTAAAATTTAGGGATGGTATAAAATGCAATACAAACATTTTATAAAACTATTTAGAGAATCTTAAAATTATAGGAATGCCCTAATTCTGCTTAGCATTCTAGTTAATAAATGCCCTCTTCTCAGGTAAAAATGGTTGATTATATTTCTAATTGTTTAATAGAAAGCTCACAGTTAAGTCCAATATCATTCCATCTACACTGCATTCCACCCACCGTCACCCCTATCCTTCAGCTCACACACTTGGAAAGTCTCGAATTCCCATCCAAAAACAGATGATAGTAACATATTTAATATCATAGTATCATAGTTCACTCTTAATCATATCTAACAGAACAATTCAAGTTCATATTTCCTTATCATCAAAACTAATATCCAAAACTTAAGAATTCAGTCCTGATGAGAATATTCCCAAAACGTACTCTCCTTTGAATAAAATACCCAAAATATATATTATATATAAACAAGTTATATAAAATTGATTACTGTGTCATAGATTCCTATAATGTATGCCTCTATTTAAAAAATTGCATGTGATTTTTAGATATTCTTCATATAGTTATATGCAAAATTAGGAACCGTTTTGATACACATATTTATTCATATCCTTTAAGAGAAATATTTTATTAAATGTATATATAAATTCACCCACAAAATCAATATCACACATAATAATGTCCTTAGTGATAGTTTCTGCAACTATTTACTCTTTACGGTTTTCATTATCCTGTTGCCAGCATCAACTCTGTACTTTCTTGTAATGTAAATTTTCTTATGATTAAGTTAGATTTTTCACCAAAATTTTAAGAAACATTTAATGTAGACATCTGGGTATATTAAGTGAATTTTTAACAGATAATATATGTTTTTAAAATAATAGATTTGCAAGGCAAGAGACGTGCCTCAGTGATTAGAAGCACTGGCGTCCCTGGTGCAGGCCCTATAGCTCGATTCTCCAGTACCACATAGGGTGGGCATGGTGACACATGACACACTTGTAAAAAATAAATTAATGAATGAAAATAAAGACCTGAACCTCATTCAATTTAAAAGAGAAAAATAAAAAAATTAGTAAAAAGAATGAGGATTTTTATGTTGAAAATATATGCACTTGTCTTTAAAACAGATATTCTTTACAAAAAAACTCAAAAAACTAGATATGGTATTGTAAAAACCTTGTTACCAGATGAGCAAATATGTACTGTGATCTAAAAATACAATGACTATTTCTATTTTCACAATATATTACAGTAACAGACACACTGCCATTAATCCTTCACGAAAGTAATGCTTTCTGCGTCAACGCTCTTTTCCCACCACTCTTGACCACTCTTGACACTTTCTGAAGCAACTCTGTAAATCCTCCAAAGTCAATGCCTTTGTTGGCGCTCTCATGACTCCATGTCCCGATTTATTCAAAACGTTGGATTTTCCTGGACATCTGATTTTTGGAAGAAACAGAAGTTTCAAGGTGCCAGATTTGGTGAATAACGGGGAATGGTAAACCTTCAAACGTTTTTACTAGCTTGCCTTCCAGCTGGACAGTTGCTAGTTGGTGACAGACATCAGTATAGTCTTGACCACGCCTTGGGAAAGCAGTCACAAGAGAGGATTTTCAGAACTAGTTCAGAAAGAGGCAAGAACTATGGGCTAAATGTGTTATAATGGAACGGAAATATTTTTAGGAGTATCAAGGGCAATGTGTATTTGTTATCATAAATTCTTAATTTAAATGTTCACCACTTATTTTGACAAATCCTTATAGATTTATAGTTTGCCTTGGGTTTTGTTTGTTTTGGGAGCAAATATGATATGTAATAATTTTTTTCTAAAAGGATGGGAAAGCACATCTAATATACACATTTTAAATGCAGTAATGAGAGAAAAGTTAGACAAAAGATTAAAGCACATAGTGAGCTTTTATAGCTGGCTTCTTATTACTTCAGTTTCTACTACTTTTTTCCTCTAGGACTAATTTTCGTTACATTTATCGAAAATATTCTCACCTTAAGACTTTTGCACCTCTTTACACACACTTTAATTTAGTACACAGTTTTCTCACTTTGTCTGCCTTAAGTATGAAAAGCAACTTATTTTTCAAGGAAATATTGCCAGGATTGTCTACTGTCTTGATTTTGGCCTTTACTCTATGAAAAAAAAAAAAGCTGACATTGGCCTTTATATAGATTAACAGGAAGAGTAAGATAAAAGAAAAGAAAGATAACTCAAGTTATGATTAACCTCAAGTCTCACATTTACATCAATTGCTTTTCACCTTACTTGTCTCTATGAATGAAATTGTTCTTTTGATTCACATTCAGTGATGTGAGTCATGAATGAATGTCAAACAATCTTTTATAAAATATTCGTTTTTGTCTCTACTGGCTAAAATGAGATTCAATAGTTGATACACTTGATTTCAGATTGCTTTCTTTTGCTTTGTTTTGGTTTGTTTCTTTCATTAGAGTAAGAATCTCACTCTTTAAAACTTGCTGACCCTGAACTCAGTGTGTTGCCACAAATCGTGGGGTCACTCTTACGTCAGTTCTCTGAGTGGTAGGGTTATGAGCAGGTGCCACTATATATAGCTGAGCTTTCAAGTTAACTTTACAATTATTAACTAAACATTTACTTGGAGCAAGAATTGTAATGAAGTTCCAGCGTGTATTAAACAGATAATATTTCAAGTTTCAAGAACATCAGTGTCTATTGCTGTTATTAGTGTATCAAAAACCTTTCAATCACACTTGCATGACTTTAATTTTGCAGAACAATAAATGGCATATAGATTATTAGTCACTCATATATATCTATGTAATCTCAAATGATGTGGGTAGAGAGTACAAGGACAAACTACATATATACATATGAATTTGTAATATATTTATTATAAATATAGAGAATGAATATTTATAATTTGAAATGTATATGTTTCATCCTTATAAATGTATAATTCATAGAACTTAGTTTTCTCTGTCAAGAGGTCTATTTTATTAAAATTTTTCTAATATATATCATGCCAAATGTAAGAGAGCAACATGTCTGTAAAATATGGCTTTCAAATTATGTTTAGATATCTCTTTGGCTACTGGTAAATTCGTAAAAACCTTCCATATTGTACTTTACTTAAAAATTTCAGGTTTTATTAAGGGATTAATTTTCAAAAAATGATTGTGATGCTGCAATATTCAGTCCTTATGATCAAAGTCAATTATAATTCTGCTATTTACTTACAAGTAGCATACTAATTACTTTTTAAAATATCATCCTTATGATAATCAACATATCTCTCTGTGTAATTTATTCTTTTTCCTAGCAAAAAGCTCATTAACAGTCATGAGACTCAATAATGTTAATATTCCCAAGATGAGTGATACAAAAGATTCATTATCTACAAGCCACACTGGAATCATTGAACTGGATAATTTTATATGGTTACAATTATCTCTCAAGCAATGTATCCATATAAATTTCACTAAGTGCTTAAGCGGCCTATTGACCCAAAGGGCACTGTTAGTCTCTGGTTTGATAATTTAATATATTAATGCCTAAGAAATAATGCATACTTTTTATTGAAAAGTTTTTTTTGCTCCGTTTTGAATCAAATAGGCAAATGGGAAAACTTAGAATGCTGAAAAATAGTGAAAGAGTTTTCTCTCTTTTTGGATGTTGTTTACTCTCTCTCTCTCCATATATATATATATATATATATATATATATATATATATATATATATCTTACCATTATGAATTAAGAGGTTTTGACTTTCATAAGCTGTGTAAGTACAATTTAAATCAACATGCAGCTTGGCTACAACTAGTTTTGCTGAAACTTTCCAATACAACATAGTAAACAACTTATTTAAAAAATCATAGTCAATTTTAAAATATTTTCACATAGTGAATAATACATGTGTACATAAGGTTTTCTCATTTTATCTTAAATGTTAATGTTCTAAACTTTATATTTATTTTTAATTCTTATAGGAAAATTATTCGAAGCCCTAAATCAAAATAATCGCAGAACTATTGCTTTACTATTCCAAACTAAAACTTTCTAAAATAATTTAAATCGATCAATCACAGAGTTGAATATTTAAATATAAGTTTGGTTTCAATTAATACATGCAAGGGTTTAATGGTGTGGAATCTACAGTATGTCATCACTCCTACTCCTTTAGATCAGCGTATCTCAACATCAGCTTCAAAGAAACACTCCATAGAGCATTGGAATCACTGGTGCATAGGCTTCAAAACCACTAATTCTCACTTTGTGGGCCTAAACTGCTGCCCGACCTTCAGAATTGTCAAACACTCTCCTCAGGCTACACTACTGTGGAGCTGAGACCGGGAAATGTGATTCGGGGGAATATCAACAGAAAACTATAGCGCAAACTAGGCATTTAAAAAAAATGTTTTGGACTTCTGCCTAACTTACTCAGAAGTATAGAAACCCAGTCATCATTGGGGGAACATTTGGTAAAGTTCCTGGTAATGTTTAGTACCTTCATGATTTTACTAAGCGAGAAGTGGAGGGTCTTTACAGTGAAAACTATAGTACCTTAAAGAAAGAGATGGAACAGGACTTTAGGAAATGGAAAGACACCCCAAGTTCTTGAAAAAAAGAAATTATTAAAAGACCAGATTAAATATAGTGCCAATCAAAACACCAATACCCTTTTTCTTAGAATAAAAAAAAAAAAAAACCTCTAAAAATTGTATGGAACCAGAAATTACCCAAATTGCTAAAACAATCCTTACCCATGGTCCTTGACTTCAAATTATTTTGTAAAGCTGCGGTGAGTAGAACACCAAGAAACCTCAGCCACCTAAGCGTTGATGAAAGAGGCAAAATCATTCACTGGAGAAAGGAGTAATTCCAACAAACGATGCTGGGGAAGCCAAGTATCCACATTCAGAAAAGTAAAGTCAGACCCATATTTTTCATTACGCCAAACTCAAATAAAAATGAAAGAACGAGACAGTAAAACAGAAACATTGAACCTGCTGATGGATAAAATGGGTAAAATACTAGAAGACATAGCGATGGAAAAGGACGTCATGAAAAGAAGGCAGATTGTCCAAGAAGTAGCCCCGAGGATTACCAAATTATATTACATCACACTAGAAGCTTTCTCATAGCAAAGGAAAAAACCTGCGAGGTGAAAAGACAACTCACACAAATGGAGCCAGAAGGGTACTCCTGCAACAGAAGGCTGATGACTAGAATTTCTAAAAAACTCAAAAAAGTACAAACCCAAAAAGCAAATGATCCAGTCAAAAAATATACAACGGAAATGAATAGACAATTCTCAAAAGCACAAGTACAAATGGCCAACAAGTACGTGAAAAAAGAAGTTTAACTTCATTTGTCATCATAAAAATGTAAATCATAACATTGAGATTTCATTTCTTTGAACAAGAATGCCTGTCATTTTACTGATGAGAATTTGGGGGGGAAAAAGAATGTTTCTCCAATATTCATGGGATTATACATTAGTGCACCCATTATGGAAATCAGAATAGAGAGTCCTTAGAACACTAAAACTAGTAATCTCGGTTGACCCAGCTACACATCTCCTAGGTATCTTTCTAAAGGTCAGTAGCATATTACAGAGATACATGCATACCCTCTTTATAACAGCATAACTCATAATAGCTAAATCCTCGAAATTGTCCACATTTCTAGCATTGGAAGAATGGATAAAGAAAATGTAAGATACTTTGGAATGTGTGTGTGTGTGTGTGTGTGTGTGTGTGTGTGTGTGTGTGTGTTAGAATAATATGTTGCCATATTGTCAAAAAGATAAATTTGAAGAATTTTTGAGAAAATGTGTAAAGTTTGACCATATAACGATTGGACAGGTGGTTAAGTATTGCATGGTCTTATATATGGCAAAAAGCCAAAATACAGATGCTAAAAGAGCAAGATACTAGAGAAAGGCTAGCAAATAGGAAGATACATTTCTCTTAGGAGGGAAGGAGACTTGAGGAGGGAAGTAGGGGGAAATGACGTGGGAGAAGGAAAGAAGAAGAAAAGCGATCAATATGTGATGTGTGTGTGCGCACTGCTTTTCTGAGATTAATGGAATCAACCTGTAAATTAATTTGCAGCTTAAAAATACAAAGAATGTAAAAATGTGTAAATATATTTAAGTATTTATGATGTCTCTCTAGTGCTTTCAGCAGCTAAAAAGATGGTAAAATGTTTGAGGGTGCACGTCTGTACATTAGCATGCTCCTGAAAATGTAATTGTATGTGCATATATGTATACACATACATGGTACACACACACACACACACACAATTATAAACTATTATTATACTTTTTGAAACAGGATCTATAGTCTGGACTGGTCCTGAACTCACCCCAGGCTGGCCTTAAACTGACCTTAGTTCTCCTGTCCCAGCCTCCCAAGTGCTGTGATTATGGAGTAGATAATTATAACTTTAATTGAAAGGTAGTCAAAGCTTCATGAAATCTGATGAATGGAACCTTCTTGATAATATTTCAAACTCATGTATGCTCCATCTAGCTGACTTCTGCCGAGAGAGAGAGAGAGAGAGAGAGAGAGAGAGAGAGAGAGAGAGAGAGAAATACTGAGTTTACTGTGAAACCCCCTTTTCTCTTCACTATCGCTTAGATTTTAGGCCTTATACACTAAATTCACTATGGACTGACTAAATCGATCCTTGCAAGCCATAAACTAAATGCCATTTTTAGTTACAGTGAGGGAATAAAGTCATCACACTTGAATTTCTTGTACCTTAAACAATAAAAGTAAACCAAAGCTGGTGATAAGGCCTATAACACCAGCACTTTGATAGGCTGAGGCAAGAGGATTGCAATTTCAAGCCTACCCTCGGTGACTCTGTAGGACTCTGCTTCAAAATTAAAAATAAAAAGAAATATTATGTAATCAGTCATTGTTCATTGCATTTTCTGTTTTCATTTGGTTTACAAATCTCCAAGAAGTATGTAAGAAGAAGGTATTCAATAACTATCTGGGAAACATCAATAAGCATGAAATGCGGAGATTTACCCACATCAACATGGATACAAAAAGAAAAGTGTAACAAGCACTGATGAGGATGTGGGAGAAAGAGAACTCTTGAATATTGGTCCAAATATAAGTTAGTAGAACCATTATGGAAAACAAAAGTTCAGTTCCCAACGAACTACATGGAATTACCCTATGATCCAAAATTGCTACTGCTGGATACGCATGATAGGACCATGCTGAAGCTCTTATCTGTCCACTTGCCCTCCTAGGTTCAGTGATAATAAAAGGAAAGAAGAAGTAAGTCAGTCAGTATGTCAAGACAAGTAACAAGATGAACTTGTGGAGACATGTAGTCTGTGTACTAAATAAGATACTACTGTGCCACAAAGAAATAAATAATAGTCTCAGGATATAGGGCAGGTGGTGGAGTGCTAGTCCAGCATGTGTAAAACCCTCGGTTCAATCTCCAGTACTGCAAATTGTAGAAAAGTAAAAGTAAAAAAAAAAAAAAATCTATAATTTGCTGCAGCATGGTTGGAACTGGTGATCCTTATGTCAAATGAAATGATCCAGGCACTGACACACAGTGCTACCTGGAACATAATCTCTCTTATATGTGGAATCTACTAAAAGCTGATTTCATTGATCAGAGACCAAGTATGACCATAAACCGGAACCATTAGATGAGGGAACGAATGAGAAAATGTTGGTCAATGTAAACTAAGTTCTGTTTAGAAGAAAGCAGCTCTAGTTTGCAGCAAGGTCACTGTTGATGATAACAATGTATTGCCCACTTCAAAAACCAAAAAGGATTCAGACAGCTTTACCGTATAAATAATAAATGTTTGTGGAGAAGAACGTGTTTAATCTGATTTAAATATTTTTTCATTGTATACAGCTATGAATCATTCCATGATAACCTGTAAGGATGTACAACTTTCATGTTTCTATGTAATGATGAATTTTAAAAATTGATCTCCTGTAAGTTCAGAGTAGAATTCTGTTTATTAGACTCTATTATGAGTGTAGGGAAGGATGAGATTAAAAAAGGCTGGCCATTGGTTAATCGGTTGCAATTAGAAAGAATTTCCGATATGGGATTGTACAGCAGGGGACTGTATGGAAAAAAAAATATACAGTACATTTTTTAAAATCCAGAGAAAGTGATGTTTAAATTTTTCTCTTTAAAATGATAAATGTTTGAAGAGACAGATACTTTAGACCTGATAAAAACATTACACAATGGATGCATGTTTCCTTGCTAATAAGCACAAGTGCTGTGTTTTTTGTATCAGTTAAAACTAGATAAATGAATTAAAATAAATGAAGATTAAAAAAGCAATATTTTCTTAAAATTCTGTCAAGATTACAGTAAAAGTGAAATTGTTCTTCTTGAACAACTGAAACTGATGTTTATTTGGTAACCCAATTATATTAGTAAATTTAACTAGTTATTGTAAAATAAGCCATAGAGGTCACTGCCTGTCTTCACTTGCCTTCAATTTATCTCTAAAAATTATAAGTGCATTTCTAGTTGTGATCACTTTAATAGGACTTGCCAGTAAGTAAGGGGAGTTACACAAATGTTGGGCAATATAAATGAACCAAAAACTTTTACTAAGAAAAAATAAATTCTTCCAGGTATTTTTAATAGTTAGACTTTAATGTATGATAATTTAGCAGGAGAAAAAGTAGACAAGCATGTATAGACATAGTATATGTAGAATCAAAGTTAATTTTACTCTGCCAAATTGCTCATTGTCACTGTGCTTAGATTCTACTTTTAAAAAAAATGAACTTTATTGCATGCCACATGTATTTATTTATTCTGAAAAGTGTGGTTCCCAATAACTCCTCCCTGAAATTACTTCTCCAGTAGGGTTACTTAGAGAAAAATATCTCAAAATAATGGAACAGAAGTTAATTTCACATTAGTTCCTGACAGTAACATCACTGCAAAAGTTAAGAAAAATGAAATCATGTTAATATAGCATTATCAGATGCGAGAGATTTACACTTATTTAGTCTGTATTTTTAAATATTCAATGTCATAGAGTTTTATTGTATAGTTTAGTGAAAGGTTGTTAATAGATATTACTTAGCTCATATCAGAGAGACCATTTGATGTTTCACCTTCTCCTTCTGACTTACTTCACTAAGCATGATGTTCTCAAGTTTCTTCCATTTGCCAGCAAAAGCCTCCACGCTGTTGGACTTTATTGATGCATAGCATTCCATTGTGTATAAGACAAAGTGAGAGAGGGGGAAGGGTGGGAGAGGAGGGGGGGGCAAAAGGAGAGTGGGAAAGCCCTTGCCACCTTGACAAGATAGGAATGTGCACAAAATGCCCAACCTCATTGTAAACCTTGAATTTTGCACGTATACATATCAATGAAATGGGGGGGGGGGAATAAATATTGACCATTTACTTTTATGTTAAGAAAAATATCTTAAATTCATATATAGTTGCAAGACATGATTTCTAATATTAGAAGATGTATTTTATGAAAACAAAACTTTTCATATATGCTTTGATCTTCAATTTAGGCCATTTTTATTAGATTTATTGTCTTTCATTCTCCAGATATCCACTAACCATAAAAGTAATATAAATTCATGAACATAAGAGAAATGTTGGTTTGAAATAAAATATTTTACCTCTGGCCTACATTTAATATTAATTTTAATGGCTGATAACATAACACAAGATGTAATGAATGAAGCTATTAACTTCTTTCTGAGAGCCTTTAAAAATATCTAGTTTACTAATGACATTCAAAATACAGAATTAAATAGAGCAAAAGAAAATCAGCTGCTATTAAAAAATACTCGAAACATATCCATTGGTAATGTGTAATGAAGTGAAAATTAAAATTATATAAAATTAATAGAGCATATCCTGTGTGAAATTATAACTTATTATTTATGATTTTGATTTTAAGTTTCTCTCACTTGTCTTTTTACTGATTTCTAACATTTCAAATAATGCAATGCCGAAAATACCAGCATTAAATGAAAGAAGCTCAATGAGCTTCGCACACATTTTATTTATTTATTATTTACCTGTCCTGCTGTACTGCTGCCTACTCTTCCTTACGGCCAAAACTGTTACAGAGGAAATTCTGCAAAGTAGACAGTTCCCTAAGCTCCAGGGGCAAGAACAAAGAAAGGACCATAAATGCAACTGTACCGTCTTAACCCTTGTCTCCCCAGCCGCAGGCTTTCTAAGCAGATACAGGAGGAGGCTGCCCTTGTGTCCTCTCGTCTGAGGCCCCTGGGCTGCCCTCTCATCCCCAAGTCTGCTTGTCCATCACTTTCTTCATGTAGATTGGAAATAGAAGGAGAACCTTCAGAAATGAGAAATTTAGGCTTCAACATGACTTTTTTTTCTTCCCTTTCCTATCCCTACAAATCAGATGGCCTTAAATTAGAGCACAAATACCATGAGCATCTTGAAACGCAACAGCCATTTATAAACTTTCTTAGATAAAAGCTTTGGGATGACTTTTGCTATTATATCTGCTTCCTACAGAACTATCCTTCTTTATTACCTTATGTTACTATTAGTAAGGAAAATTATCTCTTGCGATAGTCTGGAAATAAAACATGTTTAGCTTTAGATTAAATGTTGGACAACGGATCACAAGGAAAGCTGGCGATGGTTACATTCTTAATTTTACTGAGAATGAGAAAGAAGAGACAGAAATGAAGTTAGAAAAAGGTTAGAAATGTTTAAGCAAGAATACAATGGAAAACCTTAACAGTGCTCGTGACACTGAGGACCCCTTGCTATCCTTTGTCTTACAAGGAGAGAGTCAATACTCTGAAACAAAGATTTGTCTAAAATATATTTGAAACATAAATGTGAATGAGGGGGTAAAGAGAACTTCATTATTTTTCTGCTTTGGAGCTAGGTAGATATTTGAGCAATGCATTCTGGTCTCTACCACTTGTCCGCTCCCTCATTATGACTAAACCGGTGTAAGCTGAAAAATCTCTTGCCTAATCAATGATAATAAATTTCTAATGACATTTCCTCTTTTATTTATATTTCTCATCCCCCAAGTTTCCATCCATAATGTCTAAGTGTGTTCGTGTCAGCAGTTCTACCGTGTGGGGGACTGCGTGGTTAATCAGAATAGAATGAAAACAAAATTGGCTAGTAAGTTCTCAAGCATAAAATGGAACAATGGATGGAAAGGAAAGTTACAATTAAGTGAGTGTCAGAAATTAATGACTCTGTCCGATATGGCTGGAAATCTTTAATTCTCACAACATAAGAACTACTTTCTTCTAAATGACAGAGACACGCAATGAATGATATAGCTTCAGCCTAGGTCATGCCAGTAGAAGTTGGCAGAGATCAGATCCAAAGTCAGGTCAAAACCTTAACATATGTCTTCTAACTAAACTAAAAGATACAATGATTGGAAATTCCGTGCACAGTGACAATATATAAAAAGGAGAAAAATGAGCTATAAGCCAGGCAGGAGCAGATTTTGGGAATGCCTACCAAGACATTAGATGTAACATACACCTACCCTTTTCTGGTTGAACAGTGCTCACTCATTTGGAAGCTTTATGCACCCTATAATTTCTCTGTTCGCTCAGAAGGAACTGCTCTTATGAATGTCCCTGAGGTCTGTTTGGTGAACTAATGAATTTTGAACATATAAATAGTAGAATACAAATTTTAGAAATAGAAGTACACATTTTAGAAATACAAATACAAATAGAATATAAATTTTAAAAATTGTTACTTTTTCATTTTTAGTATGAAAAGCCTCTTTGGTTCATTTTCTTGTGTTATTATTTTTTATTTAATGCATTTTTATTTATTTATCTTGTGTCCTCATTTATGTTATGCTGCATAATTACATAATATACGGCACCAGGCCAATTGTATTTTTCCCAAATAGAATCAATGAATTGAAGAACTAGAAGATATTTTATGATAACTAGTGTAGCTTTAAACTGTCCTACAGTTTAAAATATTGCAACTGAGACAAGTTAAATAATTAGTATAGGGTTTTAGGGTTTTAAAGAGTACAGTGGAGTACAGATAAATTTAGGAACATGAATAAGAAACCTGGAGTCCATTTTCCACACTACATTAATAATCAAGGTATAATTAACAAACAAAATCCTTAACGTTATGCAGAAAATTGTGCCTTTTTGAAATTCATTAAATACCTTTTTGATATCACAGGAAGAGCCAAAATTATCTGTTGATCTATAGCCTACATGTAAAAATTCTTTTCTTTTAAGCTCAATGTTACAGTCATGACACTGTTCAGGTTATTTTGTCTGAAGTGTGTAGCCTGAACTTTATTTTTTTCTGATTTTTATATATCTATTCTTCCTTCCCTTAGATCTTCCAGTAATTCACATCTGAGCTCACTTTCCTCTTGTCACTTTTCGCAGCAGGGTGAGGCTACAAAGGTAACACTTTACTTACCTGCCGTGTATTATATTTCATTTTGTAATTGTATGAAAAAGATACTTTAGAGAGAAGGAAAAAAAAAAAAACTCATGGTACTTGACAGGATGAATTTTGTGCCAAGCCTGTAAGTACTGCATGCTTGTGAATACCAGCAGCTTTTCAAAGAATTTTCATTTCATTTCAAGTTATTTCATTTAATTCTCCAAATCCATCCACAGAGGGAGGCAGGTATATTTTATTGTCGGCTTCATAGACGAGAAACCTGGCATAGGAAGGTTAAGTGATTTGACCAACGTTACACTGGTCTTAAGTGTAGGTGCTGCACATAGGCCCACATTTTCTATTATTCAGTATATCCTCCACCAGGGCTTAGTGAGATCATCAGCCCCACCTAATACTTGCTACCTGAAACTGCAGGATAAAACAGTTGTCCCAAAAGCCACACACTGGCCCTTCTGCATTCATGTAGAGCAGGTGCCAGCAAATTAGAAAGCAAGCCTATTCTTTCATTTACATTTGGTATGCAGTGGTCTCCCACCTACAGTGGAGAGCTTATTAGGTTCAACAACAAGCTGTATGACCACAAACCCACCTAATCCAGGCTTTTGACTGAAATACTTGCTAATAACCCTGGTTGTAGCTTAGGAACAACTAGAATGCATTCTCGGATTTTCTTGCAGCATTCATGTTTTCTTTCCTGCAGAAGTCTCTGGGTCGGGCTTTCAGGGAGCCTTTTTTTTTTTTTTTTTTTTTTTTTAGTAGAATTATACTTGACTGGCTTGCCCTGCAAACATAGTAGTTACTTTAGGTTTTTAAATATCATATTAAAAATGTAACAAAAGTTGATAGCTATTTAGAAAGAAGAGTTTGATGGATATGAAGCAACTTCATAAACTCAACATTTTATGGAAATTGTAAGATTCTCTATGCTAGAAAAACGCTGTTGGTTAAGGCTACTGATTTCCAGGAAGAAAAAAAAATATGTGTGTGCATGTGTGTGTGTGTGTGTGTGTGTGTGAGAGAGAGAGAGAGAGAGAGAGAGAGAGAGAGAGAGAGAGAGTCTCACTCTATAACAGAGGAGGGTCTAAACAGAATATTCCAAATGAATGCACCAGCCAGTGAACGCATATGAATGCATACCGAAGCATAACACTTACCTGAGCTCCTTGGTCGTATTTAAGGCTGAATCACAAAGGGACTTTGCTTTTTAGTGTTGTATCTGTATCCACTCTCTGGAAATTTTCTATAAGCCCATTAATTATGCAATATATTACTCAGGTCTCATAGTAGAGACCTGTAATCCCAGCACACCAGCAAGTTGAGGCAGGAGGATCTTACATATTCCAATCCAAGCAATTTAGCAATTTCAAGTGACCCTGTTTTAAAATCAATAATAAGCTTCTGGAGATCTATCCCTATGCAAAGGCGTTAGGGCTCATCCCCCTGCTCCTCCAAAAATAGATAATCGATAGGTAGATACAGACATAGAAAAGTAAATAGAGAATTTCTGAGTTGAGCTGTCAGCCAGAGGAATGGTAGAGCAGTTAAAGAGCCTGCCTTTCAAGCACAAGGCCCTGAGTTTGAATCTCCAGCACCACATAAAACTGGGTGTGGTAGTGCACGCCTGTAATTCCAGCAATTGAGAGGCCGAGGCAAGAGGATTTCCCTGAGACTTAAGTGAATTCAGGACCAGCCTGTGCTACAGAACAAGACCCTCCCTGTCTCACGGAAAAAAAAATAAATAAATAATAATAAAACAGAATTATCTTAGATCCCTTTCATATATCCAGTTTACTACTCAACAACTTTAAAAAAAGTTCAGTATCATTTTGTTTTGACATGTGCAAGACCTAGTACTGTCCTCATGAAGATGAATAGGAATTTAATTTCTAGTTGATTAAGCCCGTTTGGGAATCATTCTCCATTTCTCTCTTTATCATCCCGTATTCAATGTTTTAGGAAACTTACTGTGTCCCTTTCTAAGTATTCCCCAACTCTCAGCTTCTCTAGTCCCTCCTCCTCTACCATCTAGGCCAAGCAATCACTATTTATTTTATCTGAATCACTGCAAAACTTCTAAATCTTTGCTTCTGCCTTTGTCGCATTCAGGCATTCAGGTTGTTCTAGACACTTCTGCTAGAAGAAACCAATATAAATAATCCTTTGATTGCAGCATTCCAGGGACTTGCTGTCCTAACTGAAAGCATTGCACTTGGCCATCACCTCCACAGCATTTTGCAATCAGCCTTGGTTCCCACCCCCACCCTGTGCTGTGACCTCCTGGCCTTGCCTGGCTTCCATCCCCTTTTGTGTGCTCTTCTCTCTGGCAGCCTGGCTTCCTTGCTGCTCTTCAAGGTCAGTCCAGACCTTTCCTGCCTTGGCGTCTTTGCTGGGGCTTTTCTTTCCGTTCACTTTCCTGTTTGATCAGCAGCATGGATCTCCCTTTTCTTCCCAGTGTTGTTCCAGTTTAATCTCAGTGAGATGCTCCGTCACTCTTCTGTATAAAATTTTAAATCAGAGAACATTTCCCCTTGTATCAGTGCTCACCACATTTCTACTCTTTCTATGTTCTAATATTTTTATTTAATAAACTGTTACTTGCAATACTACTGCCAGGATTTGATAATAGTGGCTTTATTTTCCTTTTTTTGCTCTTACTTTATAATAGTGTAAAATCCACTCTTACTATTTTGTTGTATGCATCCTGGTCTGGAAGTGACGACACCTGAGAACAAATAATAGGGCAAGAAAATGGGGTGGGAAGAAAACATGACGCTGCTGCGGGGTATCTGTGCCCAAAGATTCCCAAGTTTAGTGCAACCATGGTTTATTAAATATACATACTAAGAAGAAAAAAATAAAAGGTACATGAAAGCATAGAAACTGCCCAGAGTATTAAATTACTAGTGAAAACTCCACACAGATGTTCTCACTCGATGGTGACGTGTCACTGTAGCAAGTAGCTATTATTTCCAGTTATAAAAGAATAACTTAAATTTATTAAATTTAAATTACTTTCTATTTAATTCACAACCCATGCACAGTAGCTAAAAATTAGTCTTAGGAATTGTGAGGTCACGTATGAACCTCTTACTCTTGAGGCACAGATATTCTAGATGCTCTTAGAGCAATTTTCAGGCCAAAAAAATAGTGATATAACTTAAATGAAAGTTTGCAGGTTAGTAGAATAAGTGTGTATATATAGGCTTTTTCATAAGAATGGTGTCTTCAATGTCAAAAAGATAGGTTCATGAGAGAATACAGAGAACATAGACATCTGAGAAAAATTGGTTAATGTTGTTGTGAGAAGATACTACATTGAAAGTTGTGAGTAGAAGGATGAGTAGACAAAGGGAGAGAAAAACAGTATCAATGGAAGTTTCTGGTGGAATTTCCCAGTATGGGACAATATAGGTAGTTAGTCAGGGGCATAATAAAATGGTATTTCTACAAAATATACATCCTGTGTATATATATTAATTTTACTCAGGTATTTCCAAGAAATGAAAATATTTAGTAAGTGCTTCCATCTTTCTTCTCAAGAGCCCTATAATGTTATGGCCAAAGAAAAAAGACAACAGGAGACTCAGAGGGGGGACTAGGGACTGCAGACAATGAGATCATTTCAGCACGACTTTAGAATATCTAAAGAAAATCTCAGAGGTGGCAAACATGAGATGAGCCAGAAACAGTGAATCCTGGCATTCTTTAAAGTGGAATACAAATAAGTATGAACAAGCCCAGGAAGCAAATAGTCTCATGAGAAGGCGGGGATGATCCCGGATAGGGAACACAGCCTGCTTAGTCCTCAAGACCGCCATCCCTGCCTCGTGTGTGTATGTCCTTTCATAGGTGGACATCACAGCTGCATTTGCCAAATACATATGAGGCAGAGGATCGGGGCTCCAATTGTGTCTTTTTTCATTTTCTTGTTTCCATCCATTGCTTTTATTATTAATATGTTTTGTGGAAAAAAAACATGATCTTATTTTTTCTATGACAGGAACCTATCCCAAGCTGCAGTTCTACAAGTTTTGTCTGTATAATAAGTGAAAAAAACACAGAGAATGATATTAGACTTTTAATCCAGACAATGTACATTTAAGGTACACTGTGGAATCTTTTTACCCATTTTATTGATACATATAAGTTCAAACTTTAGAGTTTACATTGATCTTGAGCATTTTGTGCACATACATATCTTGGCAAGGTTATAAGACCTTCCCCGCTCTCCTTTTGGCCCTCCCCCTATTCACCTCATGTCCCAGTTCCCATTATTTTCCACATTATATTCCATGAAATAATTGTGATTTGGGTCTCTCATATCAGAGAAACCATTCAACCTTTCACTTTCTGCCTCTGACTCACTTCACTGGGCATGACGGTCTCAAGTTGCCTCCATTTGCCTACAAAAGCCTCCAACCTATCTGACTTGATAGATGCAGAGTATTCCATTGTGTATAAATACCACAGTTTGTGTATCAGTTTGTCTGTTGATGGGTATTTTGGTGTCTTCCACATGCTGGGTATTGATCATTGTGATGTTATGAGCATGGGTATAAATGTATCTTTGTTATGCGTTATTTTTAATTCTTTGGGGAATATTCCCAAAGAGGTATCACTGGATAGAAGGGGATATTTATTTCCATTCTTTTGAGAAATCTCCATACTGCTTTCCATACTGGTTGTGCCAATTTACATTCCCACCAGCAGTGCAGGAGGGTTCCTTTTTCCCCACAGCCTTGCCAGCATTGATTACTATTTGACTTGTTGATATAGGCCATTCTCTCCGGAGTGAGATGGCATCTTAGCCATATTATGATTTGCATTTCTCTTATGGCTAAGGATGTTGAACATCTTTTTCATGTATTTGATGGTCATTTAAACTTTTTCATCAGTGAATTCTCTCTTTATTTCTTTTGCCCATTTTTCCATAGGGTCGTGGATTTGGGGGGGAGGGGCTTTCATTTCTCCAGTTCCCTGTATATTCTGGTTATGATCCTCTTATCTGAGGTGTTGGTGGTGAATATTTTTTTTTTCGATTCTGTTGGTTCTCTTTTTATAGTGTTGATAATTTCTTTTCCTTTGCAGAAACATTTTCAATTTGACATGATCCTATCTATTGATAATAGGGACAATTCATTTTGCTTTTGGTGTCTTATTAAGGAAGTCTTTATCTACACCTGTCTTTTAGATATTTGCCTAGTTTGTCTTCTAGAAGGTTCAGTGTTTCACTTTTGATATCTAGGTCTTTGGCCCACTTTGATTTGATTTTCACGTATGGAGACAGGTGTGTGTCTAGGTTCATTCTTCTGCATGTGGATGTCCAGTTTTCCCAGCACCATTTGTTGAACAGGCTATCCTTTATCCACTATATGCCTTTGGCTTCTTTATCAAAAGTTAGGTAATTGAGAGTATCTTGGTTTGTCTCTGCATCCTTGATTCTGTTCCACTGGTCTATCTGTCTGTTTTTGTGCCAGTACCAAATTGTTTTTACAATTATTGCTTTATAGTACAGCCTGATGTTTGATATTGTAATGCCTCCACTTTGATCTTGTTACTCAAGATTGCCTTGGCTGCTCTAGGTCTCTTTTAGTTCCATATGAATTTAAGAATTATTGTTTCAAATTCTTGAACATTTTTGGTATTTTGATAGGAATAAACATTTTAAAATAACAACAAAACTCAAATAATAAAGTAAAATAGTGTTACTTATATAATATTGACTTTCTCATTGCTTTGTATTTTAAAAATATGAGGTTAATTTCATACTGGAAGAAATATGACAGAATTACTAGTAGTCACATAGAGCTCCATTGGAACTAGCCAGAGAATCTTAGAGGTTAAGATTGGAAAAGCTAAGGCGGGATGGTGGAAAATTTGTCAAGGTGTGGCTTACGCCTTTGGGAAGATCAGGGTTTTAGACAATTTTGATTGTAGAGTGTGGAAGGTGCTGGATCATTTTGGAACTACTTTTCTAAAAGTTGATGCATCTGGTTCTGTGCAAAACTACACAAAAACCAAAACATATAGAAACTTTGTTTTGGTCCACTCTAGCCTTGAAGCACATAGGTCACCAAATAGGGCACACATGATAGAAATATATTTCTAGGTTAGCCCATTTCATATAATTATGCTTATATATCAAAAAGCACCTTGAACATGGCAAAGGAAATAATGTGAAGTGCAGAAAGAGGACCAAAGACAGAAAAGACAGAGTGAGGGTCCAGAAAATGAAAAAAATAAAAATAAAAAGTGGATCAGAGTTAAGCTCTTAAAAGATTGTGGCCAGGAATATTAGTGTTTTCATCTTCTCAAATATTATCTTCCTCATGATAAGGCACATTTAAAGTATTATGCTCTATTTATAGATATATTACCCATAATATGTATGCATTTAATTGTTTTGGACCACAGTTATACTACCGTGTTTCAGAACATTGGAAATCCTACCTTATCATTACAAGTTGTTACCTTTATTGGCTTTCTCTCCATTCTTCTCCCTACCCTTCCAGCCTCCGAGTATTCTCTTCTACTCTCTACTTGAAAACAATTCATGTTTTGAGCTTCCGTAATTAATGATAATATACAATGTTCATCTCCATGTGCATATTTTACTTCCCTCAGCATGGTGACATCCATGCCCGTGCATGTTATTATAAATGAAAATATTTTATCTTTTTATGTGTGATTTATACTCCATTGTATATTTAAAGTGTTTTTAAATCTACTAACATGAACCAGGTTCAGAGGACATCTTGGGTGTTTGCATAAGTTAGCTATTATGAATAGTTCTCTGGTAAACCTGAGTATCAAATCCTGTTTAAAACCAACTGAGAGTGAAGTATCATCATACCATCTTTCAAACATGCTCCAAAGCTGTTGTAATCAAAATGACGTGAAACTGTCATAAAAATATACACTATACTAATTGAAGAGAAAGATAACAAGAATATATATTGGAAAAAGAGTGATCTCTTCAATGAACAACGGTAGGAATCTTGATACAGAAAAGAATAAAACTAATGTTGAATCTTATTATTTATAAAAAAAAATTAATTAAAAATGGAGCAAGGACCTAAAAGCAATACCCTAAACTCAAAATCATTTTGAATATCTCAGACTACCTAACGGATCCACTCTTTTAAAACTAGGACATAACTTTTCATTCAAGAAGTTCCTTTTCTTCCTTTACTTCTTTGCCTTGTTGGTATGGGTGGTGTCTTGTTTTGATGTAAGACACTCATCCATTGGTCTCCTCTTCCCTTATATGCCTATTTCACATAACTCTACTCTGAAAAAGTCAAAAACTTCTGTAATTCATACACTTTTCATTTCAGTTTTTTTCCTTCAGTTGCACCAAAGCAATTGCTTGTTTTCAACATGTGCAACACTTTTAATCTATATTTTAAATTATGAATTCTTTACAGAGTTCCAGAACTTCCCAGTAGTGTGCTTGCTACAAATACTCCGACCTGTCATAATGGGAAACTCTACTATCTATAAAATATCTTCAAAAATAATTTAAACAATAAAGGCAACACTAGTAATACTCAACTATTTTGTGCATCCTATCAGGTGCGTTTTGTTTCAATTCACAAAATGCTCTTACGAAAGAACTCAGTCTGAGAATCTAAACTTTTTGCTAATTTTGTGTGCTTTCCTGAAAATATGCATAATCCTCAAGCCAAAATTTATGTACATACACACACACACACACACACACACACACACACACACACACACACACACACGCGCGTGCGCGCGCGCATTTATAGTTATTAAAATAAAATGCAACTTGCTAGAAACATAATGGAACTTCTTGATTACTCTTCATCACACATATAATTATCGTCAAATATCCATTTAAACTATAAATAAGAAGAAATAATTTCTTAAGTCTGAAGCCAGGATGTTCAATGACTGCTTATTAGTAATTGGCAAGACTGGTTTGATCTATGCCATGCCGTGAGCAAATTGGTGTCCATTTGTAATTTCTTTAGAATAATACCTCATTTTTTTGAATAGACGATCGGCACATGTGGCTCTTTCCCCTAAGTAGGCTATTTAGATTCTCTCTATGTGGTTGCAGGAATTCAAGAGGAAAGAATGACTATTCTTCCTTTATGATTGATGTAATACATGTTGTATTTGTATTTCATATCATTTCTATCACTACAGTTAAATACAAAAAATATGAAATAAAAAGCCATCTAAAGATGACAACCGGAAGAAGCCAACCCATTCAAACTTAGGTAGAAACAGGGGAGTATCAAAAAAATCGAAATCAATAAAGTCCCATTTAGAAACTAATTTTAAATTGAACATAAAGGCGGTGAGGTGAAAGTGATAGGTCGAGTATTCTCATTACTTATGTAAATTTTCCACAATGAAACCAGATAAGATATAAAGGGAAAACTGAGCATATTTCACATGATATACAGGGGCAGCCTTTGTTTTTTGTCACATACCTATAGATGAGTAAAGGCCCAAAGTCCTGTGATTGTTCAGCATACAAATGATCTCACTGATGCTTGAAGGTTATGTCCATATTTACAGCAGATGCTCTGCCGCAAATAAAGTCCAACCGAGGATTAGAGACTCCAACACTTCTTAGCATGCCGAGAGCTCCACATTTATTTCATTGTGATCTTTAGCCGAAAAGGTATTGCCAAATTCTGAATGAATCGAAAATGTATCCAACGATTATTTCAGAACATTTTGTATGGCTTTAGTGTCGTTTATATTATGGTAAAAAAATTCTCTGTTTAACCACTAATAATGACATGAAATATGAATAAATGTTCTTCTTTCTGTTCTTAACTTTCAGTTTTGTTTTTTTTTTTTTTTTTTGAGGTTCAATTTTACACGGCGCTGGGGAGAATGTTTGCTTTCAGAAACAGGAGCTGTGGTAGTTCAGACAAGGTATATATGGAGCAGAACGGCTGTCCCTGAGAGTCCTGTTTATCTTGCAATTACCTATGGTGACTCTCAGCTATTAGTCTGCTTTTTAAGATCCTGTGTCTCCAAGAGGGTTGTTTTACATTGCAAATAAAATACCTAAATGGGAGTGTTACTGACTTCATTATCTTTCATCAACACCTTCACAGAGATTATTTTATCACATTAGTTTGCTTCAGAGAGTAGGGCAAGGAGGAAATGGGACTCAATCAGTTACATTTCAAATGAAATGATAACATGATAATAATAAGATCATGATAATCGAGTTCCAAACATATTTAAATATAAAAGTGAGCGTTACAGTTTTTATCTAAAATATCCCCTAAAAGTATTTGCTGCTGTGGAATATCTATGAATTCCATATGCTGTTAAGCCTGACTTAAAAGCGTGGATACTTAGAGCTCAACTAGAAGGGTGACTAGTTGGGGCTTGATAATGAAAAGACTGGTACTTGAGGCTTGGTCCAAAGGGATGGATGTCTGAGGCTTGACATGGAAAAGGTGGATACCTGGGGCCTGACCTTGCCCTTCTTCACACACTCAGCTTCCTGTTTTTAGTGCCATAATCAGGTTCCCCTTAGCTATCCCTCTGCGGTGTGCTTTCACCATTGAGAGCACCCATAAATTGATTGAGATCCAAAACTGTGAGCTAAACTAAATCTCCCCTTCCTTGGGTTGTAGATGTAAGGTACTGTGCCCCGAAATGAAAACATGACTAAGACAATCCATCTTATGCATTAAATTATGCCTGCATGTCTACTAAAATCTGTAAGAACAACAACCTATTTAGAACTCAGGGACATTATAAAACTAGCAATAACAAGTTGTATCGTGGGGAGCTCCTTTTCTCAAGTCCAAAATAAGAAAAGCAATCATTTTCAAAGGAATGTCCTTGCATGTTTTTAACCAAAAAATTGTCTACATTTTTATACCAGAAAAACACATGAGCACAAACGCAGTCAAATAGACTAAAATTTACTTTTTAATCTTACTGCCAGAAAGATAAGCTTGTAAAAAAAAAAAAGAAACTTATGTAGATGTAGTTTGATTTTCACTGGAGGCATATGTACAGTATAGTGTTTCTGTCTGAATGTGTATGATTCTGACCATTCTGAGTTCTTTACAATGAGTCCCCCATTTACATGTAATTTTACACCAACTTGATCTATTTGTCCTATCAAAACCTCAACCTTAAACTTATAAACATAATAATATGTCACTTTCTCTCTTTTGTCCCAGACCAAAATATTCTGTTTCAAATTTAAACAAATGACACAAGACCCAAGGCAGATGCTCAGAAGTCATACTTTATTCCTTTCCTTATGACCTATTTTCTTTCTAACTTACTGGTGAACCTGTCCATTTCTCATTTCTTAGCCTTGAGCCAGAGTTTCTCCTGTAGCCATGCAGCCAACTGCTTTAGCGTCATTCTTCTCCCACCCGATTTATTGATATGTATAAGCGCAAAAAATTAAGGTTTACGATGAAGTTGAGCATTTTGTGCACCTACCTACCTTGTCAAGGTGACAAGGACTTTCCCACTCTCCTTTTGTCCCTCTCCCTCTTTCTTATTCACTTACTCAAAGCCCTGTTGCTGCGTTATCAAGTCCCGTTGAGCAAACAATATATCAGTTGCATTTTAATAAAAAATATATAAGAACATAAAATGGTTCTTCATGTCATCATCTAGATATTCTTTGTATAGATATTAATTAAAAATTACATGTAAGTTTAAGAAAAGTAAAAAATGTATCAAATGTGAACTGAGATCTTTAGCCATATTTTTGTTTTCTTCCACAAAGAAGATGCCTGAATTCTATGCTGTCTTGAATTCTTATATTAAATTCTGACTTGATATTGCAATGATCTTTTTGTACTTTTCTGTCTAATAAAAAATGCCTGGTAACCCTACTTTCCTCCTACTTACCCTTTATTTTCTTCATGAGCATGGACTCAACCTAGTGATTTACTCCAAATACATAGAGGATAGTGAAAAATCATGGCATTCTAATTTTTTTTATTTAGGACATAATTGACCATGGCTCTCATTGCGTTGATATTCTCTTTCTTTCCTCACTTACTTCCTCCAAAAAAGGAAATTCCTATGTTTTGAGCTGCTCTGTGGAGTTAACCAAACACCGAGGATGAAAAAAAATGGCAGCCTGCAGTCAACTACCAATAAAGAGCTGAGGTTTCAGTCCCAACTCCCTTGAGGACCTGCCACCTTCCAATACCACAGATGGATTTCAAGCAGATCATTATTTTTTTAACCCTTGATATAACTACAATGTTATCAACTATCTTCAAATGGAAACACAAGCCAAGATGGACCTAGATTTCTGAGCATTAGAAGCATAAAAAATAAAGCATGTTGTTTGAGCCATTATGAGTTGGGGTAATTTGTTATCCAACAAGTCCCAGAAATACATTAAACTAAAGTATCTGGGGAAAAAGAGGGGAGGGAGAGAGGGAGAGAGAGGGAAAGAGAAGGTAATTTGTTACATAATTTTACATAAAATCCCAGCACTCATCTCATTTCTTTCTCCCCATGTACCTAAAATGAAAGAAAAAAGGTAAAATGCACACTAATTGAAACATTTATGAGAGATGTGTTGCTCAAATTAGAAGAAAACTGGAGAGGATTGATGGAGGAGAATGAAAAATTAATGCAAAAATTTGATGCATGTGAAATAAAAGATAAATGACATTTTGCAAACAAAAATGCTTCCTAAAGTGTATAAATCCTGTGAAATGAAATAGTTCGTTTTGCTCACTGAACACTAGGACTGAGTTATGAAAGTGGAAGTAATTTTGTAGTT
The DNA here is from genome assembly GCA_004027205.1 of Ctenodactylus gundi. Classification (NCBI taxonomy): domain Eukaryota; kingdom Metazoa; phylum Chordata; class Mammalia; order Rodentia; family Ctenodactylidae; genus Ctenodactylus; species Ctenodactylus gundi. The sequence continues at coordinate 39,863 of PVKB01003391.1, forward strand.
GATTTTTAAAGTTGAATTGCTTGGAAAGATAGAAGGAAAGATTACATACTCAGGCAGTCAGAAAATAAAAAAACAAACAAACAAACAGAAGCGTGTTGATGCTGGGAGACAAGGAGTGGCAGGTAGAGTGAGCAAGGACAAAGGTGTCCCAGAAAAGCACAAGCGACGTGTGGACGGGGGCCTTGTTTATATCACTTTTTGAATACTCTGAGTATTTTAAATAAATGTGTGAACATCAAGATAACACCTTCTCATTGGGGAGAAAATAAGTTTGAATAATTCAGAAGACAGAGCTATGAGTTAAAAGATACTCAGAAAAGAAAACTTTAGGAATTATAGGGCATTTTACAGAGAATATTGAGCTTTTTCCTACCAGTATGGTAAAAAGTTGAACTGATGTCATCTATATCTTTCAGCAATAATAACCTGGATATGATCATCATTTGTACACTTGTGTGCATTTGTGTGTGTGTGTTTGTGTGTGTGAGTCTAGGTAAATGTATGATGAGACTTTACTGAAATATATTTTTAATCACTCTCAGTACGAATCAAAGAGTTAGAAATCATTCCAAGAATTCTCAGCAAGAGGACTTTAATACAAAGTTTGATTGCATTGATCAAAAAAGGAGCTAAAAAAATCACAAGGGACATCACTAACGATTCCAGTACTAATTATAGAGGCGAGTCCATGCCAGCTATGAGTCATAAGTTAGAAGCCTGTGAACATGCCCTGTCAGAGTAAATATCACTTAGGATCCACAGATGCTGGAAACTACATAACCCAGAGACAAAGGACAGCAACCACAGTTACTCTCTCTTCTCTGTTTCTTTCTCTTTGCTATCTGTGCCTTCAATTGTCCAAAACTATTGAGACACAGAGAAGACTTGCTTGGAAGTCCATGTATAGTGCCTCTACTACCACCTTGGGTAGAAATACACATAGGTAGAACATGTCTAAGGTGGAAAAAACCTGCACTTAAGGAGGGTAATATCATTGAATAACTTAACAAAAAGAACTTAGAAATATGAGTAATAATAATAATAACAATAAAAAAGTTGCTGCCATATTTGTTTCTGACACTAACTTTCATACACACTGATTTCAGGCTGCAATGACATGCCAGTGTTATCAGCAACAAAATTATTTGAAAATAGTTGCCCATGTCAGCTCAGATTTCGTATCTTCTCATATACACAACATGACAGATAATTTTAGGGCAGTGCAGCTTTAAACTCTGGTGCAAGCAGAAAGGAATAGCTCAGCTGTTAAGCCACCTGCCTAGCAAGCTCAAGACCCTGGGTTCTATTCCCCAGCACTGCATGCCTATAATCGCAGCACTCAGAAGGCTGAGGCAGGAGGATTATCATCAGGTTGAGTGAGTTCAGCCCAGGCTCCATAGTGAGTTCGGGACCAGCCTGCACTACAGAGCGAGACCCTCTCTCAAAAACAAACAAACAAACACCCTCTGCTTCTGCTTCAGTTTCTCCCTGTGTGGTGTCTAGTGTTGAACAGCTCTAGTAGATCATCTTTCCACCAGGATCTTCTTGTGCTCAGAACCGTCTGTCTGGGACAGGCAGGTAGTTTTGCCTCAGGTAAAGAATGGCACACTTACAAAATCCTGCTTCCTGTCTCAGTCTAAAATCGTTCTACACAATAACAATGATGTATATGTTTAAGACTTCAGCAAAGTCAAAGAACCTTCCACTTCTAGCTCCTTTGGATGGTTGACAAGGGCACAGGAAGTGACGTACAGGAAGCATGAGATAGAGCTGTCTCATTTTTCCTCTCTTTGAGGTCACCACAAAAATGTTCTGATATAAGCATATAAGCATCTAATAGTTTCCTAGATTATCTTTAAAAAGTAAATTTTACTGTGATAAAATTGTATTGGAAATGTATTTTTGATACATCATTGAAATATTTAATTTAGTCATGCATTCTCAAGTAACCACATGGTTTCTGTGTGTGTGTTACTAGAAATGGAATCCATGGCCAATTAAGCTACTTCTCCAACTCTTTCTATTTCTTTATTTGGAGACTGCATCACATTAAGTCACTTAGTGACCCTGCCTGTGCTCAAAATTGATATTCTCCTGTTTCAGGCTCCCTGCTTGCTGGGATCTGGGATTATGGGTTTGTGCCCCTACACCAACAGATTTCACTCTCCTAATTTGCTGTTAAGATTTTTTCTTAATGTTATAGTCAGTACAATCTGTTCCATGTTCTTCCAGCTAGAAATAGCCTCTGAATTGATAGCATTTGTATCATTTCCAATTGCCTTCTGAAATACTCACATGTAGACTTGAATCTCAGAAGTTTTCTTGTTTTAAAACTTACAATAAATGAGCTTCATAGGTTAAATTCTTTAGAGAGAAGTAAATAGCCCAGAACTTAGATTTTTATCTTTGGGGGAGCCTAGAAATATTTCTAATGAGTAATAAATAGTCAATTGTTTATTCTTGGGGAAATGTCTATTCCAACATTTGAAGTTATGATGTCCTAGTTATTGTCTGGCCATTGTAGGTTTGGATACAGTTTTTCTCAAAAGTGATGAATATCAGAAGTTCTATTCAAAAGTGTTAATAACTCTGTACCACCTAGTACTTGGTGCCAAGAGGTTACGTAGACAGCTCCACGCCAGGTGAGAGTCCTATTGAAAAGCCATCCTGAATTGTTCTCTCACTATTATTCATTGAATTGAGCCAAGAAATACTCAATAAAAGAAAAAAAATAAAACTCTTCTACAGAAAAACATGATAAAAGTGAGATTGTCAAAAGAAATGAGTTAGGTCAACACCACTAAGACACATAAAGGATTACCAGGGAGCTGTTTCTCCGTGACTTTCATGTTTAAACACGATTATTTTTTAAAGAAATCATAAAAGTGAGTCAAGAAAATGATCCACACGTATACATATGTTTGAATTAACATGAGTATGTTCAAGAACTCTATAAAAATTTAGGTAATATTTAATGTCAATGCTCACTAAATTTTTTCAAGAAAACAAAAAAGAAAGACAATTTCCAAAATGACTTCAAGCAAACATATGTTTGATCCTATAACCAGACAAAGACCCAACAAAAGCAAGAAAACCATCAGCCAATATCCCTAATGAATACAGATGCAAAAATACTCAATAAAATTCTCGCCAACAGAATAGCAAATTTTAAAGAAGAACATATATCATGCCTCAGAGGGCTTCATTTCAGAGATGCAGGGATGGTTCAACATATGCAAATCAATAAATGTAATATACCACATTAACAGATGTAAAGATAAAAATCATGTGATTACCTCAAAAGATGTAGAAAAACATGTGACAAAACTCAACACTCATTTATGATAAAAACTGAAAAAAATGGTAATAAAGGGACCCTATCTCTACATGACTCAAGCTATTTACAGCTCCTCAGTCAATATAATCCTAAATGGAGAACGACTGAAGGCATACACACCAAATTCAGAAACAAAACAATCATGGCCAATGTCACCCTTCTATTCAACATAGAGCTTAAAATGTTGGCAAGCGCTATCAGGCAAGAACAAGGAATAAAAGGAATGTGAATTGGAAGAGGAGAAGGAAAGATATCCATCCTTATTTGCATATGGCATAACAGTCTGCATAGAAGATCCCAAAAAATCCCCATCAAGGACTCTTAGAACTAACTAATAAATAAATTCAGCAAAATATCAGGTTACCAAATCAATACCCACATATCAATTGCATTACTATGCATCAATAACAAATCCAATGAAAAAGAAATCAAAAAAGGAACCCCTTCACAAGAAAATAAACAACAACAAAGAATAAAATACTTACTAATAAAGCTCACCAAAGAGGTAAAAGACCTATACCAAAATAAATAAATAAAATAACCCTACAAAGTCCTGAAGAGAGAGATTGAAGAGGACTTTAGAAAATGGAAAAAAAAAAATCCCATGTTCTTGGAAAAGAAAAACTAATAATGTCAAAATGGGCATACTCCCAAAGTCACTATACAGATTCCATGCAATACCAATCAAAATACCAACCACATTCTTCAGAGAAACAGAAAATAAATTATTTGGAACCAGAAAAGGCTCAGAATTTCTAAAGAAATTCTAAGTAACAAGGAGAAAGCCAGAGGAATCACAATCCCAGATTTCAAAAAAGGTATCCACAATTTTTAAAAGCAAAATAATCTGAGAAGTCATACCCTAGAGTGATTTAATCATATCATGTGGGATCCTAGAAGGAATTCTAGGACAGACAAAATGCATCAGATAAAATTCAATGGATATGACGATAATGTGGTCGATTTGAGTTAATAATGTTATACCAATATAATTTCATAGGTTGTAATAGTTATAGAAAAGAAAATAGTTTTAAAAAAACCAAGCATGTCAGTAGTAGGGAACACAAATATTTGCAATTCGTCTGTGAATTTAAAATTATTTTTAAAGAAAACTTTGTAGACAATTTAGTTAGGAAATCTGGTTAAAATAGCAATACATTCTCTCAAAAGTATGAAAATAATTGCCACAAGTCGTGACTAAATTTTGGGTAATCAATCCATTTAGAAATTTCATACATTTTGGATTTAGTGTTTGCTCAACCGAAACACATTAAAAAGCAAGACATTCTGTACAGATAAATGCATAAAATTAGAGTTTAAATTATGATAAGTAGGTTATCTAGAATAGGTCCATTGATCAGTCTTTCCTCATTGTTATGGAACACTTCCTTCCCCCCACTCCCTAATGTCAGCTGTCTTCCAGCTTGAGACACCCTAGTAATTTATGCTGTGTTTTGTAATGCTATCTTGCAAAGGCTGAAGAAAAATTTGTGGAAACTTACACCACAAATAGTATGAAATTTTATTTAAAGCTCCCTTAATTTACTCAAAGGAGTAGAAACCTTGATTAGGTATATCACCCGATTGCCCACATTTTTTTCCCCCAAATTACCCAGTGCTGCCTTTTTTCCAGTCTTGGTTATCAAAAGGATATTGTTCTAGTAGCTAGGTGAGAGCCTTCACTTTTCTTAATTGACAGTACTGGAGATATCAGCCTCATCAACAACAATGAAAATATTGTTTAAGGTTTGTATTTTTTTTTATAGAAGGAAGGAAATCTTGTTGATAATTTTTGGCTGCCACAGACAAAATATATGTAAGATTTTTAATGCTTTTATGATTAGGCAGAAAACTGTATTTCATAGTTTTATTGTGTGGAATGATTATTTGGAGAGAAGAGTTTTTTGAAATGGAACTACATGGCTTTCATATATTCAGCACTATGAATTTCTGAAAAACAAACAACGAAATTAACTAGAAAGTGAACAGTTGGAACGTAAAATAATTTATTTAAGACACTGCCTACAGTTTCCATGGTTGTGGAAGCAAAGCCAAAATTTCACAAACCTGAAACATCTCATCATTGAATTTACTACTAATCTATGTATGTAGTTCAAATCTAAAGTTCAGCTAAGCTAATAGGTTTAAAAAATTGTATTTAGAATCAGAAAGCCCCCTCTATAAGTAACAATAGATATTTCTAAATTCATATATTGATAGTGTAACTATTATTCCAATGTCTATTTAAGCTATTGTGTCTGCTATTTCAAATTCAGAGTTCATAACTTTTTATACTAATATTTTTATTAATTTATATAAATTTATATTTAACCTACTAATTATTAGCGCTATAATTTATTGTTCCCTGTGCACTTATTCCATTCTATTCCAATGAGTATATACTTTGTTCTTTTCAATATAGTTAATGCAAGAATTTATTCAATGATATGGTGAAAAAAATTATTCCAGCCAAGAGATAAGAATTCCATAGTTTTCATGATTTCTTGGTGGCCAATCTCTGAGTATGAACCATTCCTAACTTTTGAGAAATTTCTATGAGTTGGCCTTATGAAAATGTATCAGTGGTAGTTAGCAATAGAATTCACTAAAAAATCTTCAGGGCCGAATGCCACAGATAAAAGCAAGGCTGTTTATTTAAAAGTATATTATTGGTACGTATGTGCCACGCGTGGCAATCACGCTCATCATGGGAAATTGACACATATTCTTATCTCATCTTATCTCATAAGTTTTATTCCTTTATTCCCAGATCTCAATCCTCTGTCTGCCAAGTCTATTGTCAGATGACATCAGTAGAACCTGAACCCTAGAACGAGGACGTTTAAACACAGACAGCTGCAAATGCCAAACCATGAGGCCAGCCGCTGAGGGAACGGTGACACCTGGGAAATAACAGGACTTTGGGAAATGTCTGATTCACATGTTTAAAATATTTAGCTATAATTCTCATCAATTTTCTTTTATTTACCTTCCCCTTTACCATTTTTCTTTTCAATTTCTTTGGTTAACGGGGAAAGTAGAGATAACCAAAATGTGTTATACGCCTGTAAAAAAAGGTTACGCTAAAACTCAATATTTTGTAAACTGAATGTGCATGTGTATGAAAAAGTCTTGAAATTTCTGTTTTAATTTGCTTTTAACGCTAAGCTTCCAGAAGAGAGGCAGTCACTACACTTGGATGAGAATGGAGAAGGGCAAAACCTTAAAAAGCAAGCTAAAACTAGGCTTATGAGGTCACATTTAAAAAAAAAATACTAAGTAGTTTTAAATACATTCTTAAAAGTTTGAAACTTAGAAGGAATTTTTCCCTCCATGTAATAACCCCTTTTTGCTCTAACAACACAATTCTGTGCGAGGAAGCTGTTCTCTTTGCCTCAAACTGAGGGGGAAGTAGAAGAAGCCGCCATATGCACTATGTCTATATTTGAGACACAGGAGCACTTTCCAGGAAGGGAAGGCAAACTGCATCTGGAGCCTTGCGAAGGTTTCCCGAGAAAGAAGAGAACTTTGATCATTATCTTAGGCAGTGCTAGCACTGTTCAAGCGAAGTATGAAGTTGGCAAGGCTTTGTCCAAGACAAGAAAAAAGTAATCAAAGTTTAGAGTCAAGATCTGTCGACGAATGGGTATGTCATTTGTTTATGGCATAGTGAAGTATTAAGTAATATTTTACCATAAGAAAAGAATCAGGTCATTTGCAGGGAAATGGATGTCTCCAGATATTCATGTTTTGTCCACAAAGACAAGAATAATATATCTTTTCTCATATGTGGGATTAAAAAACAAAACAAAACAAAACAAAAGGCATAGAGCCAGAGGCAGAGGGGATGAGAGTGGTTATTCATCACTTTAAGCAATACAATAGATTTTCAAATATCGTTCTCAGAAACCTGGCAGTGTTTTGTTTTGCTTTGTTTTGTTTTGTTTTTAATTCTTATAGGTAACATATTGGTTCTAGTGATGGCAAGGAGGGACTAGGGAAGCAGAGTGATTTCCACGGTTTCCATTTTGGATTTCTATTTATTGGGTTCCCTGAGAAGACTCAAATGGTGATCAGTTTCAGTTTTTTCCATCTTCAGATTTTGCTACTTCCTGATTCTGATTCACCTATACTCATTTTAATTCCTGGAACAAACAAAGTGATGTACATTCCCAGCAAAGACACTTTGTGTTTTCCATCTCCTTTGCCTGGAAAACTCTGAGTGTGAATGTTTGTCCGATTGCCATATTTTTGTAATTCAGGCCTTAACTAAATGATGTCTTTCTTCCCAGTGAGGCTTTCTCCAAATAACAAATGACATTAGTCAAGTGTTTCATTCCCATAACCAATTCCTTTAGTGTCTGTCAATCACATTACACTTGCATTCTCTTAACACTATTGATTTTGAAAATTATTTTATTCATCTTTCTGCCTGCTGGTTGCAAATTCCTTGGATTAAAATATGGTTGCCTCTTGTAATATTGGTCTTCTAGGATCCATAATTGAGAAGAACATTTTTTTTGAAATTGTAGTGACCCAATTCAGATTGGCTTAATGAACAGCAGGGTGTGAATTTAAGCTGAAGCTTGTCTTATTTTGTTTTGTTTGTGTGGGAAATGAAACGAATAAGATGTTTAAATTCTAATATGATGTCATTCAGTAAATTTTGAGGAAAAATGTTGAGAAAAAAGAGTTGAGTTAAAAAGAAAAGACTAAAGGGTGTAAACAATGCACACTCTCAGGTCACAGTAAATTGTACTCCAGCTCTCCATTTGGTAGCTTTCATTTCTAGGCCAATTTTCTAAATTTCTTCAAAAGCTTTCATTTTAGGCATGTATCATCTTTCCTTAATTAGGTGCTGTCTTTAAAAATTATCAGTAATTAGTGGAATTGACCTACCAGAATTGACACGTTTATCCATATATAATTATTAAACATTTCACTAAAATAATGTACTTAAAATTATAGCCTATGGGGCTTGAGGAATGGCTCAGCAGTTAAAGCGCTTGTCTACCAAGTGCTAAGTCAAGCGCTGAGTACGCAAGTTCAATTCCCCAGCACCACATAAGCCAGGTGTGGTGGTGCACGCATGGAATGCCAGCACTTGGGAGGCTGAGGCTGGAGTATTGCAGTAAGTTCAAGGCCAGCCTGGGCTCCATAGTGAGTACAGGAACAGCCTGAAGTATAGAGCGAAACCCTGTCTCAAAACAAACAAACAAACAAACAAACAACAAAAAAAACCAGGCATCAGAGATAATTATGTGGCTTACAGATGTGAACATTTTTCAAAATTTTTGAAAGACTTTCTTCATTCCTATTTCATGCCATGTTCTTCTAAAAACTAGAAACTATACAAAATGTAAAACATGTTCCTTTATCAGCTTTAATGAGACATACCTGTCTCCCCATATAGCATAAGTACTACCTCTCAAGATCTATTACAATTTAAACATCAGTGGCATTAACTAATACTGAACCAACATTGTTTTATTTTCCACTATTTTTTTCAATAAAACTGCCTATTAACAAGTTATCTTGTTTAGCAAAAAGCCAATGAATCACAGTAGAAGTCAGTAAATGATGTGATTTTTAGCTTTCAAGAAGTAATTGGTATCTCTAAATGGATAGGCAGTTACTTTTACTACTAACTTATTTTATACTTAAAAATAAAGATGTTTAATTTGTTTCACATATCTATAGTACCCAGCTTAGTGACTTCATACCTGCCTAGTTTTAAATGTGTAAATTATAAAAAAAAAATATTGAGTGTTGTTTTTACAGAAATGTGTTAAGTTTATGATATTAATCTAAAATACTTTATTATTGGTACATTGGTGTATTATTGCTCTTGAAGATAAGACAACATATTTATTTTTAGGTACAAAGTTAGTAATGAAAGTAACAGCCCTCATGATGTCAATAGAAACCTTCACTGGTTACTCTAATCTTTCATTTATTATTTTTTTAATCCTGGCAATCCCCACTAGTCTACACACAGGCAACCATCATTTTCAGGATTTATCAATTTTCACATTAACAATATGGTCTCTGCTGTGAAATGATCTTTAATGTTGAACAGGTGACCTCGTTTTATTTCTTCAGACAAATGAATATTTTCTTTCTTGCCATGCTTATTTGAAATCTGTATAGCAAAACAAATTTATCGGAAACATGAATTTCTGGGTGTATGTAAGCCAACCATACACTTGTCATGTAGAAAGAGTGTGTCTTGGACAAAATGAAAACTCTTCTTCCCACCATATCTCTTATGTATAATGATGAAAATAATTAAACTTACAATATGAACTTTTGAGCACATAAATGGCATCGGTCACAAAACTAACTCTACTAAAAATGTGTTATTGCTATCTTAATGTTCTCATCATCATCATTTTCAAATATTTCATGTATTTTCTACTCTTTCACTTGAGACATTAGAACAAACTGAACAAGATTAACTCTGCCCTCTCTTGTTTCTTCTTTTATCATGTTTCAAGGGAAGATTCGGCTTCTGCTTGCACAAACGTTACTTTCAGAGATTGTATTTTCAGTTATTTTATTACAATAGCTCTAAATTGTTCTAAAAAGTAACTCATTAAAGTAATACTACCAATATGTCAGTTGATTGTGACACATGGACAAGTGAATGGTGGCTGTGACCATTAAAAAAATAAACATATCAACTTGTTGGGAATAGGAACCCCACCCAGTATAGAGCTTAGGTGTGTGTGAGTGACATGTGGGCTGGTAAATGAAGGAAGAGCACTCACCTCGAATGTGGGAGGCCCAACTGGAAGCTTGTGTTATATAAAAGGAAGGAAGAAGACAGATTGTGACAGCTTTTTCTTCTGGTAAAGCTCTCGCCTTTGCAATTTTCTGTGGACACTGACTGCACTCATTACAGCTCTCCATCAGAGTTTCACTCCAGTCTTGACATGCACCTGTCTACCTGTTATTAATCTTCAGTTTCTTTGTCATTGTTCTTCGAACAACTGAGATCCACAGCAGACTCTCACAAGCTGTCCAGCAGTCCCGGATGGGTGTTCTACCTTGGGGCTGAGCAGCCATCAGACCCCTCAGATCTTGCATGTGCAGGGTGACATCTTGGACTACCTTTCTCATCAGACTTGTAAGCCCTCCAAATAGATCCCTTTTTCTTATAATTCCTAGTGTTACAGAATTACTTCCAGGAATATTTGGGATTAGCCATAAATGCATATTGCGATTTTATTCGTCACAAAATTTGCCCTTGTTTTGAATACATTTTCCTCATTGATCATAAAGCAATTCTGGAAGTTGTCTCATGAGCTAGTTTTGGTTTTGCTGCCATAACTTGAAATTTTAAATTTATTCAAAACATCTATTTTTCATGGTAATTTTGAGTGAGAAGGAGACAGTGTTCCCACGGTTCTAGACCCAGCGAAAAAGATGGACAAGGACACACAGCAGTGTTTTTATAAGCCTGACTTTCTGTTGGAGGATTGGCACTTGGCAAAAGCATCCAGCAGTCTTTGTCTACACCCCATAAACACTCACCAAAGATGACGTTTAAAACTTCTTCAGAATGTATCAGAAACAACGGAATACCTTTGTTCAAAGGAAGGAGGTTTGAAGCAATAGTGTAAGCATATTTGTTGGGGATTAACATCAATGCATTTTTGTGATAATATGTTTATTTTATTTAAACACACACTATATGTTTTGATTGGCACTTGTACAGTTCCAAGAAAGATTCAGAAAACAGAAAAATACAAGAACGATCAGCATTTCATAGAAAACCTTACAGACCAGAGGGTAGAGTTTAAATCCATTTTTCTGACAATTATATCTTAGGACAGTTTTGATGTAGAAACTGCCTACTTAAGATTTAAGATATTGTGTCATGATGTATTTTAATTTTATGCATCTATTTTCTCTCTCTCCTGTCCCAGCCTCCCACGTACTATGACATCTGTGGAGATTGCAAAATTATAAATGCCAGATGGTAGTATGATCATTAAATTCAAGTGAATTTCATTTGTGCTGATTATGAAACAGAATGATCAAATTTGTAAATTTTTATATTCTGAATTTTGTTTAAATGAGAACAAAGAGTTGGGATTTTAAAACACTACTTGTGTAAATTATAGGGATTGTTTTCCCCCTCCTAAGTTCACCTGCGGTTATGAGTCAAACACTTGATCAACTAAATGTCTTCTACAGATTAGTGCACTTAGAACAAGAATTATATTTGACGATAAAGACTCAAAAAATCACACAAGTAGAAAGAAATAGTTTTGGAAGAGTTTCTTAATGAAAAAAGTAACATCCAAAGGAAAAAAAAAAAAGAAAACTTTGTCTGAGGATAAAGTTGACCAAATACTTGACCAGGAAATATGAGACCTCCTATATTCCACAGGCAGAAATTGATTTCACAATACATAAACCAATTTTTTCCATGAGATATCAAAAACTTAGACGAAGAATTACTGCATTCTAAGTTCTAGAAAACTAGCCACATTGAAGGTGAAAAAAAAAATCATGGCATTCATCTGATAAGCCATGCTCTCTGACTCTACCAAAGGAAAGAAAAGACTTCGAGAATGTAAGTTTCATATTTAGAATTTCAGGAACACTACCTAAGGAAGGAGAGAATTCTTGTCTTATTTGAATCTAATTGCTGATAGAAATACGAGTCAGGTCATTAATCAAAGAGAGCAAAAGGTTACTGTGAACAATCACACATGTGTGCACTTGCATGCATGCACGTGCACACACACACACACACACACACACACACACACACTTCCCTTTGTTTCTTTCTCCATCTTTGTGTGGAGACATACATAACCTGATAATATCTGATACACTCTACATCCTTACAGTCTCTGAAAATAACAAAAATAATAATAACAGAGGACCCACAGTCAACGGACAGATATTAAGAGTTCAACTGCTTGCTGAAAGAAAAGACCAGAACGTGTATTAAATGTTGCATCTACTGGTGTGCCTGCCAGATGGACAGACCTTGTTCTTGCTTGTCTCAGAGCATCTGGAAGAATCTGGTGTGACTCGAATGGGGAAAAGGAGAAAAGAGAAGAGAAGAAAAGAAAGAAAAAAGAAAAGAGAGAAAAGGAAAGAAAAAAGGAGAAAAAGAAAGAAACAATGAGAAAAGTGTGGGTGCCTTATGGCAGCATCGGAGAACGTGATGAATGGGCCACTTGTGTGTCACAGACATATGCTATTAAAATGATCCCGATAGAATAACAAAAAATGAAGAATAAATAAAGCTTAGGGGACTGAACTTAGGGAAGTTGTGGATGGAGAAGATTAATAGAAAGAAGTTTATTTAAGGGAAGAATGGCTGAAAACATCTTACGTTTGGGAAAGAAAATGGAAATATGAATCAAGAAGCCTGGCGCAGAGGTAAGGAGGAAAGCTTCAAAGCAGAAAGAGCAAGGTAACTGCTCGGGCAGGAAAGGGTTTTTCATCACATATACCTTGCAGGACAGAGTGAGTAGGCTGATGTGACCTAAATTCTGTTCCAAAAGACAGATATACAACAATTGACAATAAACGATTCCATATAAGAAAACTGCACTAGGTGAATCTACCCTTTGATAATGAGTGATAATAAAGACACGTGCACATAGATGAAAGCTTAGCATGCCGCTTACTGCAGCTGCTTTGCAAGAAATTCTGTAAAGAACATTTTAAGTAAATAAAACTAGATAACAAAAATGCATACAAAATTGCCAAGCCTGCTGGGAAAAGTAAAAATAAATCACATGCTTTTGTTATAGTTTGATTGTGGTACCTAAACCACTTTTGATTCAGATTTAGAATTTAAAATGTAAAAGTATAAAATATTACTTCACTTTATTAATAGACTCACAGTATTAAAAATGTAAATTATGAAAACAGTAACAAAATGTGTTTTGAGGAGTCAAAATTGCACACACACACACAACAACAACTATATATAAAATTGAATTAGCTTGCTAAAAGCTTGATTAAATTTATAAGGTGCTTTATGGAAGCTCCAAGGGAAACTTAAAGAATCTATAGGGAATATATAAAAGAAAATGAAGAAAAATAAATAAAGTTTGTCAATTTAAAAATTCAATGAAGTGCAAAGAGAGAAAATAAAAGCAGAACAATTCAACCAAAGTCAGAACAATACACCTTTGTGTTAAATGAACATAGGAAATTGCAAATTTTTAAAACAAGTTAGTAGAATAGAACTCACATGATGCATATTTTCTGAATATGAATGAGTGAAATAAATCAGTAATGGTAACTAAACTAGACAATTCACCGATGTATGAAATTTAACATACTTGTGAACAATCATTGAAGAAAAAACAATTTAAAGGTAAAATTAGAAAATACATTGAAACAAAAGAGAAGACAAATGTAATAAACCAGAAGTATGAGACGTGACGAGATCCCCACTAATGCTGAAGTTTGTGCTAGTAAATATTTGCATTTTAAAAATTCTCAAGCAAACTAATTTTAAACTTCTTTAATTATTTTTTAAAAGGGCAAACAATCACCTGAATTAAAGAAAGGAGGGCATTGGTAGGAACAGAAGAGAAGCAACAGTACAAAGTAGGAAATTAATAAAACTACTAAAGAACAATTGATTTATTTAAATATTTCATAATGACATTCAACCATTTTAAGGAAAAAGAGGAGAAACACACGTAAGTGCAATCAAAGTGAAAAGGATACTGATATTTTAGAAATTTTAAAAAAGATTCTAATAGAAATGATATACCTATGAATTAAATAAATGAGTGAAAAAGAGTATAGTGCTAGCAGCCTATGAGCTACATCTGAAATAGACACAGAATGTGAAGAGGCCAGTGTCTATTCTGGAGATTAAATTAGTCATAAAAATTTTGCAATAATGAAAAGCCCTGGACCATGGGGCTCCTAAACATCTGAAGGACTAATTCTGATCCTACTCAAAGTCCTCACAATATTCAAATTTCAATATTCAATATTTCCAAATTCGTTTTACCAAGCATCCGCATTCAGACATCAAAGCTACAATATAAATTGCAAGAAAAGAAAGTTACAGACCAGTGTCTCCAATGAATATAGATCCAACAATAACGCAATGTTAGCAAGTTAAATTTAATAACATCCAGAGGTGGTAATGCAGCACAAGCAAATAAGATTTACCCTATCCATGCACACATGGTTCAATCAATTATTAATCTATGAAAGTTAATCGATGTGTCATACTACATTAACAAATAAAAGGATAATAATTACACGATTTCTTTACTAAATGCAGAAAAGGCACCTAGCGATATTCCGCACTTCTAATGATGAAAAGAAAATCTCACTAAGCTAGTTATGAAAAAATTTCTTCAATAAAATAAAGATTTAAGTAAAACCTTTTTACAGTATGTATTGGCAATATGCTATAGTTCCATTAAACCTGAGAAATCCATACACATGCACAACACATCAATTTCACATTCATCTCCTCCCCTTTCCTGCCCTCGCACCCCTCCGCCACCCTCTCTCCCTTTCAGCACATCTGTCTGTCTCTCTGAGGTTCTCTTACATGTTTGTGCTTTGAGTTTCACGTATTGGATAAGCCACGAGACATTTAATCTTCTGGGTCTGGTATTCTTCACTGTGCGTAATGGCTTCAAGGTGCGTCCAATTTCCTCCTCCTGATTCAAATCTAAGTTTCTTAACGACAGCGTAGTACTTCATGGTGTTTATACACCATCTTCTCACTTTCTTACCCACCCACCTTCTCCTTCCTTCCTCCTCCCTCTCCATAATAGCTCTTTCCTTGCATTCCAACAACTTACCCGCTTGACTCTATTATTTTATTTGCATCAGATGTCCTAGCTGGAAAATCTTTATCTGCACCTATGCCTTCGAGTGTGTTACCTATTTTGTTTTCTAAGAAGGCCATGTTTCCTTTTGAATATATAGGTCTTTGATCCACTTTGATTTGATTTTAGTACAAGATTAAGGGTGCGAGTCTGGATTCATGCTTCTGCATGTAGGTAGCCAATTATCCCAGAATCATTCATTTTTTTCTTCACTGGAGGTGTTTGGCCCCTTTGTGGAAGATTGGATGACTCAGAGTATGATGATTCTACTTCCCTTATTTTTATGTTCTTATTGTGTATTATTTACTATTTTGTATTCATTTCTTCCTCTTTCCTAGCATGCATGTTTGTTGTACAAATAGGTGGGAATTTTAGCAGACTTTTGGTCTCTCATTCTTTTTTCATTATTTTTCATGATCTCTTCTTTCATTTTTAGTCTTCTTTTTCCACTTTTCGCTTTTCCTTCCATTTTATCATTATTGTCATTTTGACGTTTATTAACTTTGATCTTTTAGTTGATTCTATATTGGCTTACTCCTTTCTTTTCTATTGTTATTGGCGGTTTGGTTGACGATCTTAACTGATTTTTTACTGCATGCTATTGTTTTGTTTTTCTTATGTTAGTTTGTTTTATCACACTTTGAGTGACACAGAGGGCTGAGCTCTCAAAAAGAAAAGTGTCTACTACATAGAACATATCCACACACAGGAAAAAAGAAGAAATATTAAACAGCAAAGATACAAGTCTCAACATAAAAAAAAAAAACAATTTTTAAGAAGAAACATGCCTACTTAAAAGGGCTGTAACTCTTCAATAACTGAACCAAAACATAAATAATAAAAAGCAAAGAATTCAGAAGATTGCCTACTAAAATAATAACACTAAAGAAGATGCAATCAGATAAACGGATTAAGAAAGAGAAAGTAGGCTATGAAGTAAGAATTTGAAAATATGATACATTGGCTCCTATAAGTAGCTAAGAATCAACTATGGACTCAAAAAGCTTGGTAAGAAAACAAAACAACAAATCACTCAGTGGACATCAATGGCTGACATTAAGCAAAAGAAAAAAAATTCAGCCATTAAAGACATGATTTAAGACTTATTCCATTCAGGCAAAAATAAAGAGGAAAATGAGATAATATAATAAAAGTATCCAAAGACTAAGCCTAGAATGTCTTACGGAGGAGTACAGAAGAATGGAAGAAAGCATCAAAGTGTGAACTATAGGAGAGAATATCTAGTCAGTGAAGATATTCCAAGATTTGGAAAAGAAATGAGCATCCTAGTGCAAGAATCACTTAGAAACCCAAAAAGACATGACTAGAAATGACACACACACACACACACACACACACACACACACACACACACACCATGCTTCATTATAATAAAAAGAGTAAACCAGGAAGGAAAATTAAAGATCGATATCCTTAATGAACATAAATAAAAATGTTCTCAATAAGATTCTGTTAAATAGTATCCAGCAAATAATCAGAAATATCACACACCACGATCAAATGGGCTTCATTCCTGGGATGCAAAGCTGGTTTAACAGATATAAATCAACCAATGGAATACACCACATCAACACAAGAAAAAGAACAAAAGCCACATGATCATCTCAATTGTTGCAAAAAATCCTTTAATAAAATTCAATACCCTTTCATGATAACAACTCAGAAAAATAAGGCCTCATTTCAAACTCGTAGAATCAATATATGCCAAATCTACTGCAAATATCATATTAAATGAAAAAAAAATGATTGAAATTTTTTACTCTCAAATCAGCAACATGACAAGGCTGCCCACTCCCACCACTCGTATTCAACGTAATCTTTGAAAAGCTTACCATAGCAACCAGGCAAGGAAATGAAATTAAGGGAATTTGCATTGGAAAGGAGTAAGTCAAACTATCCTTATTTGCTACATTGAAGACTCCGAAACCTCCACTATGAAACTTTTGGAAATAATAAACAAATTCATCCAAATTGCAGGCTACAAAATCAAAACTAAAAAATCAACAGTTTTTTTTTTCTACATTAGCAATAAACTCCCTGAGAAAGAGCTCAAAAGAGAGCTCAACAGCATAATCTCATTCTCAATATCCCAGCAAAAATTAAATACCTAGGAGTATACCAAAACAAGAAAGCAAAGAACCTTTATAAAGAAAACTACATTACTCTGAAGAAAGAAGTTGTAGACAACATCAGAAAATAGAAAGATAGCCCTTGTTCTTAGTTAGGCAGAATCAATAAAGTCAAAATGACTATACTGCCAAAACTGATAAACAATTTCAGTGCAATTCCTATCAAAAATACCAACAATTTTCTTCACAGAAATTGAAAAAAATAATCCTGAAATTCATATGAAACTAAAGGGGAGCTGGAATAGCCAAAGCAATCTTAAATAACAAGACTAAGGCAGGAGGCATTACACTTCTAGACCACAAGGTATACTATAAAGCAATAGTTGGAAAATACTACAAGATACTGTCACAAAAATAGACAGACCAGTGAAACACAATTGAGGATCCAGAGACAAACTCAAATATCCTCAGCTACCTAATCTTTGATGAAGAAGCCAAAGGCATACACTGGAAAATCCTTTTCAACAAATGGTGCTGGGAAAATTGGACATTCACCTACAGAAGAATGAATATAAACACACACCTGTTATCATGCACCAAAGTCACATCAAAGTGGATCAAAGAGTTAGAGATAAAAAGTGAAACACTGAACCTGGAGTAAAAATTAGGCAAATATATAAGAGCCATAGATGTAGGCAAAGACTTTCTTAACAGGACACCTAAAGCAAAAGAAATAGCCCCTGTAATTAACAAATGGGATTATGTCAACCTAAAAAGTTTCTACATGGCAAAGGAAATTATCAACGGTGTAAAAAGAGAATCAACAGATTGAGGAAAACATTCGCCAGCATACCTCAGAGAGGAGGCTCACAACCAGAATATACAGTAAACTGAAGAACAGTAAGCCCCTCAAAGTCAAAGACTCTACTGAAAAATGGGCAAAATAAATGAATAGGCAGTTCTCACATTAAGAAGTTCAAATGACCAATAACTACACGAAAAGATGTTCAACATCCTTAGCCATTAGAGAAACGCAAATCAAAACATCACTAAGTATCATCTTACTCCAAAGAGAATGGTATACATCAAGAATACAAATAGCAATCAGTACTGGGGAGGCTGTGGGGAGAAAGGAATCCACCTGCACTGCTGGTGCGAATGTGAACTGGTACAACCACTATGGAAAGCAGTATGGAAGTGTCTCCAAACACTACTCATGCATATCCCCTTAAACCCAGTGATACTTCTTCTGGGAATTTACCCAAAGGAGTTAAAAACAACATATAACAGTGATACACGTATACCCACGTTCATAGTGGCACAATTAACAATAGCTAGTTGTGGAAGACATCAAAATACCTATCATCAAACAAATGAATACATAAATTGCGGTAAATTTTGGTATTTACACACAATGGAATATTACTCATCTATAAAGGCAGATAGGCCGGAGGCTTTTGTAGGTAAATAGAGGCAACTTGAGACAATCATGCTTAGTGAGGTGACTGAGAAGCAGAAGTTGAAATACCAAATGGTTTCTCTGATATGAGAAACCCAAACCACAATTATTTCATAGAACTTAATGTAGGGAATAACGGGAACTGGAGGGGAAAGTGGAAGGGTCGAAAAGAGAGAAGGGAAGGATTTGTAACTCTTCCACTATATGTATGTGCACAAAATATTCCATATTCATGCAAACGATATGTATTCCATGTATACATATCAATAAAATACAGGAAAATGGGGCTCATAAATGAATGTGTGTGTGTGTGTGTGTGTGTGTGTGTGTGTGTGTGTGTGTGTGTGCGTGTGTGTGTTCAGCTATGAAGAAGAATTTAGGTCATGAATCAAAAAAAAAGTTAAGGAAATGTTGGGGGATGGATAAGACCAAATTATGTTCAAAATGTTTGAAAATGAAACAATGAAGCCATTACTCTCTATAATTACCACACATTGTCTAAGTTACTTTTATGTTGCTAGGACACGATACCACGCATCTTCAACTTAAGGGAGGAAAGATTTGTTTTAGTTCACAGTTTCTGAAGGTCTAATCTCATTCATAAGCAGCTTGCCACAATGGAAGCACAAGGCCAAGGCCTACGAGGAGGAAAGCGTTTGTCCTTCCAGGTTGTGCCCCATCGTCCTGCCTCTGCTAAGCAGACTCCTCCCCTTGAAAGCACATGACTCATAGGTATTCCACAACACCGAGATATGTGAGACTTCTGAGGATCTTCCAGATTCAACACAACACACACTAGTAATAAGAAATAAAATCTATGTAAAATTAAGTGAACTAATTATAGAAAAATATTTATTTGCATTAAATATGCATTATGATTTCCATGCCAATCTTATATAGAAATGAGCCAATGACAAAACAAGGACTTTTGCCCCGAATGAATTATCCTCCTGCTCAAATATATCCACATTACAACTTCACGTTGGAGGTCTTTATTCTGACTGTCTGTGTATTATCTCACTGTACCTTTAAAATAGAAACCACCACCCAGAAATACTCATTGATTACCCAATTATAGCATTTCAGAATGTACCTGTCTTTGTCTTCCACAAAGTTCAGTTTTTCTCTCTAATTGTGCAAGTATTGAGTCTACTGTGACAGTTTTCAAAGTTCTTTGAATCGTGCTAGTTGCATTTTTTTCTTTGATACCTTTAGTCCCTTGTGGGAACTGATGCTGAAATAATCAAAGGTGTATGAAACTAGTGAAAAAACTTAAGCTTTTCTCCTTATGGGAGTTGCTAACAAATCTGTCCGAGATTTACTTCAGAATTGGAGGGAAACTTGAAGTTTTCTTATCCTCAGACCAATCTGCTCATGTCAAAGTTGTTAAGCTGTCTCCCATACAAGGCTTATTACTTTTCCACCACATAGCTCAAAGACAATTTTGCATCTCAAAGATAATATACACCCAATGTTTATTCATTTGATAGTAATTTGAAACTAATGATATATGTATATATTAAAATTACGATCCAAATACTTTCATTTATTAAGTACTTAATCATTTATTTATTTATATTTCAACATTTTTGATTGCCCAATACATGTCAAATACTCTGAGTGAGAGCCAAAAGATAAAAAATTATTCATGCTCTCCAGGAACTCCAATATAGTAGCACATAATTAGCTCGTTAATGTTGTATCATGCTCACGGAAGACACAGAGAAAGAGCAATGAAGACAAAACCACTGAGAATGAGGTTATGTCTGTCAGGAAAAATGAGGAGGGACCGTATCTACAGGGAAGAAGAATGAATAAAAAATAAAAACGGCTTTCACATGTAACATTTGGTAGAGCAATAAATATCATGTGTAAGTGGCTGGAGTTTTATGGAAATGAAATGGGGTTTGATAGGTAAAGAAAAGTACAGGTCGTGTGAGGAATCTGGACTTGGTTTGTAGATGATAAGGTATCATGAAAGCTCTTTGAACCAGAGTAGTGTGCTCAGGCACACATTTCAGAAAGTTTCCTTTGACAGCTATGTCATAATTGCATTAGAGAGAGGCAATATTCTACACAATTAGGAACCATCCCATTCTTGAATTAACCCTAGGAGATACACTCTTTTCCCATGGTGCCTTCATTCTGAAAATATATTTGGTGAGTTTTCACTGGGTACAAATTGTCAAATGCTCCCCAAAAGATTACACAGCACTAGCATATTTTAATCAGGATTAAAGTTTGAAGTCAGTGCATCTCGTTAAATCAAAATTGCACTGGTCATCTTAAAGAAAATCTTCTACTTTTATCTTCATGTTGAAATAATCCCCATTTTTACAGTAAATTATGACGCAGAGGCTTATGTTTAAGCTCTGTATTTAATTTTGAAAAATGAGCTCACACAGTGCTAAGCGAAACTCACGGTAACCGGGCTGTGAGCAAGAGCCGACAAGGACTGAGGACGCAGAGAGTTCACCTTTCCTTCGATAACTCAGTGGGTACCTCGTGTATTAAGTAGAATGGCCAGTAACATCCCCAACACCGTTTGACTTTATCTACTTCCTCTCAAACATGTACAGTTTAAATCAAAATATATTATGTGTAAGGAGTAGTCCGCATTGACCATATCACTTCCCTTTCCTACCCTCGCAGATTGCCAACGTTAGACAACATGTTTTTGGTAAGGGATAACAACAGGGAAAGGGGAGGGTGGGTTGCTTGGTTTTGAGTTGTTTTTATTCATTGGTTGGCTATTAACATCCATCATTTGTATTTATGAAGACCATGACATTTTCTAATCAGCGTTTGTATAAGCAATTTGGTTGTAATGTAACAAGATGCTGAGGGGGACCGCTCTATTGTTTTCAAGTTCTAATAAATTGAAGGTTGAAAATAACAAGAAATAAGAATTGCTGTATTCTAAAGAGTGCTATGAGACACATTAATGAAGGATTTATTTTAAAATAGTAAATCCTTTCAAGTGACTCTCATGTCTCCAAGCCAAATGAGAGAATAATAGAATTTCAGATGGATTATTTGAAGGGAATTCATAAGCTAAGCAAAAACTTTCCCATTTCTCTGAGAGACTAGGGAGATGCACTTTGCCCCTCAAGCCAATATGGAAGACACACTACTGAAATTAAAAAAAAAAAATCTGCAGATGGGGCCTTTTCTTTTCAGCCAACTGCTTTCTAAATTTTGCAGAATGTTACAGGTTCTATATTAAACAGGAATACAATGCACTCATAGTACTCCTGAGAGCTCTCTGGGTTTCCTATTGGCTTGAGAATACACACAAACCAGGACATTCTCTCCGTGGTAGGGTAAGAAGAGAGGGCCAGCAGTGGAAGTGTCTTTACACCATTTTTCAGTAAAAGACTATGTATGGTTTCAAGAGAATGCGGGATGGTGCCAATGATGCTGAACTCCTGTTAGTGCATTTCTTTTCCTGAGGTCCTCCTCATGAGAAGTCCAGAGGCACAATAATAAAACATGTATATAAAACTGTGTATAAGTCGAGGTAGGAAATTCTAGTCTATTTCAGGAAAGTATCTGGGTCAAAGTCTCTCTAGTTCTTCAAAGAGCATGAAAAATGACACCCAAAGGAATATCTCTGAATCATATTCATAGAGAGACTTCAATGCCACATGACAATATTTTTATATAATGTTAAAAATTCCTGTCTCTCATTTTCTCTCTTGTCACTTCTGTAGGTCCCAAGGCTTACATGCAAAAGTCCAGCCTGCGTTTGAGGCAGAGAAATCATGGATATTGGGATGGTCAGTTGAGAAAATTAATTTATAAAAAATAAGGTTTATTTTGGCATGGTGTGTTATGCCTCCTGTTCTTGCTGTGAAAAACTGCCTACCATAGAGCACCATGAAGGAAGAGGGGTGTGTTTGGCTCACGGTTTTAGACTTGTCAGCCTGTGTTCACTCGGCTCAATGAGGCAGAACATCAGGGTGAGGTATATATGGTAAAGTAAAGATGGTCAAAGAGAAAGAAAAAGCCAGAGAAAAGGCAAGGGGCAAAATGCAGTTTTGGAAGCCATGTCCCTCACGACCGGATTCATCTTGGACGTCATATTCTTGCACACCTATTGAGCTATGAAGTCCCCAGTGGATTAACCCACAAATGAATGAAGTCAGAGCCCTCATGATCCTGTCTCTGCCCAGATGGCCACAAGCTGATAACTCAACCTTGAACACAGTGAGTCTCTTGGGAGATATTCTTGATCTTAACCATTGTTTCAGAATTTTCGCTCTGTGGTCTTCTGGGTGCCCTGCTACTAACCTGTGGCAGCACTGTATATCATGGTGAGGATACAAGGGAGAGAAGGCAGGTTCACCTGGTGCCATTCAGGAAGCATATATCCAATACTACTGCTGGTGCATCTCTCTGGTGACATAATGTTCTCTGAGGAGGCCCAGCTTTTAAAAATTCTAGCACGTTCCAAAGTACTGCAAACTGGAAACCACATCTTTAACTCATGGACACCGAGGGGGGTGGATATTTCATATCCAAAATACAGGAGGTATGATGCCAGGCTCAAGGTTTATTTAGATGAAAAAGACATTTTTAATAACAGAATGTGTCAGAGTTACCTTAATAAGATTTTTTCCCTTGCACTGAAATTGATTGGAAAGACACTGGATATGCTTATTTGAGTGAAGGGAATTTAATAAAGCATAATTGAAAGCAGTCTGGAGAAAAGTAAAGTAGTTTTCTATTTATATCCCGTGGAGCGTGGAGTTCAAACCCCTCCTCTATTCAATAAGCCACTTGCAAGTCTTAATTACTTGGCAAACTTGTTTCAATATTTTCTTCATATTGTGTTTTTAACCTTCTCATTTTGGCTTTACCCGAATGTCTATGTATTTGAGAGTAGACAGTGTGTTTTAATCTTTATATGTTTCTATGTAAAATGTTTTATGTTTTTATTCTGAGTGATACACATTCTCGAGAGCACAAGGTCTTAGCTCATTTTATTTAAAATTTCAGTATCTTCAATTTTTCACAATTAGTATTCTACTCATGTAATTTGTAGTGGCTAATTCTTTTCACTCGTCATAGGTGTGGACAGGGGGGCCTGTGATGTTTCCCGGGTCCCTTGTCTCCTTTAACCTTGAACACCTTACTTCCCAGCTCCTGTCGGACAGTGCACAGACAAGGGCAGGTTGTCTGCTCTTTCTTAGCTTCAGAATTGTTTCATTCAAAGCACATGCCTTGGCAACAACTGTGTTTTCCCTAGCAGCATCCTGATAATAGGAGGATGCAGGTCTAAGAAAACGTGAAAACAACAGCAACTTGGCCCCAGCTCCTGGGACAACTGCAGGGCCGTTGCCAGTGCTCCTTAGGTATCTGAGACTCTGCTCTCTTTGACCCAACTTTGTTCTCCTCGCCAATTTTCCATGAGTTGATTTCAGGCACCCTTAATTGATTCTAAATGGCTCTCCTGGACTCTCAAGGACTCGAACCAGAAAAAAAAAATTCAACCATTCATTAAGCTACAACAGCATTCATTTACAATTTTTAAATTTTCTCTTTCATATTCTGATGGCTCTTTGACCATGGATAGTAAAGAAGCCTATGTAATATTTGGAATATGACCACGCGGGTGGGGTTGTTTACAGTTGTATGCTTTTGCTCACATACACACAAGGACACACCTGTGAATACCTGTGCCCACCCGTACAAATACACAGAAATGTGGAGAGGAAAATCTATGCAATCATTAAAGAATTTTGAAAACGCCAAATTAAAAGTTCTTTGAATATTATTCTATTCCATTCTTACACGGTGTGATATTTTGAAGGAAGAAAGCAGTGACACAAATGTTCAAACAATCAACAGTTGTAATCAGTGTCGTGTCTTTGTCAACAGGACCTATGCAGAATTGATAGCACTTGTGGAAAGGGATGAAAATTAACGAAAAAGGGCTAGCACAGAGGCAAAAATTTAGAGATACTCTTTGGAGTCTTTCTTATTTTTTGAGATAGAGTCTCACTCTGAAGCCCAGACGGGTCCTGAAATCACTATTTACCCAGGCTACCCTTGGACTCGTGAAATACCCCCTGCTTCAGCCTCCCAATTGCTAAGATTATAGGCATACACTACCATGCCGAGCTTTATGTGGTGCTGGGGGATCAAACAGAGGGCCATGTGGATGCCAGGCAAGGGCTTCAACGTCTGTGACACGTCTGCCCTTATTTTGAAATAATTTGAAAGTAGAATAAATCAGACTTGATAATATCGTGAAAGAGAGAAAATACTTTTATTAGTGTTGTAAATTATGTAAGAAGATTTTTAGAAGTCCAGTATTCATTTAAAAAGTATTTAGAGTTATAATATTCTATAGAAATGAAAGTGATAATTTATTCTTCAGTCACACGTTGACAACTAGGTTAGCACTAGAGATGAGTGACGAATGAAGCACTAACCATATTGCTGGGGTTCGGGAGTATTTGAAAGCAAGGACTGTTTGGATTTAATTTACACACCCCTAAAGTATAAAAGTGCAGCTAAATAATTGATAAGCAAGTCTGAGAGTGCTCAGTAAGAACGCAGCACAATTTGAAAAATGACTAAGGAAATTGCAAGACTATATGTATGCAAAGAAGAAGAAACTCAAGATATTTCAAGATATAAATATTGCAGTTCCCTTGCAAATTTTCAGTGTTACCCGTGGCATATGCTGAAGCAAACCACAATAGAGGCAACAGAATAATTTAGGCAAACATGAAGGTTTAAGAGATCTCACGACATTTTAGCTTTTAGTAAATAATCACCACTAATTTTCCTGGAACTAAACAAAATTGTGTTCGTTAACAATATAGACATAAAAAATAAAGATAACTTAGTTACTGCTCTTAACGGGCTCATAATGTTGTGAAGAGATCAGCTGACAGGAGAACAATTGTAATAAAATAAAGGTTGATATAATAACTGCATAGGAAAGGAGATTCATTCATCTCTGTGAAAAGGTTACAGAAGATTTTACAGTAAAGGAGAATTAGGAATGAAATCTGAAGAACTGAGAAAAGGCAAAAACAGGAAATTGTCCAAACTATAAATTTAGCAAAGAAACGGTGTTCTCTTCAACAGTACTGGAATACAAAGCCCCAGGGCAAAGAGACTGTCTGGGTCTTAGACAAAATGTACATTTTGTTCCTCAGGACATTTGGCCCCATTGAAGAGCTTCAGACAAAAAAGTTTCCGGTGTGATTTTGAAATTCAACCTCAGAGCAAAGTTAAATATAGATTGCAAAAATAGAAGAAAATAGATAACTGATAGTATTTTGTTTGATGAGATCATGAAAAATAAATTGCACTACGGTGACTAATATTAATAACATGTCCTAAAAATCCCCAAAGGTATATGACAAATAAATAAAGAAGTCTGAACACAACTCTGTGCTGTTACACAGAAAGTATTCTGAGAAATTCTACTTTATGCGGTGGAGTCTAGCGGGTCAAATGTACCATTTTATTTCTCCTCCTTCTGTATGGTGGCATGAGAGTTTTCCGTGAGAACCCAGAACTGCTAAAGCCAGTAAGGAGAACCGGAGATGGAAAGAGAACTGGCGGGGCGTGGGGATTGGGGAGGCATCATATTAGAATTGCAACTATTAAAAAAACAGTCAACATTTTTATGTTTCACAATATACTTTCTTACCTTAATAATATTACACCTGGGTATGATTTGTTTTATTTCTACTCAGTCTATTGTACAAGATTGGTATTTACAGGTAATGTGACTCTCAGAAAATAATATTTTTATTAAATTTTATGGAAATTTATCTTTACCTTAAACATAATCAAATCATTATACCTTCAGTATCAATTTTGTTTGTTCACCACCCATATTATTCAAACACACATGTAAAAACTCACAGTACATTTATAGTGTTAATAACTGGCATGGTAAATGTTTTTTTTTTTTTTTACTTTTTTGAGATCTGGTCACCTTTTTAAGTTCAGGCTGTAATTACAGGTGTGCACCACCAAGCCCAGTTTATGTGCTGGTATGGAATCAAACTCAGGTGCTTAGTGCTTACTTAGAAAAGCACTTTAACTGCTGAGCTATTCCTCCAGACAGTAACTGTGACTTTGGTATTTGTTAAATAGATTCAGAAATACTCAAAACCTTCCTGAAATTCTAAATTTCATTAGGGGTTAGTCTACCAGGGCGTCTCTTTCACGATGTTTGCTGATTACCCTGGACTGGAATGATCTCTCCAGTTTTGAAAGGAGAATGTATGAGAGTTGACCAAATAAGTCTCTTTTTAACTCAGAGATCCTACAAAAGGAAACTTTCTTCTGCCTGCACGTGTGAACACTGGGATGAAATTTAAAGATTCCATTATCTTATTGAAAAATACTGACCTTGGGTCCTGCGTCAATATTCATGTTCTCATTAAGCACTTTTAGGTGTACTCTCAGAGATGTATGAAATATGAAATAGTATCAGTAAAAGAAAATGACCATTTTACTCATTTATTATGTGACTTTGGTTATTGCCATATTTGGTATAGAATGCAAACTGATTCCAAAGTATGATGTATTGTCTTCTTGATAGTATATAAATATTCAATAAATTCTTTGGAAATGTGGAATGGAACTTGGAAAATTTTTGGCTAAATTTGAAAATACTAATCTAGTTTCACATTTGTTAAGTTTGGATAATGTTTGTCAACCATAGTGTTGATTTTCTCTGTTGAACCTCATATTAGAAATCAACTTCTCTTTTAACAAGTGAATAATCAAATGAATCAGAAATAACGGGAAACAGAAAACTAAGAATATGAAGGTACTCTTAATTATTTAGAAAATGTGAAAATACGTTGTAATTTACCTCACTAATATCATGTCACGTGATAAAAACAGAAGATACATTTTCATACTACTTAATAATTTGAAAATCATCTTAAAATCTTCAAATATAGAATTAAATGATGTAATTTACTTTAGCCTGTGCTGTATGAATATAATAATAAAATTGATGAAATAATTTAAGCAAAAGAGAAAACACAAAACATTTCAATTCCAGCTAGAATATAGGATTTCTATTTGTTCTGTACTCTTTATAATTCTAAAGATAATAGCCTAGAAACAGTGAATGCTTGTATTTTAAAAAATAAACAGTATTGAATTTGGTAAGCTAAGAATTTATATTAGTTCCTCAGAGATAAGAGAGACAATTCAATATTTAAAAATGAATCAGTGAATTCAGTCAGATAAAAATATAACAGCAGTATCTTAGTTGTAAAATTATTGTGATTAACAATCTCTAATAATTAAAATGATATAGGTAAAAAAATCAATGTTTCAGAGTATATTTATCATTAGGAATGGGTGCTCCATCATGCACTTCAGACATTTTTAAAACTATCTTTCACCAGCTAATGTGAAATTCATGTTAAGTGTGTTTTCTCACGAAGGTGACTTTCACAGTAAGTTTTTACCGCAGGCAGGATCTGCAAGTAGTCATTGTCACCAGGCTTAAGTGACCGCTCAGCGTCTGATCTGGCTTTCTCTTTGCACATGCAGGTTCTCTACTGATCTGACATTGATCACCTGTCAATTTGATTTGCTAATCTTATGAGACTTCTTGTACACCAAATAACTAAATGTTTGCCAGCCCATGGAGAAAACATCACAGGTTCGCCTTTTATTTCTGTTGGTTATAAGCATTCTTTTCAATCAAGTTTAAAAATAGAGGCAAACAACATTTTTCCCTGTATGGAATGCCAACTGATGATTGGAATTATATTATTTAGAACTTGGAGACAACTCATATAAATGGAAGAAGTTTTTGGCTTCTAAAGAAATGAAATTAGGCTATGGAGACTAAAACAGGCATGAATTAGCACAGAAATGATCATTTCCTTTTACCTATCTCAGGCACAATCTGTCAGTGTTCTCAAGGACTAAAAAGTTGTATCCCCGATTAAGGTTTATAAGAAAAAGAACATATTATTTCAACACATGAAAATGAATAAATACGTGACATTTCAAAGATTTTGTCCTATCACAGTCAGTATAGATGACTCAAAAAGGAACGTGACTTAGAGCTTTATAAAGAACTGTGAGCTTCCTACATTGAGGCATTAAGAAATAAAAATGTGCATATTGGAAAGGAAAAGGGAGGCATAGGTTGTAGGTTATTAGAATAGCATGAGAACTCCAGTATTTCAAATCATATATCTGAACAATTCCTATTTGTCTGTCAAAAAATAATTACTGCTCATGAGGAATAGCTGCCTTCCTAACAATTGATACAAACGTTTTCTTCTGTATACAGAGAGGTGATTTGTATTTGAATATGTAAATTTTTCTGTTGCTTAAGTAAGAAAGTATAATCTTTAAATATTAATAGAGAGCATGTAAATTTAAGGAAGCATTTGTCATAATGCAATAAATATTTCTGAGCCCTATGTAATTATTAAGTATTGTATAATAAATACATACAAAATTAAAATCTGTATCAGCAATAGATGGCTGCTTCCCCGAGTTATAAGCCCACAAGAGATATAATGTAAGGAAAGCAAACATAATTAATTATTTTTAGTAAAGCTGGAAAGAAATAAGGCCACCTCTATCCGTTACGTAGGTCTAAGCCAGATTAACTCTCCTGATGTATCTCATGGCCTGCGTTCAACGTTTTCCTGCAACTGCTGTGTTTAATATTGCTTTGTGAATTTCTCTGGATGTGCCCTTTCCTATTACCTGAGCTGCTCAATTGTTGAGTACTCTCTTGAGGTGTACACACGCTGCCTTCTGACTCCAAACACATTGCCTCTCTGCACTCCAATTCTATGACCATTGCATCATCGTGGTTTTTTATAGTTAATCCAGAACTCAACTTTTTTTTTCTAAATCCCTACACAGAAACCATTAAACACAGATTGTGTCATCATTAGGATCATGGGAGATATATTTTCTCTATAGTATTCAAGACATTTTATTTCTTATAATAATTTTCAGAACCAATATACTGTCATAAACTGCATGTATTTAAACTAGCCACCAGAGTGGTTTTCAAAGCTCACATTTGATTGGTTTACAGGCGTTACATACTAATTTTGGGTTAAATTTGCTTTCTACTTAAATAATGGTTCAAGTTCTCTTCTCTCTTGTGAATACTTACAATGGCATCTGATTTATGTTACATGAAAATAATTTTTCTTTATATACTGTTTTCATAATTCATTTTACATCATGCCTAAGTCTTAATATAGAATTGTGTGATACTATGAATGCTTATTTGGGCTTATTATAAAACTGAAGCATCGCATATTTTATTTCTTTGGTAAATTGTACTTTTCAGAGTTTTCTATTGGTATTTTATTAGTTACATATCTTTTGTCCTAATTTTTTACTTTTAATTGCTAACATACAAGAATGATCGCTTATATGATTCGACTATGTTATATAACATACTAAGCACTAGTAATTGCAAGAAAAGATTATAGCAGACTTTGATTTGAAGGATCTCATAAGTTTTGAAAGCAAAGAGCAAGGAGAACTGATCAGAGGTAAGCTATTTCATTTCACAGGGGCTGTCGGATGTGAACACAGAGGGTATCTATTAAACATTCTGGCTTGGATTATGCATGCATCCTAAGGGGCTGAGAAAAGGCCAAAATATAGGTGTTGGCTTTCTTCAGTGAAATAACAAGACACAAAAGACCTAGAATGATGAGAAAAGGCATAACTCAGGGGATGTAAGCAGCAAGACACGGGACTGAGTGGGTCAATCAACAACAACATAATAAAAGTTCTGTAGAAGTCAAGCTGAGTCTGGATTTCATCCATATGGCAGTATCAACATATCAAACGACTTTAAGTAAAGGAGTGAAATAATGACATTTACATTTTTGGAAAGATCATACAGCGTTACAGCTCTGCACAACTTCGGGTCCCATGAGACTAATTAGGAAGCCATGGCAAAAATCCAAGTGAGGCACAAAAGGCACTTGGACTAAGCTGGGCCAGTGATTTAGAAAACAAAGGAGAAACATTAGAATGACAGATATTCGAACAGAGGATCTGGAAAAAAAAAAGATTTTGACTATTGGAAAACAACAATATTCAGGAATGAATCAGGTTTAAAAAGAAACACCTTTAAGTTTAAATGATAATATTGTGGCTGAATACACGTTAGATGTTTTTTCTTCATACTCTAATTATCTTAACTTTTTAATCACTTATTTATTTTTAATTAGAAATGATCAAAATATTCTTAGCTGGCCTACTTCTTGCATATTTTGCTTTAATGTGAAATGCACAACTCTGAGCTATAATATTACCCATATTCATCAAATCTCTGGCACCATTTTTTACATTTATCAGTTACAAAATTAGAATGCATCTTCGTTTCATTTATACCCTTGACGTTCCACGGCCACGGCTCAGCACAAGGGCTGCATCATGGTACAGCTTGGCCCGTAGTTCCTCATTCCTTTCCCTTTGCTTTCCTCTCCTAGGAAAACCTTGTAATGTGTTTGATATATGTTAAGTTTAGACATATTCTGCTGAAGTACGGTGTGGTTTTTGTCTATTTTTGATTCTGTGAAGGGTTTTGTAAATCCCATCTCTGTCCTAGTTTTCACATCCAAGCTTGTTTGGGGACTGGTCCACGTCACAGATCAGCTTTATTTCTTTTTATTGCTGTAAGGCATCTAGCAGTATGATTTACTCTAGTGGTGGATGTGCAGCTTACATCCAATTCCCTGCTGCCATATACACCACCTTTGCATGGATGTTTAAGATAACATCTTTGAGTCTGTACCCTAAAGTAGAATACCCTAGAGTGTATTTTGCATTCATCCTTCTTCTCAAAGTCTAGTGGAAAGTTTGGCTATGCATATATGTATATTTACAGAGTCTTCTATTTTTAAGTTAATGGCATTGAAGCAGTAGATAAAATACATAGGAATAATTAAATAGATGACTTTTAACTCTTCACGTGAAAATAGATTGCAGGTATATGAATATTGAAACATTAAAAAATCATGTTAATCCTGGGGAAAATGAGACTGTGTACAAAAATGTATTTACTTTTCCAGCTTACGTGTTCCCCCTCCTCCTTCAGTATTGTCCATCTCTATGCAAATCTTTCTCCTCGCATCTCCAGCTGATTATTTTTAAAAGATTGATCAATAATACTCTTTCTTTACCCAGTCAGATACTAACAAATCTCCCAATTGATTGGGCAATCTCATTAATATCTGTCCTGCCACTAACTTTCACCAAAGCTGTTCCTAATTCTCCAGTCCAAAGTGCCTGCCCTGGCAACATCCCTCCAGCCTGTGTCAGTTCTCTGTGTAGATTTGAGTACTAATTATTTCTGCTTGTTTGCTGTTTTCTCAGCTTCCTCCTCAGAAATAAAAGATTAATCAAATTAGGAACCTTTCTTGTCTAATTTGTCGCTGTTTCCTCCAAACTGGGAACACTCCTGGGGAACACAACAGATGCTCACAATTATGTTTTGAATAAATAAATGAATCAAAGAACACATATATATCTAGAGATATCTGTTCTAACAGAATAATTCATAGTTTCATCACAGTTCAGAAATGTTACACGAAGTACTTAGGTGTAATCGTATAATATGCAAATGTAAGTCTCTGACTGCAACTGAAACCTGTAAAAGCAACAC
Organism: Ctenodactylus gundi; assembly: GCA_004027205.1. Classification (NCBI taxonomy): domain Eukaryota; kingdom Metazoa; phylum Chordata; class Mammalia; order Rodentia; family Ctenodactylidae; genus Ctenodactylus; species Ctenodactylus gundi. Next base: position 72,255 of record PVKB01003391.1, read on the forward strand.
AAAACACCTAACTACGAAACTGAGATCAAATTCACATCTAAGGAGCTAAAGTCAACATATTGTGCCTCGTAGGCTAACGAGTTACATGTTCTTAAAAAGTCATCATCTTGATATTTTAGCAGGAAGATTAGGAACAGTTTTCTTCTGCACCATGTCTCTGACAGGTTCTCATTTGTTTATTCTGTTTCGGGGAAAAATATTTATTATTTTAATCTTTTTTTTTCTAAAACATAAAGTGTATTTTCTGTCATGTTACCTGGTATTTATAGTTGCTAAAGCTCATTGTTTTTATTTTAATGTTTCAAAATAAGAAATAAACTTATAAATAACAAAACTTGATTTGATTGCACTATTATTTTCACTATCTAAGAAAACATGTACTACTCAAATATGTGTGTGTGTGTGTGTGTGTGTGTGTGTGTGTGGATGTTGGTGTTAATTTCCTGTGTTAACTTTTTTAGAGTATGGAACTGACTTTTTAATCAACAACCAAAGTGAATATTGAGGCGGATATTTAATTTAGATGTTATTAACATTTAAGTCAACACACTATGAATAAAGCAAATCACCTTCTATAATGTGGATACACCTCACCCAATTGGTGAAAGGCCTTTCCAAACAAAAATTTCCAAAGAAAGAAGAAATTTCTCAACCAGACTTATTTCAAGTCTGGAGCTGTAACATGACCTCTTGTCTGCAAATTTCAGGCCTGCAGTCCATTAGTATATGTGTGCATGTGTGTGTATGTGTGTGTGTGTGTGTGTGTTTGTGTGTGTATAAACACACACATAAAAGAAAAGTTACATATATATTATATACACACATTCATATATAAGGGAATATTTATTTAAAAGATATTTTTACAATTTAACTGTTGATTATTTGGTAATTAATACATATATGTTATCTATTTTAAACTATGAGAACTAATTAACAGGCCACTTAAATAACTGCATGTTAACATATAAATAAATGGGCTAAATTTTCATTACAAAGTATAGATTTCTTCCAAGAAGTTAAAAGATCAAAGTCTATTTTTGTATGTGTGTATATTTTCTGAATATAAAATTGAATTTCTATTAATTTATTTAAAAATCCATCTATTTCCCATGCTTAGATTTAATTTATAACTTTGTATGGCATTTCTTTACTTTAAAAGTAATGGAAAAAGCTCTTAGATGTTGGATTAAAATTGTGAGCAGCTGACATTATCATAAATAAAGTACGTTATTGATATTTGAGAACTCTAATGATGTTCTTCCCAAGACCTTGAAGAGAGAAAAATGGATTACTTTCAAGCATTAAGAGTGAATTCATGGTGTAATGGATTGGCATGGAGTTGGGAAGACGCTTCAAAGATGTCTTGTGAGGCTATCTATCTGACTGGGAGCTGATGAAGGAGGCATTAACATGTCTGAACTGACTGAATGAAGTGAAGGTAGGGTCCTTGAGAAGAAGGAAAAAAAGAAAGAGCCCCGAAAGTGATCTCAGGCACGGCGTCACGGAGATTCTAGGGAGTTCAGTGTTGACTGAGAATAAGACGAGAATAAATGATTGTTATACATAAGGGGAGCTTAATGTGATCAAACCTAATTAACCTAATTGGCAACTTTTCACTAAGTGTATTTTATTTTCTTTGTTTGCTGCATTCCTCCATTTATTTATGTGTTTATTTATTTATTTGTGAGACAAAGTCTCTCTCTATAGATCCACAACCTGGGGTTGGTCCCAAACTTACTATGTAGTCAAGGCTGGCCTTGGCCTCATGGAGATCCTCCTGCCTCAGCTTCCACAGTGCTTGGATTAAAGGTATGTGCCACCACGCCTGGTTTATGTGGTGCTGGGGAATTGAACTCAGGACCTAATGCTTGTTAGCCAAGCAATTTAACTGCTGTGTCATAACTTTAGCCCCCATGTTCTTTGTTTTTCCCTAAGTAACTTATTATTTTTTGGAGGCTAATATAGAAATGGCAAGTTGGACCAAGTTATTCAATGCAGTTATTCATTTTAAGCATACTAACTCAACGGTGATTAAATGCTTTAGAATAAAATTCTTAGAATTAACTATGAGGAATTTCACGAGAAACAGAGTCCTATGGATATTCGATATGCTTGCAAAACTTAATTTAGGTAACAACAATGCTTAAAAACTTTAAATTTACAGTGTTAGTTATACTTTGACTTTTGTCTCCTATAAAATGGAAAATGTCTTCATATTTAGGTGTTTAATTTTGAAATTTTAAGTCACATTTGTTTTTATTAATTATACAAAATATTCTAAATACCTATTATTTATAAGGACCACTTTTAGGTCAATAAAATTTGTAATGTTAAATAATTGTTAATAATTTCTTAAAACTCTAAACCAAATTTACAATTTTTATTCACAGGACAAGCATACCTCACTGTTTTTAATAAATTCAACATTGAATACGTTTTAGCTAGATTTATAGAAAAGAAAGATATACACTTTGACTGGCACCATGAAAAAATTTTTATGTTAATTTATGAAGGGAGAGTGACCTTTAAGAAACAATACTGTAAGAGATCTGTTGTGCTGTATGGCAACTATAATAATCGTAACATATTATTAGCCATGTGTGAGAGTGCAGGCCTGAATTCTTCACTGCTCAGGCAGCTGAGGTGGGGATTGGAGCTCACAAGTACTGGACCAGGCTGGACAACATAATAAGACTCCATATAAAAAAAAGAGAAAAACAAAACAAAACAAAACAAAACAAAAACTTGGGTTCTTGGAAATTTCTGAGAGTAGATTTTAAAAATAAATGAATAAATAAGTAAACATGTTAAGTAAAGCTTAGTAGATCAATTCAACAATTCCACAATACATGCATATTGCAAAACATATTGTGCATTATACATACATCGACTGATATTTGTTAATTAAATAAATGAATGTTTAAGTACAAATACTTTACTATTACACAGTAAGTACTCACAAATATTTCAATAAATGACTCCTGAAGTATTTAACTAAATGAGAAAAAATCAGGCCAACTGCAACCATAAGAATTAAATACTGCTGATAAAACCTTTTAAGCTGCAAAATTACCAATATTGAAGTAAAATTTCTAGGCGATTAACAAATTCATATTTGATTTTTAAATTACCTTTAAATTTTCCTTTAAAAAAGTCAGCACAATCAAGCCGTTAGGAATAGGTCATCATATCCGTTAAGTAATATTAATAGATCAGCCCTACATAAAAATCTCATGGAAGTTTCCAAGCTTCACCAGTATGACGCTGATGCACATTCAAAACAGCAAAGCCATATCCAAAGTACAGATACATCTATTTCCAGATTATGACAAAATATTGTAAAATCTAAGTGTAAAACCCAGTAATTTGTTCAATTAATATTTCATAGTAATAAATATGACAGCAAGCCTTTGAGAAATGTTAAAAATCACGAGCAAATACAGATACTTTATGATTAAAAAAAGATTCTCTATCCCCTGAGATCTTTTCAGAGGAGGTAAAAAACTATCTTTTTTCAGAACTAAAGAATACAAAGCAATTATTTTGATTCAAATAAAATGAGTATCTGTCAGAATATAATAGACAAAATCTTGTAATAATTCTTTGTAAAGGTCCAAACACTTGGTTTACCAAAATACTTCATGATGACTTTTAGGTGTGTTGTATTCAATTAGGCAATGGTATCTAGTGTTAGAAAAGTACTTTTTAACTGAATCATGTAAAACTTACCCTTGATTGTCAACCATTAGCCAGGGAAGCTTGCAGCCCCATGGAACCTCTGGTTACTGTGACTATCTGGCCATGACTAACGTGTATATCACTCGTTTTTTCAGAACACTAATCCAATAAACCTTCTTTTCTATGCGGCGCCTGAAACAGAGCCCTAAAAGCCCTACCTTTGCAGTCTCAAGGTAAATCCATCACAGCCATGTGCAGGCTCACATTAAGCCTGGCCTTTATTTAGCTAATCTGGAGATGAATGCAGCAAGCCACCATCTGGAGTTCCGTGTAAATCCATAACTGAAATACTTTCTTATGATTTAATTATTTCCAATTTAAGTTGGAACCCACCATTTTTATTGCTAACTGCGTATGCTCCACTCTGAATGCTGTCTTGTATTTTCAGACATTATTACAAATTGAATTTTTAAAATTCAGCTACAGACAGTACGAGAAAGTAAAGAGGCTTTATGTTTCCAGGGAAACGTGATGCTGAAGGCTCAGTGACAGCCTCAGATGACGGTGTACAGCAGCAGCTGAAAGGACAAGAGACCAGAAAGAGGCCCGTCGATGTGAAGACTGAAATCAGAACGTTGCTTATTGGTTCTATGATGATCTTTATAAAAGAAGTGATGTGGAATTGGTCTTTTTCTAAAGAAGAATTATGGGCTATAATAAAGAAAGCCTCAAAGAATTGATATCATTGAAAGGCAGAGTAAATGGAATCTCACTGTCATCTGTGAGTTAATAGAGAAAGAATGACTGGGTACTTTAGAAATTTTGTTAAATTTAATTTAATTCAATTTTGTTAAATTAAGGGTGTATTAATATTTCCTGAGACCTTTGTGTTATCTGAATACTCAATTTTTATTTTATATTTCAAATTATTAAATCAAGCATGAATTATTTGTAGTATAAATAATACTGCAGTAAATGTGAAAAATATATTTTATTGATCTTCCAATGAAATTGATATTATTTTAAAATAATAAAATTATGTTGTGCACAAATTTCATTTTTGTTTATGGTAACAAATAAAATTATATAAAGGTATATCTTAATATGATTCATTGTTATATATATTTTGTATTATTATGTTATTCTATTTATATCCTTTCATTTATTTAAATGTTATTTATATTTTGTTCAATGAGAAGAAATATTGGACTATAATTTTCAAGTAAATGGGTGAAGAATAATTTCATGGTAATTTTCTGAGACTATGAGCTATTTACAAATACAACATTATATCTTATTATATACCTAAATATCTGAAGATCTTACCCATTATATCTTGTTTTTCATAAAGGTAGTAGAAAATTAGTTCAATTCTTTCAGGGGTGTTTAAAGTTTGTACTTCTTAATCTTGTAATCTTCTTTCGTTTCTTCCATCTTTTTTTCTTCCTTCCTTATTTTCTCCTTTACTCTGCTTCATTAAATGACCAGTGACATTTTGTCAGGTATGGTAACACTTGAGCAAAGAATAAAATGGAACAGCAAAGTGCTTTAATCAGGTGGACATCTGTTACAGAGTATCTAGGTAGGAGAAACAGTATGTATCCATTCTCTTCAGGATAAAACAGAAACATAAAGTAGGAATTACTACTGGGAGAGTAGCTAGAGAGCCAGTGAGTGGATCAATAAATGAGAAATGAGACAGAGAATGTGTGATTTGTTGGTTATTTTATTGACTTTCGATTGTACTCTAAATATAGGTGGAAACCGAGGGTGGAAGCTCAGTAGTAGAGCCCGTGTTTAGTGTGCATGAAGCCCTGGGTTCAATCATTTGAAATGACAACAACAATATCAGAAAAATGAAACTGAAAGCACCAGTGGGAAACTTGAGGAAAGGCATACTGTGACCTGCATGCCTCAGCGTCATCTCTGTGGTTGAGTGGTGGGAGACTGAAGTGGATGTAGGACAGGAAAAAGAACTCTGAACAGGATGGAGGGTTATCAAATTCCTTTTGTCACAGCTAACAGTTGGATCAAGGTATTTGCTCACAATACGCAGAAGTTAACATGGTAACAATAGTCTAGATATAACTTCAAATAAAATTCACCATTAAGCCTATGGCTTTCCTGTGAGATATAAGAGAAATATCTTTCAATCTAACCACTTCTTAAGCTTCTGCTGCAGTTACCTGGTCAGATCATCACCTCTGATCACTAAGGCAAATGAAAAAAGGCTTGTAATGAATATCCATGTTCCTGTCTGGCTTGCTACCTCAACTACTCATTTGTGAAATTTCGACAGAGCAGTAAGAATAATCTTTTCACAACTTCAGATAAAAAGTATCAAATATTTATCCAAACTGTGATGCCTTTTCATTTCAGTGGGAAGGCCAAATCAATGTATTAGCTACAACAGCATCAAAGATTGTTCAAAACCAGCCCTTTATTTGACTTTTTCTTTTCTCGATGACTACGTTCTAGACACATGAGTGTTTCAGCTTATTTTGCTGCTCTTATTCAGACACAAAATATATTATCTTCTTACATTGCTCTTTGGTATGTTTCCTTAGAACTCACTTTACTCAGATATCTGAGAGGTGAACATTCTCACCTCCAAACATGTGAGTAATTCTTAGCAAATCCTTCTCAGGGAGGCCAACCTCAACCTCCCAGGTAACACTACCGCTTGCTTTCTCGTCCCAATATGCCTCACTCTGTTCGTTTTTTGTCCACTGATTGTCATCTTTCCACATGGTATTTTATCTGCTTATTTATATGTTTCCTGTATCCTCTTTCTTAAATGCAATCACTTTTTTATACTGATGTACACATAGATAGGATATAAGGTGTAACAAAAAGGAAGGGTTTTACAATTTATTTTTATGGAAAATTAATTGCAAGAATAATTACAGTAAAGCTAATGACCTGAAATAATGTCAAAATTGATTTTATTTACAGGTGGCAAAAAGATACTGAAAAAGTATTAAGGGTGTCAAATGTTAGTTCTTGCACATTGTGATTAATGGGACTATTACGCACGTGAGTGACAAGCTGTAGATACAGGAAAGTACTCATGGTCGGTAATCAGGAAGCAGAGTCAGGGGTAGAGACGCGATTGTCAGCACAGAATCAACTAATGAAAATGCAATGAGACAGTGCATGAGGTAGGGAGGGAAATGACAGGAAAGAAATCCTCAGTGGGCAGTGAAGGTGGCATCTCAGACAGGAAGAAACGGCAGTTCGCACCAGGTGCTGCAGCCAGGTACTGACAGCACTGGACTCCCACCTCCCCGAGGTGTGTAAATTCCAACCCTAAATATATGGCAAAGACTTGCCATGCTAGGACACAATCCAGGTGCTTGTGCTCCCCGTGTGTGTTCCTAACACCTGTTGGCTCTGTCTTTATGTCCCATGTCCACGTGGTAATGAAGGTAACTCTTAAACTTCCTAATGAAAGTAAGACTTCAGTTCCTTTTTGGATTATTTATTTTTTAAGTTATTTTCAGTTTCCACTACCTGAGCTTGAGTTTAGTGGGACAGAAAACTATTATTCTTAGCCAGTATTTTGCATAAAAATCAATATATGATGATATATTTTTATTTATATAAATAATATATGTTTATATTTGCCTCATGGTTCTTGGTTTCCATTATTACAGCCACCCCATTTATTCTGTACATGACAGATTAGAAGAAAAGAAAGTTAAACAAATTTTGTTCATGCAATATTTGATAAAATTGGGCCACCCTGGCACACGCAGATCTGTCCTAAGTGACTGTGGAAGCCAGATTCTCTAGCCCAAGTTTTTACCCTAATATTTTCCATCTCTAGGTCTTTTAGAGTTGCCACCGATATCTGGAAATATCTATCAGTTCTATGGGTTTGTCTTGTCTTATGAATCTATAAAACTTATAATCATACTGGTTGCTCATTTTCTGGTGTTCATAATTTGCAGGAACAACAGATAATACTTAAGAACTTGGCCACTGGAGTCATAGGGTCTGGAATAAGGTTAACTCATCCAATGTTTATCATTTCTATGATCTCAGACACTGTACAGATTTTTCTATCTTAAAAGCTGATACCACAAAAATAGTGCAAACAGGATCAGTCATTTTGTGCATGTGACACAAAAACGCACACAAAACAAATAGAAAACACCTAATGCATGACTGGTTTTCACACATGTTCACTGGCATTATTCACAAACCCTATCTAGGGCCTACACAAAACCATGACAGGAATTTTGAACAATATTTTGAAAGAGCAAGATTTACATATGTCTCTGTATATTTTTATTTTATTATTTGTGTATATTTTATTTGTGTATTTTTTCTTGACACCTGTATTTATTGTTTGAACCAAATCAAAGGCACATTACCCATGTAAGTACACACACACACACACACACACACACACACACACACACACACAGTCACTTATACATCTTTATAACGCATGCAGATATTTACCAGACATAAGAAAAATTCATGAATTGAATCTACTCAAAATTATAATAAAATGGGGGGAAATACCAAAATAAAACCAAAATAGTTTTTTTTTTAAACAAGTAAGACTTCCACTAGGTTTTGGAACATTTGAAACTTCAACATTCCACATTACAACTCTTGCCTAAATTTTCAAGTGGTTTCCTCCTAATTAAAGGATATCTTTAAAAGGGCCTAATTTAAATTCTTAAACTAAGTGAATAAAATAAACAACAGTATTAAGAATATTAAGAACTGAAACAATAGACCTTCCCTCTATTGAAAGCACTCGAAACATTTAAATGTGAATAGTTCAATTCTCAGCTAAAGCAGCTCCTTGCTTAGAACTCTGCTTTATAACTCTTGAAACATTATTCCCTGTAGCCTGCCGACTAGCAATTTCAATCTATCCACCCTTGGAGATTTCCCTTTCCACACCTTTGATCCCTGGAGTTGGTTATCTTTGTATCCTCTTTCTTAAAACTTAAAAGCCTATTGCTCCATTTCCTCACTATCTACTTACTCTGAAATCTCTTTGCATCTTCCTTTTGCGTTCACAATCCTCCAGATAGGACTCTCTTGCTGAGGAGATGCTTCCCCCTTATAACTACTTCAAGTGGCCTCAAAATTCTCTCTTACCATATTATCTAGGATTAAATTTCACTTCCACCTTTTACAAGTTGTATGACCTTTGTCAACCTATTAAAATTTTATGCATCTCAGATGTTCACTTCTTAGATTGGCTGTAAAGAGAAAATTCGAAAACCTCACTGAAATCACCCAGGTATCTGTTTCTGACCCTTCCTATCCTGCCTTCTTTCTTCTTTTCAAATCTTTTGACTCTGGTCTCTTCCTTGAAAATCTCTGCTAACTTAGCCCCTGTGACACTGAACTCTTTTACACCTTGGGTCTTTGTCTTTTATGAATCCTGCCCTGTTTCTCAGACTGTAGAGCGAAGTGAATTTGTATCTAATGATATGATTCAAGCTGGCTGTCAAGTGTCCCCCAGCTCTCTTCCACACTTAACAGAAATCTAGACGTGTAAATTAAAATTCATGATTCAAGTGAACATTTTTATCATTGTTTATAACCCATTCTTTATCTTGTTTTCTTAATACCTCCTAAAGACCCTTGTCATGTCTTGATTTTAGCACATTTTTTGTAGTGATTTTAAACACAGCAAAGACAAGTCATTGTTTGATCAAGGCAAAATATACCGTAGTTTTTAAACTAATTATTATTCCAATGTAATAGTATCAAAACAAGTCTGCATAAAGGAAAATCTCTTAAGAGGTCACTTAGATATAAAAAATTCCTCTGAGCCTGTGCAACCAGTGTTGTCCTATTCTGAATCACCCAATTAACACTTATTTTCATTGGTTCAAGATCCCATGACTGCACATCACATACTAAATGGCTTATAAATATTAGCAATGTATTTCTCACAGATTTGAATGCTGAGAAGTCCATGACCAAGACACAGAGATATTTGATGTTTGGCAAGAGCCAGCTTGAGGGCCCCAGGGACATACATTTTCATTTTATCTTTAACAACAGAGGGACAGATCTCTAGGTTTTTGGTCCCTGCTAAGGGCACTAACCCTCTTCACAAGGATTCTACCACTCTGACCTATCACTTTCTTAAGTTTTCCTTTTCTACTGCCACCACTTTCAGGTGTAAAACTTCATTGTGTAAATATTGTGGAGATATAAACTTCCAAACTATGGAATTATCACCTTTTCTATTAAATAATATACAGATGCTATCATATTTAAAGATCAGAGAACATAATTAAGTGTATACTATTTCTTCACATCTCAAAGGAATGTCAGGAAGACTAAACAACTCATATAACATAACAGGCTTTTTAAATCATTGTGAGAAATGGCAAAGTTTAAAATCTGTCTTTTTCTCCTTTTGTTATGAATAACTTCGAAAAGAAGGTGCTACTCACTTTCCAATTATTTAGTGTTTCTTCATAAACTGGAATTGGATCTTGTTTCAATTCTTCTTTTTTCAATGATTTTAACATATTATATAATTAATAGGAAAAAACTGGCTGATTTATATGATATTCTTCAAAAAGCAAATATATAGAGACAGAGAACAGAGTTTTTACTATAAACAGATAAGGCAATCCACTGTGTTTGCCTTGAGGCTAGAATTATGCAATTACATGTGTTTAAGAACTCATATATATATTAAGGGGGAAAATTTCTACAGAACATTGTTTTGTAAGTCCTTAAAAATGTAAAACATCATTGCGTTAGTCAGGGTTCACAAGAGAGTTAGAATCCGTAGGAAACTTCATTCTCTCTTATCCCTTTTTAGCTCTGTGAGTTCCTATGTCTCTTTATCTCTTTCTGTCTGGTGTGTGTGTGCGTGTGTGTGTGTGTGTGTGTGTAAAGATATCTAGTTTTTTTTTAATAGCTTATAGAGTTAGGTTATGAAGGACTCCTGAGTCTCAGATCTTTGGGATGATAGGTAATGTGCAAGCCCAGAAGACTCTTCATATGTCAGCTCCACTCTAAGTCCAAAATCTCCAGAATCATCAGGTTAATTATGTAGATTTAGTTTTGAAACCAATTAACTTGATATTCATGAAATGGTAAAAGGTAATGTCCCAATTTTGAGTCTTAAGGTTGAAAACAATTGATGGTTCTGTTGGGAAAATACTCAATAAAGCACTCAAATTTTTTTTATATAACAGGAATGCTAGTCTTTTAGTTATACTCAACTGTTCAGCTTATTGGACAAGGTCAAATACCCTACAGAAGCCATTTGATTTACATATTTTAAAAATGAAGCATTATTCTCAAACAAAAAATCTTCTAATTATCCAGAATAATCATTGATTAATTTTCAGGGTATCTCATGGTCCAGTGAAGTTGACACATAAAATTAACCAACACAACTTGTGCTCAAAATTTCTTGTCATTGAGAAAAAAAAAATTAAAACCTGGCACCTCCGTTTTTAATGAAAGAGAGTTTTATATTGACTTATGGTTTCAGTTTATTAATGAATATTGTACCTCTATAATTCTAACATTTTCCTGAATCACAGACCAAATCCGTAACATTTTTAACTAAATTAAAGTTGTAGGTCTGAAGATAAGCAGCCCAATGGCTCCCAAAAGTTTCATGTTTGTTTCCTAATGCATAATTTATTTAGTCCATCTCTAAGAATTATGAAAATCTTACTGATAACATATTCAGAAGTTGAAATTTCAAGTCCCATTTCTCTGAGACTGAACGTAAACACTTAGCTAGGACTCTACCCCCAGCCCCCACAACCTAAAGTTACTGCTTCCACCATAAAATAGCCCAAGGAAACATTTCTTTCCCCCAAAAAAGTATAAATAGAAGGAGGAAAGTATTTGGATCAAAGCAAGATGAACAAGCAGTGAGGAAAACATTACATGCTATAGGTTCATTTCCAACACCCAGGGCAGGTTGCAGTTGTGAGATGTAAACTCCAGAATGCATGGGCAGCCTTTCAGAGACACATTGCCTGGTTTTTCAGGCTTTCTTCTGAAATTTGGATAGAAATGTCCACAACTTGCCCTGTGACGCCAAGGCCTGATGACAGGTTGACAACAGCCAGGCCCTTCTGAGGTATGACTGTAACAGCTACAGTGTGGATAGGTATATTTGTTAGGGTTCTTGAAGAGACAGAATTAAAAGAAATTATATATGAATGAAACGGAAGCACACAAATAACAAAATGGTCCCCTGCATTATGAGATCTGGAGAGTTTAATACCTGAACAATCGTGAGCTAAAAGAACACCTGTCTGAGATTGCAGGACAGCAGGTAGAGTCTGTGCAGTGGAGCATTGCACAAAAGTGTTGGTAAAGTCTTGAAGATAGGAGGAAGTCTGTGATATAAAGACAGGGGCAATCAAGGTCTGGAGATGGTGACAAAGTCCAGAGCTCTTCCAGGAAAGGAAAGAGCAACAATCTTCTTCCTACTTATATTTGCATTTGCTTGAAGCTGCCAGTCTATTGATTGGGTCACCCATACCCTGGTGGCTGTTCTTCACTCAATTGTTGGCTCAAAAAGAAAACACACTTAGAGAGCTTTGCCATGGGCAAGTACTGTGTACAACATTCTAGGTATGTATTTGCAAATATTTTCAAATTTCCACTCATAGAATATTTGCAAAGGCCTCTGCACCACATGGCCAGGTACAGTCACAGCAGAAGCCTCATTTTCCTAACAAACTTTTGCTTCAATCGCCTTCCCTCACTAAATGTTTGGCATTGGTGGCTTAAATTAAGACAGGTTTACTTTGAACCATGGGCTTAGGAGAGTCAGTCTATGGTTGGGCTTGTCCAAGACGAACTGGCATGATATTGGGTCAGAGTGACAGAAAACCGTTCAATTGGTAACTGTCAGAAAGCAGACAGAGAAATTAGGAGCCATGGATTGCAATATATTTTTTCAAGTTGAGCCCCCACGTGATTCGCTTTTTCCAATCAAGCTGCATCTTTTCTTAGTGCACTCAGCTGTACATTTATCTTATAATCCAGTTATCTTTCACAAGCTTCATTGTTGATCATATGAGATCTAAAGAGTTGTTTTAGATGTAAACCAGAACACAATCATTCTCTTTTGTGATCTTTTATATCAAACATTCTAACATTGTTTAGCTCATCGTTGCTCCTGCCAAATCTACTTCTTGTAATACTTAAATAAACTGCATTTATTTTAGTGAATCTGAAGTCTTTATTTCTTTTGTAAATAGACTGTTGGATCATATTTCTGCTTGTTCATTCATGCTCTTTTATTACTTGGAATGCCACCAAGCAATGACTTCAATTAAATTGAATTAAATTCTACATTTTTCAAAACAGTTTTAGAATTATCAGCTTCAACATTTGTAAGTTAAATGCTTTGTTATTCATACATTAGTAGGCATAACATGGAGGGTGATTTTTAGCAAAAATTATAACATATCATTCTCATTAAAGTCAGAATTTTAAAAATTACATATTAAAAAAAATTAAGAATGATCAGAATTTTTGCAAGAGGATAAATATAATCAGAATGAGCAAGAGAAATGACAGAAAGTCAAGACAAACAATATGAACATTATGATACTCGATATGTTCCATGAATGAAGCTAGCAATTTCAGATGTACCTCATTATAGCAACTTAAACAAGCATTGTTATTAAGATGAAACGAAAACAGGCCTGGTAGTGCCAGCCTGTAGTTTCTGCAGTCTAGGAGACTGAGGCAGGAGGATTGCAAGTTTGAGACCAGCTTGAACAACTGACTGACTTAGCAAGATGCTATCTTAAAAATCACAAACTCAGAAGTTTAAATATGTTCAGTTTCTCTAATATGAGAACCTCAGGTTACAGTCATTTTATAGAACTTGATATGTGGGATATGGGAAGTTGGGGGAGGAAAGCAGAAGGTGTTGGGAGAGTCAAAAAGTGGAAGGAAAGACATTGTAATGCTGAAGTGGAATACATGTGCACAAAATGCGCAAACTCATGGTCACCTTTAGATATTGCATATATATCCTAATAAAAATGCAAAAAAAAAAAAAGAACTTCCAATGTGTCTTAGTGTGAAGGTCCTGGGTTTTATCTCCAGGGTCAAAAAATAAACAAGTGAAAGATCAAACTGAATCAAACATATAAACTCTAAGTGATGTGCCGTGTTAAAGTCAATAATATCATAAATATTGACAGGTAATCATAACCCTGGTTTATAATATGAATTGCCCTCTATTATTCCATGCACAACGAGGTCTTTCGTGAGAAAGGATTCAAGTCACATGCTATATTCACTCAGATACTATACTCTGAATATTGATTGATCCATGTCTACTTATTTAGTAAATTGTTTAATTATAACCAGTTCTTTTTTTGTTTGTTATACCAAAGTCTTACTCTGTAGTTTGCACTGGTCCTGAACTCATTGTGTAGCCCAGGCTGGCCACCTCCAGTACATTGTAATACTCCTCCCTCAGGCTCCAGAGGGCTGTGAGCACCACCGCACCCAGCTTATGTGGTGCTGGGGAATCGGACCCAGGGGCATGTTCTGGCTAGGCAGGCCTTCTATCTGCTGAGCTATGTTCCTACATTCTATGGACTTCCTTCTTCAGATTCATTTACACACTATTCAAATTGCTTTTAGGGGCTATTGATCACATCAATGGTAAACATGCCTCTCTTATGGTTCAGAGGTAAATATAATTCATCTAAAAATTAATTGCCTGTGAAGTAATTTGGTAAACTTCAAAGAATATAAAATTTTATTGCCTTCATGTGGAAAACTAAAGACTATTCCAATAGGTAGACTTTGTTTGTTTTACATTTATAAAAGAAAGAAAAGGATAACTTGATAATCTGAATTTTTTTTCTTAAAAAATAAATTTTGGGGTAGCATATATAGAAACTGAAGCTTCCATATCACCAGGTAAAGCATATCTATTTACTAAATAAAAGAGAAATAGAGTTAGAAAAATAGCAATTACATACTTAAAGTAAAATTTGCAGTCAGTTCTTTGGAACAAAATCTTAAATTAACATGTATATATGCAACAATACGATGCAATTATACGAACTGGAATTGAAGCAAAGTTGAAAGATTACTAACATGGTAATAAAATGATCAATTCAGATTTAATGATTATAAGTTGTAGCACAGTTGTATATGAATGCCATGGATCAGTGGAGAATTTCCTAAAATGTTTTGTAGGTAGAAACTAAACATTGATTTCTTTATAAAACATGAAGAATATATTTCAACTCTATTTAGTAAAGTGTTTTTGGTAGCTATGGTAGCTATACTTATAAAAATAGATGATATATTCAGTGATTTGACATTGAAAGTAAGCATTATCAATTTAAATATCATTGCATTACCTTTTGCTTTGTTAATAACAAAAATGGGTTATAAGCTTAGAATACTAAAAGCTAATTTTTACATATACCGATAGGAAAATTTAGGGAAAAGGAACAGCAAATAATTTTTCTTGCTGATTTAAATTCACCTGCTCCTGTGACGTACAAATGGCTATTGAGTTATTTAGGTGCATTTTAAAATTTCAAACCTACTGCTAAAATAATCTTCACTTAAGTCTTTTATGTGAAAATGTGAATCAACCACTTAATACAGGAATAATAGAGGCTGGGAAATTTTGTTCACAGCATGCAATATAGATAGTTGTGTTAGCATAAATATTAAATGAAGAGATGAATGAGTATTTCCAGTAAAATTATTTGATAAAGTTTTAGTATTAAAATTGAAATGAGCAAAACATATACCTTCTAAATAAACAGGTAATAACCGAGAGGTCCCTTTGAAATTTCACTGGGTTATAATTTACTTTGTTTTCTGTAATTCTCAAGTTATGCATAGGAAGAGTGCTGTCGAGCAGTCATTGGTCAATGATTAAACTTCAAGACAATTTATTTTGAGTCTAGATATGTAATAATCACTTATCTTAATGTAATAGAGAACATACACTGTCACCCTTCTGTGTCCATGTAGGAGGGTTAGTTACTGTACCTTTCATGGATATCAGTCTCTGGATTCTTAAGTTTCTTATGCAAAATAAAGTAAGTTTGTTATGTAACTTATACACATTCTTTTGTAAACTTTAAATCATCCCTGAATGATAAATAATGCATAACATAATGCAAATGTTACTTAAATTTGTAAGTGATGATAGGAAGGAAAATGTTTGTATATAATAAGTTCATGATATTTTCCTAGATACTTTTAAGACATGGCTAGTTGAATCCGTGGGTAAAAAACTGATGTATGTAGTTGGGGGGAAAAAGATGTCAACTGCATTTGCCGATAAACTTTCATAACCTTATTGCTGTACACTGTTTTTAAATAAGCCATTCTGATTACTTAGACCCTTCACGTGTTGGAGAAGCAACTATATTTTAAAATTTCTTTGGAAACCATTGAAAGCTGGGGCGACGTTTCCTCATCATGCTGAGCACCTGATTTCCACTATATTCAACTATCCATCCCTGCCCCTAGCTCTTGATGGTGTTCCAAATTCAGCCACATGGATCAGTGACGGGGTTCTGTCCCAACTCAATATTTTTAAATGACAGTAAACTATTTCTGTGGGTGAAAATGTTCTTGAAGATTTTAGAAAAATGATAACAAAATTAATCGCTTTGTACTGAATTAAGCAGAATTTAGGAACTGAAGATCAGGCATTATTAAAATGTAGATTATGTTTTATTGAGCTATTGACAGCATGGAATATTTCTGTTTTCCTCTGTAGCCTGAATTTTATGTGGTTGTTCATGATGTATGCTTTATTTTCTTAACATTTTCTACTTTCAATTGCCCAAAATTTCCAAATTTTTCCGCTATTGAAAAGCTAATTATCTTATATCATTTCATTTTCTGTTTATAACTTAAGTTCCTGGTGTCTTTTATTTTCATTAAACGCATAGAAATTTAAATTTTTTATATCACTTTTCTATTTCATAGCCTAATTTTCCACTTCCTAGATCAAATCACTGAGCTTCTGGCTTAAATAGTATATTCCCATACCTATAATTAATTATAAATACTTATGATCTTTATGGAAATGACTTTTACTGTTTTACTATGTTACATAGTGTTCTAGCCATGTATTTAAAAAAATAAACTTTCAAGGCAACGTTAAATATTCAATCTTAATTAGCCCAGAATCTTAAGTTCTAAGAACTACTTCCCTGAGAAAGCATGTTTTTTTTTTCTCATTCAGATAATAAAAAATAAGAGAAATGTAAATGAAATATGAGCTTTACTGAGATAATTTAGCATGTACATTTGACACTGTGCATAAATTATCAAGATTACAAGAACAAAATAAATCATCTCTATTAATTTTGTTTGATTTTTTATTAGCATATGCTTGTGGTATATAATAATTACATCCATAATGGGGAATAGTACATATACATATTGCATCTTGATCATTTTTAGTTTCTCTACCTGTCTTTCCACTTCTCCCCATTAACCTCAAATCTTCTGCTTTTTTCTACGAAGTCCTCTTCCCTGTCTTGAAACTTAGTAAAAGTATATTTTTATGAAAAATGTATAACTAATAGACAAAATTAATGTGAATTTATTCAGATAAAGTAACACCTAAGTTTTAAAATTAAGTGGATAAATTTTAAATTTATTGGGTCTCATCTTACTATAAAATACCAGAAGTAATTGTTGTTCACAACCATTGCCCAAAATTACACAGAAGAAAAATGAAATGCTACATATTAGAAGGCTGAAAGAAAATTAAAGAACAGCAGGGATACATAAAAATGGAAATCCATACTAAAGAGTAAGAAATCTATTTACTGAAGTCATAGAATTTCCATGCTTAGAAAAAAAATAGGCACATAAGTGATAGAGGCATACCATACACCCAATAGATACGACCACAAGAGAAGCTCATCTAGACATATCATAATAAAACTCACTGAAATACAAAGCAGAAAGGGAATTCTAGAAGATATAAGAGAAAAAAAGCGATTGACATATCAAGGCAAACCAGGGCAGACTTCTCAACACAAACACTAAGAGCGAGAAGAGCCTGGAATGAAGTCCTTCAAGACTTAAAAGATAGTAACTGGGAACCCAGCAGAAATATTTTTCAAAATGGACAATGAAACAAAAACTTTCCACTACAAAATCCCCTGACGAAATTTATGATAAACAAATCATTGCTACAAAGAATTCCCAAAAGTCTGCTGAATAGGAACACAGGAAAGAACTACAACACAGAAAACAATGGTAGTTTTATCCTTCATAGAGAGAACATCTCAAGAACAATTAATCAAAGAATTGAATATTCCCAGCATTACAAAATGGCACACATATCAATTATAACCCTAAAAGCTAATGGCCTCCACTCACCAAGCAAAAAAAATAAAAAATAAAAAATAAATAAATTGGCTGACTAGATCACAAAATATAATCCAAACATATGTTGCTTGCAAGAGACACAGTTCAAGCACGAAGATAAACAAAGGCTCAAAATTATAGGCTAGAGTTCTATATGCCACTCAACTGGGGACCAAAAAAAGCAAAGATAGTTATACTGTTTGCTGACAAAGTGGACTTTAAGCCAAAACCAGTCAAAAAATACAAAGACGGTCTCCTTATTCTTGTAAAGAAAATAATCCAGCAAGAGGAACTGACAATCATAAACATTTATGCCCCAAACACTGGTGTGCCCATCTACATAAAACAAAAGCTACTGGACTTCAAAGGACACATAAACTCCAATGTTCTAATAGTGGGGGGACTTTAATACTCCACTACCCCAAGAAGCCAGGTCAACTAGACACAAAAACAACCAAGACATAGCAGATCTGAACTATATCATAGAAGAAATGGATCTGATAGATATATACAGAATTTTTAACCCAACAAAAACAGAATGCACATTTTTCTCAGCCATTTATAGAACATTCTCCAAAATAGAAAACATTGTAGGCCACAGAACAAGCTTAAACAGATACAAGAAAATTGATATAATCCCATGTACCCTGTCAGATCATAGTGAAATAAAACTAGAATTAAACTATAACACAAAGACTACAACTCAAACAAATGGAGGCTAACAACACACTTTTAAATAAACGTTGGGTTACAGAAGAAATCAAGGAAGAAATAAAAAATTTCACGAGACAAATGACAATGGTAGCACATTGCAGTTCAACCTCTGGGACAAAATGAGGGCAGTGATAAGAAAGAAATGCATAAATAAACACATAAAAAGAACTGAGCAAGCCCAAATAAATAATCCAATCTCATAACAGAGAGCCCTAGTAAAACAAAAATAAGCCAACCACAAACCTAACAGAAGGAATGAAATTATAAAGACCACAGCAGAAACTAATGAAAGAGAAACTAAAAACAATAAAAATAAATAAATAAATAAATAAAATTGCTCTTTGAAAAGATAAACAACATTGATAAACCCCTTATTAAATTCACCCCCCAAGAAAAAAAAAACCTACATCAAGACAATCAGTAGTGAAAAATTTGAAATTACAAAAGACAAAAAGAAAATCCAAAGGATAATAAGAAGTTATTGTGAAAATCTATACTCCAATAAATTGAAAATTTTAAAAGAAATGGATTTCCAAAAAATATATCAACTACCAAAACTAAATGAAGAAATTAAACATCTGATTATACCAATATTTTAAAAAATGAAAATCATATGTCCATTTGTAATCAAATTTATTAAGATGAGGACTATAATGAGTAATTTGGCTTTTTAATATTGGAATAGCTTATATATTTTAATTAATTCTTTTATAATGTGAATTGTTGGTCTTACAGGATTCTAACTGGCATAAATCTATTTAGGATTTCCTAATCATGCATATACTCATCAATATTTATTTACTCCTGAAAAGGTCCTTTTTCACTCTTAGCACTTTCATCTACCAGTAATAGAGGTGACTTTTGCCCTTTTCATTAACCATATGAAATTTCTATTTTCTGATCATCTCAGTAACCCATAAGTTCCCGAACTATTGTTTTTCATCTTTTGATAAACTACAGATTTTGTCCCAAGAAGAACACATAAATATAAGCAGGGAAATTCAAAGATTTAACCAGATCGTAATAATAACCTTGAGAAAGTTATTAAGCCTTTGAAGTGAGACTTATTTCTTGGTCAATCATTATTTTTTAAAAATCTCATCTTTTGATTCATTTCAGACTTTTTTACCCAGTCTGACCTAATGTGCAGTTTCCATTTAGGTTGCTGTGAGTTACACATCCTCCTAGTTAGGTATATATATTCCCAGCAACATTTTATACTCTAAGATAGCTGACATTCTCCTCATTAAATGTGAAATTTACCACAATAGACCTCACAGCTTGAAAAGTAATTTTGTGCACAACTAATTAAATCAAGGTTATTTGTCGATTTGAGGGGAACTGAGGATGGAACCCAAGATATTGGCACAAGGTCAAATTCTAAATATGGTCACTTATTCATGTATATTGAGGCAAGGTCTTGCTAGGATGGTAATGTACCCAATCTGACCTCAAACTTCGAATCTTTCGTTTCCAGCCTCTCAAAGTGCTGGGATTGTAGGCAAGAGCCACCTTACTGAGCTAAGACATTTTTAAAATTATATAACTCAGAGTCAATTTTATTGACATTATAACTTAAAATGTCCCAAGGAAAAAATTTCCAAAATTTTAGTATATACTGTAGGTAGTGCACAAATGTAGACCCTTTTCTTAATATATCTTAGTTTAAACACAAAACAAATTTGCAAAAATTTTACAAAATAATACTCTTGATCATTTTAAGAAAGAGAAATTAATAAGTTTGATAAATCATTTTCCTAGTCTTTCCATTTTGTCATATTGCACCATTAATTACATTTTATTTAGCCTAGGCTTTTAGTTTCAGCACTGTGGGAAACTGAGGCAGGGAACTCTCAAGTCTGGGATCAGCCCAGGCAGAGCAGAAGCTTAGAAGCTTAGCGAGACCCAGTCCCACAGAAATGACAAAAAGAGAATGAGGGTAGAGCTTTGAGTGAAGCCCCTGTGCTCAGTTGTCAGTGAGAGCGCGTGCGCGCGCACACACACACACACACACACACACACACACACACACGGAGAAGGAAAAGAAGTAGAAGGAGGAGGAGGAGGAGAAGAAATTCAGCTAAAATCCGTCCTTTTTTTCTTTTTATATCATTGATGTTGTTCTACCCCCCCACCCCTTTTTTTTCATTAGTTCTTACTCTTTCTTTGACTTATATTTAGGCAGTCTGTAAACTTCAGAGAACAATTTATTTAGCGTAGAAATTTTTAACAAAATGCTTTTATATTACTGTTCAATTCGGAACCACAAATAAAGTCCGTTATAAGAATGCACTATATTTACAAACAAAGAAGCTTGAGTACATGACCAATCTTACGTTCAAACAATTTTTTTCTATTCTGTCAAAGAATTATGCCTATTACTGTTATAATATCTGATTTATATTTATTTTTTAAGTCCCTTGTGGTGCATGAAATAAATCATTGGAGAGAATGAAATGTCTGTAAGACATTAAATCACTGAGGTCAACAAGCAAGTCAACTCACTTCACTCGAAAGGACCAGCTTTGGCTCCCAACATTTTGCTTGCCCTTGTGGCTTTCACTAGAACCATCTACATCCCAACCTCCTTGCTGTATAAGATGGTGAATACACTTGGGAGGATTAGCTGTTTTCGGTAAGACACCAAAATATATTGAGCCACCAGCATTCCAGCAATGAGTTAAGACATGAATTTTTTTCTTAACTTAAAAGTTAGATAGTGCATTGTCTCTCACAAATTACAGATTGATACTTGTTTGCAAATAATGTTGAATTTATATAAAAATTGGGCTTAGAGTAGTGGACAGAATTCATGTACTGAGAATGAGTCTTACACTTCAATGTCCCGTTGAAGAAATGAATTGATTAAAATCATTACTTCATGACATTTTATTCTCAGGCTAACCAGAATAATTCACACAGCACATACCCAACGCGCTTTGTTGCACATAGAAAACTAGGGAGTTAAATAATTCTTATTTTTATGTATAAGCTTCAATTATGAATATAATTTTGAGGCACTTCTTTCTTATAGTCTATTTTCTTGGTTTGCACTTAAGTGTTTAAATATTGAAAAAAAAAAGCTTCCCCTTTACTGAGGCCATAAACATTTCTAAAGTCTTGCTTCATAAGGCTTATTTTTTTTTTCAGAAATTTTTTTCAGAAATTTTTTTCAGAAATTTTTTTCAGAATTAATGAATTAATTATTGCCCCACTGGTACTATTGTGGTTATTGATATTATAACACAATCACACACACATTAATTGACTTAACTGTCTTCTGTAATTGATATATTAAAATCATAAAAAGAATATATTTTTTCAATCATTTATTAATTGTTTAATTACCACATATAGCTAGACCGCAGAAAAATAGCAACTGATAAAATTAAAGAGCTAAGGGTGACTCTGACATGACCATTTCAATAAAAACACACACACACACACACACACACACACAGTCTGAATTCGATTTCACTGAAATAATAGGCCAGAGGATTTATTTGTGAGTAGGGAAGAATTTAATACCAATTTTAGTATGGATTGTTGTGATATGTATAATGCATTGAGTTACTTCTGAGCTTTCAAATATTTTTTCTGTGATTACGACATCTGTGTTTGCTAATTGGTGGCTTCAGAATTTAGCTGCTTGTCCTCCCACAGGGCAAAAGGCACTGTTGTACATGATGACAACATTTTACAGGCTAAGCTCCCAAGTCCTTAAGATATTCTTGGGTCATAAACTTGGGAAAAAGCTTCTAAAAAGATTTTTATCTCAAAGGGACAGCATAAGAATTTACAATTTCAAATTTTCTAAAATAGATCATTTAGGAAAAGAGAGGTTAAGGCTTAAAGTCAGAAGAAACCCTTCTGAAATTTAATCAAGCTAAAGGAAACAGTAAAACCACCTTGGTAATACAAAAACTGTACTGTAATGAAATTAATATTTATCTGAAAACTTTCAACAACTATCCCTCAAATGTATAATTTTCAATTCTATTAGGTCACGACTTCAACAAACAAAATATTAAGGCAATATAATTTTGTGAGGCAGAATTTTGTTTGTGTTGCTCTATATTTTAACCTCTAAAATAATGATTGGCACACAATGAAAATTTTTGATAAACTTCTATTGAATAATCAATTAAAAGTCATTGTTTTTTCTCTGTTTTTATTTTTGTAAAAATACTCGTCTTTGTAGTTTTTATGGTGCAGATGACATATCCATTCAAGATAATTTTGGCCACTTATTATTAGAATAACATATGACCTTTGTACTAAACAATCAAATAAAATAAACTATTACAAAAACAAAGACCAACAGGAAAAAGAATATATAAATTACAGTGCACGTAAGCGAATAATATCTCATAAAACCCTACAATCTTTCTCTTTATCTACTCCATTTGAATTATTCCCCAGTGCTAGGTTCTAAAGGTTAGATTACACTCGCAAAGTCTGGGCCCCAGCAACTTCAAAGTACTCTGAACCCATCCTCACATCTAGCCTGCAGGATTACCCAGCTCTAGCCCCAGTCTAGCTCCTTGCCTCACCGGGCTCTTCAGATCTGTTCTTTTCTCGAAGACAAGGAAGCACTTCCCGCCTCCGAGCTGCTTGGCCTGGTCTTTCTGTCCTCCAGCACCGTTCTTTTTCTGTGTGCAACTTGTGTGCCTTTCTCAGTCTCATTCCAAAGATGACTCCCCTCATCCCACTGCAGCACCTCTCCTACTACCCGTCATCACAGACCCCCGTCTTTTCATTTATTCTCTTCATGTGCCTTCTTAAACTATATGACTACTTATTTGTTAATCTATTATGCATTACCTGATGCTTCCTCAGTCTTTACAAACGTCACAGTATTGGTCTTGCCTGTCATACAGTAAGATTTCAGTGAATATTTATTGATTAAATGAAATATGGTCTGATACCAAGAAAATTCATAAAACTTATATAACAGAACACACGACTGCCCTCAAAGTATACTTAGTCAGAAACAGTAACATATTGTATGTTTCTATTATGTACAATTGACTGAAATTCAACTCAAAGTATACGTATAACTTTCTTACTACAGTATGATATCATCTGGACTTGGTCTTGTTCGAGTTCTACCTCCAGAAGAGCAAATTTGGCGGAGATAAATTCAGAATCCTATGCGTACATGTCTTGGTTTTTAGGTTCCAACCTCTTCCAGCACCAGGAGGTCCCTGACTCTGGTACTGCCAAGGGCCAATGTCACAGCGACGTGACCTTGCCAGGATGCTGCCCCGAGCACAGCTCTTGCAGCGCTGCTGTTTTCTCTCCTGTTATTGATTGACCATCGCCATCTCTTATCTCTCAGCACCTGCACCACTGTCTCTGGAGCTCACTGCCTCAGGCCTAATTCACAACGTTCTGACCCCTCACCCTGCAACAGAGAAATAGCTTTTGCTTCTTTTGTTCTCAGGACCTTACAAATTTTTTTCTCTACTAACACTTTCTAGATCAGTTAAATAACTCAGTCTGGACAATAACAAACTACAGTCCGAGGTTGTTTGTGAGCTTTTCTTTTTTTTCCTTCTCCTGAGGGATTGACAGGAAGCAAATTGACCCTCTTGCTTCTGTTTCCAGCATGTAGAGCGAGTGCAGGGGCATCAGTGAGTGCCTGCACACCCTGCCGCATGCCCGCCTCTCTCCCCCTTCCTCCTTGTCCTCTCCACTCGACATTAACAAATTGAGGGGTGCTCTTTTTGTCTTATCTGCCTAATTTTATTTACTTTTTGGTTCCCCATCCTAAACCAAGTCACTCGTGGGTTTTAAGAATAATCAGTTTTGAACATTCTCTCACCATTTAAAACTCGCCGAAAGAGATAAGATTTCTGAAAGAAAAAGTCAGAGGGAAGGAAACAGCACATTACGCACATAAACAATGATTAATTTCATAATTTAAGAAAGCAAATGCCTGCTATGTAAGATCATTAGAACAGAAAATATAATAAAAATGCAGTACAGTTATAATGGGGCCTAGTGAAACAGCTGTGTTTACCTTATGCTGTCCTGATGGGAAGGAATTGGACTTTCTTTTAAACAGCAATTCGATGTTTATCTTTGTTGACATACAGCAGAAATTTGGATTTTCACTCTATTGTACTTGCTTTTGACATTGGCAAGATACTTAATCTCTGTAAAGTGTGATATATTCAGAGTATTCATAGTGGTAACCTTATAGTCTACACCTTAGACTTGTATAAATACAAGCCGAACAATTTATTAAGCTTCACAGTTATTGTTATAACCAGTGTTACTTAATTCAAAAGATGAAAAAAGCAATTATATCTATCTGAAAAGTGACACACATCTAAGTGTAAGTATTTGAATGTGCCTGAAAGCAGATACTCAGTAAGCATTTAACACACAAAATTTACAGCACATAAATTACTCAGGGGTAGTGTTGATAAGAAAATAAAACATATAATATATAGTATTTTAAATGCATGAATGAAGTGATGTGTTAAAAAATAAACTTTCAAAATCACCTTATTTATAGTTCCTTGCTATATAGGAAGGAGCGACTTGTAGTTGAAAATGACTGAAAATGGTCATTTCATAATTTCATATTATTTATTATTTGCTCTGCATCAGTCACCTTTTTCTCACTGAGGCAAAATCCCCAACACTCTAACACCTTAACTAAAGGAAGAGAGTTTATTTATTTATTTATTTATGTATTTTTGGTTCAAGGTTTGAGTAGTTTCAAGCAATGGTGGTTTGGCTCCAAGACAGAGACAGCATGGTAGATAGTCCTGGTCAAAGAAAACTACACAACTCATGGTGGCCAGAGAGCAGAAAAAGGAAGAGCTGAGAAAAAAAAAATAGATTCCTCACGGTCACACAACCAGTTGTGTGCTCTCATTCAGGTGTTGCCTCCAACACACACGTTCAGCTACTGATATAATGAACGAATCTACTGATGACTATGGCAACTCCCATATATGAATAAAATAAGACCAACAATGGAAACCCACCAGGGGAAATATTAAATCCTATACATCAAAGTTTATCATCCAGAAAATGCAGTGATGGTGAATGAGCTCCGAAGAGCTTGCACAGCCTCTTTCTTTGGTCCTTTGCAGCCCACATGGTTTCTTTCTTGGGCAAGCTTCATTTACTGCTTGTAGCTGTCTTCAGCAGAGATCTCACGTTTCTGGCATCTCAAACTTCCTGGAGTCTCCACCACATTTTTGAGTTTACTTTTGTGCCCATATACTATCAGAGGCTCACTACATGGACTTCTAGGTCTATTTTGAAATCTGAGTGGACGCTTCAAGACTATCCAATTGCACACTTGTAAAAACAGCGTCACATGGACAGTGCCATGACTGCTGTCTGTTCAAGCAGTAGTTAGCCCTGTCGAATCACAGCAGCAGTAGCCTGAGTACCGAGATGGCTGAAAATTTGAAGTGTTTCCCTAGGCAACATTGAGTCATTAGTATTCTCTAGGCTCCTTTCTCAAATCAAAAATTTCAAACAAATTTATAGTTTTAAACTACTGCTTATATAAGGGATTCTCTAGCCTACATCACTAAAACTTTCAGCACACTTGTGAAAAACCAGTTCCAAAAGTCTATGAACAACATAGTTAAAAAAATAAACAAATCTAAAGAGAACAATGGATATACAAATTGTGGTATTTATACCCAATGGAATACTACTCATCTATAAAGACAGATACATTGGAGGCTTTTGTAGGTAAATGGAGGCAACTTGAGACCATCATGCTTAGTGAAGTGAGTCAGAAGCAGAAGGTAGAATATCAAATGGTTTCTCTGATATGAGAAACCCAGATCACAATTACTTCATGGAACTTAATGTAGAAAATAATGGGAACTGCATATCAATAAAAGGGGGGGGGGTGGACCTACATCAAGGTGTCAACTTCTGACACCAGTATCTTATACTGACCACTTCCCTGTCACTGAGACAACATACTCCAAACTTCTGCTCCTTATAGATAAAGCTTTATGGTTTCAGACTGCGGTAGGCTGGCTCCAGGGAACAAAATGACGCGACAGATGGGAAGCAGAGCCAGGGACAAGAATTTCTTTGATTTCATGCCCACAGTCTCCCAGCTCTTCGATCAGCTTCAACATCCTAATGGCACATTCAGGTCTATACTCATGGATAAATTAATCCACGCAGGTGTGTTGCATCTGCATGTTCCAATCACCTTCCAAAAGTGCCACCTCAGAGCCATAAGTCTTGTGTGGACATTTGAGATCTAACCCATAATAAAAGCTTAGCAGTCGAAGAGCTAGATCATTCATTGTTTTGTGATAACATCGTCTTTCACTACTCCTTTCTCTATTCTCAATAAAGAACATTGCTATTCGAGGAACCATTGGAGAATCTCTTCACATTTTCAAATGAAAATAATGAATATTCATTTCTAGGATTCTCATTTTATATACTGGTGCTGAATGAGCTGCTGGAGAATTGCACATCAAGTTCTAAAAATCAGTTGGAAGGGCTGTTGTACGTAATTGTGCTAGGCAGCGAAGCATGAAAAGCAGCATCCAAAGCTGGATCAAATGGTTTGGGGAACTTAAGTGTTGCAATGATAGTTATCGCTGCCCAATCTCTGGCTCAAGATTGACTCTTGAGGTGACAATGTGCTTTCAGCTGACTCCAAAGTATTTCGAGACTTCCTGTTTTCAGAGTGCTATGACTATCTTGATTTGCAGGTGTTTTTTTCTGGGTTCTGTTTTGGAAATTGGATTGATGGATTGATAACCAGCTCTGTGACAACAATAAAATGCTCTTCAAATAAGCCCACGGCTGGCATCATACATGGGAGAGTCTGGTTCTATTTAAAAACAAAAAGAAAAACTCTAAACTTAAATATAAGTTCTTTGATCTCTGCATCTACTCTTTAGTTTCAAGAATTCTAAGTATTAACGTTTACAGGGAGCCGAAGTTGTCTGCTTAAGGAGAAGAATATTTTTTTCCCCTAAAGGAAATTGAGTTTGAACTGCCCAAATTTCCTAGAAGCTCAAAAGGAATCCCCATGCAAAATTGATTTCAGACCATAATAATGCTCATAATGAAAAGATTATGCTGGATCTGGAGCAGGGCATAAGCATTCCCACATGTGCCAGCGTATAATACCATTCTGGCTTTCTATGCCGCAGGCTTTTCAGACCATTTTCCTTTAAATTTCCCTGGAATTTCTTTCTCTTTCTTTCTTTCATTACTTCTTTCTTTCTTTCTTTCTTTCTTTCTTTCTTCTTTTTGTCAAGGAACTTTACATTCCTGGGTCCTACTCTTTGGCATTCCTTTATGCACATTGTTGAATCCATGAAGCTCGGTAACAGGTTGTATTAAATAGCAATGACACACGAAAGCCTTGATGACCTATTGTCTCTACTCAGCTCTCTCTGAACTGTTGCTTACAGTCACAATCCTTTCTCTTGGACATCCTTTTCCTGATACTATGCATTTTACATTCAAGTGATTACAGATTAGAATTAATCTATTTTTATGTGAACTTATGACTTTATTTTAAATATCAGTATTAAATGCTAGGTATGCATATGCGGTTAAATGACAATTTTTCTCCGGAAGAGATACAGTAAAATCTTTCTACATAAGAGTGCCTATTCAGTGCTACTGAAGTGAATAAAGATTCTCAGGTGTCAAAATCTAACTCTACCATTTTTACAATCAAGATTATCTCAACATCTCTCAGCTAAAACAAGAAATATAATTAAGATAATAATCTTAAGTACTATTATAGGATAATTCAAGTGAAAAAAAAAGTGGAAGACTGCTTTACACAGAATAGACAGTCAAGAAATACTAGCTATTACCATAACCAGAAATAACATCACCAGCTCCTGGTAGCATCAGGAAGATAGTTCTAGGAATGGAGTGATATGATTAATAGGTACAGAGGATGAAAAATGATATGCAAGCAATCTTCAAGTAGTTCAGTATCAACGGAATGGAATCCATAGGAATGGAAACAAAGGGAAAAACAGGCAGGTTACAGAAATATTACCTTAATAAGTTCAAGGTTCTATAAGATAAACAACATTACATGTGGTTTAAAAAATCAGTGCTTAAATTTTAGAGTACTGGAAGCTCGGAAAGAAGAGGTTAGGGATCCATTTTCCTGACTTACCTGCCTCTCTAAAAATCTCACCTCCTGATATCAACTCACTTAGGGCTAAATTTCAAAGGATGACTTGTGGGAGTACGGAAACAATAACCACGCAATGGTTTTCAATACCAATCAGACACGTAGACATTTGACTTTCCCACTTTCAGCAAACCTCACTGGCTTCATCCCAGGTAACTTCCTATTACTTTACAAACAAATGAACAACCTCAAAGCTATCTTGACAGCTTGATCTGTTGTTTTCTTTGTGTTGCTTTGCTGCTTGTAAGTATCTCAAAGATGGCAAAATCCCACTTCTGCTTACTCTGTGACAGAAGTTTGAATTTTGCTTTATATGATTAAAAAACAGATAACATCCCCACATAGCTTAACTGTAGAGTTATAAGGTAAGCTTCATAATAGAATACACTCTCAAATGTAATTTACTCTCCAGCACTCTGAAAATATTATTTTTATATTTTACTTTGTTCAATTGCAAATTAAAAGCCGTGAAGCAAAAAAAAATCCCTGTGTTCCCTCTTCTACACCACAGCTATCTGGGCCCCTGTGATTTGTCTGCAACTTGAACAAAATGAGAACCGGACTGTTCATGTGCCCAGTGGTTCCACCTGAACAAGAGTCCACTGGCCTCCTCCTGAGCATCTTCCTGGGTGGTGTCAACTTTCCCTCCTGTTATATCAATTTATTTTATTTTATTTTTTGCTAAGCTACTCCTTGAAGAGTATAAAGAACATAGAATATCTTCCCTATTAAAAGTAGCTTAATTGCTTATCCATCCTCGATAACTATTTCTCAGTCTTTCTTTGCTTACAGAAAAAATTATTGATAAGAATTTTTCTATTCATTTTTCCAACTCCTTAGTTCCAGTTATTCCTAGCACTCAGCTTTGTCATTTGCTGTCCCCAACTACCCAATGAAATATTTTCTTTAAAAGAAGCTGAATGTAGCAACAAAAAGGAAATTCTGAAAATCACATATGACATGGCCTCTCCATCCTTCTATCTCGAAATATTTTCCTCCAGATTCTTCCAAGAAGCCATGGCTTCCAGTGTTTTTTTTTTTTTTTCCTCTTTATACTTCTTTGTTTATGCTAGTAACTTCTGGATAAATTTGCAAATTTCCAGATTTTAGTCTTCTTTGGAAATGGCTATAAGTTCTATTTGTCATAAAAAGCTCTCAGCAAGTACTTGTATTTTTTATTTTCATTCTAACTGAAATATTACAATGTAGAGGCTATTACATTCTACTCTACATAGAGAATATGCATTAGGGTAAAATTACACAGATAACTAGTGCCGAGGTTGTGATTTGAAATGACCATATCTGGAACTGGAGAGCTACTCTTTTTAAGTATATTGTTCAGTGTCTCTTCAGTCATCAAATTCTATTCCTATAACTTTAAATATTATATATATATATATATATATATATATATATATATATATATATAGTAAACTCCAATGTCTGATTTACAGAGAAGCTCAGAAATGTATATCTGACACTAAATGCATCTATTTGATGTCTGCTATACATTCCAAAAATAATATATCCTAATATTTCAATGAGAAAAGCAACCACCTAATACATCTGCACCCTAATCTGCCAATCATGTATTACTTAAGGATTTTATATGGGGAAATCTTGCTGGGTCATCCTTATGGGAGCCACATAGTTACCCGGCTCTTTGTAAAACGGACCCAATATGATGCAATACGATGAAGTAAAGTTCAGAAGATATCTGTGCCGGAAAAGGGCCTTGGCCTTGGGTTGTGGATACCTCCTAAAAATAACAAGTCTAAGGATGGATTCTTCACCAACTTACATAGAAAAAAATGTCCTGTTGGAAGTTTCTTCTTAGAATGCATGATTCCAGAAAGATAGTATAAGACTTTTTCATTGTTTAAACTCCTCTATATGTGATTACTTATTGTAGTAATAATAGCAAAATCATCCTACTAAGTCAGCACAATCAGGTTTATTTTTTTTCCAACAGTTTCTACCATTTTGATAAATTTAACACAAGAAATCTCATTTTAGTTGCAGAGTAACTCTTTGATAGTAAGTCAAAAGGAGTAGGACCCTGAAGGTCCAGTCCTAAAATTTTTTTCTCCCAAAAAAATTAATAGAGTTTATATCCCAGGAAAAAAAAAAAAGAACTCCACAAAACTGGTCTATCTCATAGAGTCTAAGGAGCTACCCTTCGGTGGGTATCAGATCACAAGGAACACACACAGAAATAACCTTGAATGGTTTCGACATTGCAATAAACTTCAGTGAATATTCATTTAGCAAAGGCAAAAAAAAAAAAAAAAGGAAAGAAAAAAAAATCCAAGAAAAGCCATTAGGTATTGAAATAAAGCTAGTCTTCATGAGCAAGGGTATTCTTTAGATGGCAGTAGGAAATGGCTATACAATGTGATTCAAAATAAGTTGACAACGTTCCCTTAAGCAGTATTGGTCATGCCAGGAAAAAAAAAAAAAATAAGTCCAAAGCAAATAGATGTCTCTGTTCACAATAGGACAGGTGCAACTTTGTAAACCATCTACTTGCACATCAAAATGAAACAGAAAGAGGTTAGGTCATCTGCAACATATTAGGAATGGAAGGATAAGGTTTCAAACCACTGAAGAGAATGCTCAAATAGTCTACAAGAAACTTCCCAGGTGACATGTGGGAGCTGCTTGATTATGGCAGAGATTATTAAGAAGAAAGTGAACTGTCTATCATGCTGAGTCCCCCCCCCCCCAAACAGGAATATAACCTCATACCCTAAAGTGATCATATATAGAAAATCTGAAGCCTTCCTTGGAAGGGTGAAATTGAAATATTTATTTCTACTTTGCTTTCAACATAGCTGGTGTGATACAATCGGTATAAGGACTCAATAACCCATTCTTAAAAGAAAAAGTTCTTATTCTGTGAAAAATATTACTTGAGACATTAAGAATCATATGTTTGAACTAAAGAACAGAACGATCCATAACTGCTATTTAACATTTAAATGTTAAGCATTATTGTTTTGGTTACTTTCTCTTTGCTGTGACAAAATACCTGACACCCACAACTGAAAGGAGGAAAGATTTATGTTGCTCAGAGTTTCAGAAGGTCTCACACACAGAGGCTGGAGAGCTGCTCACCCAATGTAGACGGAAGCCAAGTGAAGTGGGGAAAGCAGATGGGCTTTCCCAGGAAGAAGCTGCAACAGTGTTTGTTCTCCTTTCTTTTACTTAGTTCAGAGCTTCCAGTTGCCCACGCCACCCGCATACACCGGTGGGCTGGGTGCCCTTCCTTTATTTCCTGACCTACAAGTCAATAACAAACACCTGGAAGCTCTGCCCTGTGCAACCCAAATCTCAACAAATTGACACTATCTCTCCAGGTCACACCCCAAACATCCAGCCCTTCCTGCCAAGCTCTGCCTCGCAGTAACACAGAGCTCTAAATTCATGAGGCTTTTGGGGGACACTCAGGACCCAAACTACAGCAATTATTGTTGGTTTTGTAACATTGGCTTGACAGAGACAGAAACAGTGTTTTTTTTTTTTTTTTTTTTTTTTTTTTTTTGTGGAGTTGCACAGAAATAGACGCAGAGAAAGTTCTTGCTCTTAGGTTGTTCCAATTGATAGTCTATGGCAATAATGACTCAAAAACATGTATAATGTGTGTGAAATCTGATGAAATAATTTTTATTTTTTTCTTATAGAAGAGATTGCAAGAAGAATCAGTATATAGTGAAGGGAGCAAAATTATAAGAAAACTGACAAAATAGTAATTAGAATATTCACATCAAAATAATATGTAATACATGTGCAAAAATAATACATACACATAATATGCATTATTTTGTGATAAAATTGCATGGTCTGTGTTTATGTATGTATATATGAGTTAGTGTGTGTATGTCTTGGAGAGAGAGACAGAGAGAGAAGAGAGAAAGAGAGACTGGCAAAACTGTACTTGCGCGCACACACACACAGAGCCTCATATACAGGGGTTGTGGAAAGGGAGATGTGTTAATTAACTCTATCTTCATGAAAATAAGAAAAGAGAGGTGTTAGGACAGCTTTATCACTGAGCTAGGTATACTCTTGACTTTGTTTTTGCATTGAGTTTCATGGTAGATTTAACAGGCAGATGCACTATAAGAAAATAGTGACCTACTTGAAAAATCTTTTTTCTATCTAATCTGTGCTGCAAAGACCATTGAACATATGAAGAATGACTAGATTTTTTTAATCAATTAAAGCTAATGAATTTTCTGTTACTTGGAGAAATTAAGATTGTGCTTTCGCTTTAAATCCAACGGTGAAATAAAAAACCTTTTCAGTGAAACTACTATTTAATGTGTTTATTTTTTTCAGTTCTAAATCTAGGCTTAAAAAATGTATTACAGAAACATCAGAAATATTCTGCAGCTATTTTTTACAGAAAACAGAAAGTGTAACACAGGACTGAACATCAGTGCAGAAATGTGAAGCTCAAATAAATTATAAATCAGTCATCAGAACACACACACTGCAAAAAAAAAAAAAAATTGAAACAGAAAATGATACAACTCATAGACTTGAAAAAGCACAAATATCTCACTACAAGTTTGGTTTTGAAAATCTGTCAACTATTTCCTCAGTGTGTTAACTGAAGAAGAAAAATAGAGCTGCAGGATATGTAGCTGTGTAGCACTTCAAGCGGAGACTCCTAATTGTGGAGGTGAAAAGCCACTCTTCCCTTTCAGCTCAAAAAAAGGTGATGGTTTGTGACCAGAGGGCAACATGTCAGATTTCCAATTGTACTCTTTCTGGTTTCCTAGGATTACATTACACTTGGTTTGCAGTTGGCTGTAACTTTTGTTTACCCAGCAAACCAAAATGTCATTTTTTTCTCTACAATGCATATTTCAAAATGTGAACTTTGGCACCTACATTTTTCTAATACTTTTATTTTATCTGACTGGTTGTAGATTATGCACAACCCTGAAACACTTTTTTTTTTAAATGGCCTGTATATATACACTCTATTAGAACAATGAAAAATAGGGTATATATCTCATTAGGTCAACTAAGGTTCTAAAATAAATCTTACCTTTCTGCTTAATTAGATGCAAAAAAGAGAGTCTAGGAAAAACAACTTACTTTGTAAGAAATGATCTGTATATACTAAAAAGTGGCACAGAATATGTGGACTTAAGGTTTTTAATTGCAAGTAATACACTTACAATAATCTATTTCAAAAAATGAAAATGTTTATAATGTTGCAAACAAATAATTCAAAATAAGTAAATATTTCAGAAGTGTTTTAAATTTTCTAAACTTTTCTTTCCGATACCTTTATATTCTTAGTATTGACATTTTAACAATTTTGGATCACACATTGTATTCAAGTTTAGAAGCAAGGGGACATGTCAAATTTCATCAGAAATTGTCAATTTTTTATGTAGGATAAATACAAGTTGAAGTACATAATGTGACAGTGTACTAAAAATCCAACATTAGGTATACTTTTGTAATTTTGCAACTTTCTGTGGCCAGGTTGTGAAATGACATAACTGAGACTGGCAATACACTAAAGTTAAACCATTTTGTGGTAATTATGCTGCTCAGGTTATGTGTTGATTTTGAAAGGTACAGTTTACCGTGTAAGTTAAAATTTATAAGTCAGTTTGCTGTGAGTTCATCTTGCGAGGCAAGCCTGCCTTGCCTTGGAGCCTTGCTTGTGCACGTATCTGGATTCTCTGGAATCTTGTGATAAGGACAGAGACTTAATCTCTACTCGCTCCTTGGCCTCCATGGCAGCCTGCTGAGAGTCACGTATTTCATGAGAATCATGTACTTTGAGTGTTATGTATTCTGCGTCAGGGACAGTCAGACAAAAATGATGGCTAGGGTTATAATTGGTCACTCTGTATGATATAAAATCCTCTATATAATTTTTGTGTGAAACTTGCTCAGGGCTGCTCTCTAGAACCTCAGCCAGAGTCAAGGACAGTCGGGCCACTGGTCCGTGATGGTCGTGATAACATCTCACCTGTCAATAAATAAATGATTTGCCTTAATTAATTGGCATATGGTGGGTTTTTAAATTGGCATTTTGTGGTTTCTTAATTCCAACCTATAACAATAATATGTATTACATTCTTCCGTATGCAGAAACAACGTTTTAAAGGCTTATGAAATGATCTTCCAAAGAATCAAAGATGACAATGTCCATTTGCTGAGTTATCTGTAAAGCTACTTTTGATCTGACTTTGGTTAAGGTAGTCCAACATATTTTGGAATTCTAAAGCTTCTAAAGACTTTTTTTTAAACTTACCCATATTATTTTTATAGTCTATATTTGTGATGTGTTATAATTACATTGGATTTAAGGAACTGGCACGTATCTACATCACATTTTGATCACGGTTACTGCCTTTCCCTTGACCCGCCCCCCTCATCACCTCCGCATTTAAAACTTATGCTACCTACCTCAGGTCTGGCTACAGGTTATGAATTTCACTTATTTTCAAAGAAACAGCTTTTTCCTTCATCTGTTTCTATGTGGCTTTCATTCATAAGACAGAATGTGAGGTGGTATTCAACCCATTGCTGACAAGGAATTCGGTGAGCACTAAACATTATATTGTTTCCCCTGACTTCTTTGATTTCAGGTGGGAAATTGGCTGCTAACAGATTTCTCTTTGACTGCTGTCAAAATTTTTTCTTAGTTTTACTTACAAGAAATTAAGTTACGATGTGCCTTGATGTGTGTTTCTCTATGTATATTTTATGTGGGATAAGGTTAGTTTCTTGAAACAAAAGATGCATGGGTAGTTTTCCCAATGTGTGGAGTTCTCAGCAATCTTTTATTTTGTGTATTCCTTTAGTCATACATTTTACCTTTTGGGACCCCAGCCATCAAATGTTGGTCTGTAGTTATCACCTTAAATATTTCTGAGGCTCTGGTTCTCTCCCTACTCTTAGTTTGTTTTATTTTTTAAATTGGATACATGTTATTGATTTATCTTCAACTTTGCTGATTCTGTGTCCTGTCAGATCGTTTCTTATCGGACCCTTTCAGCTATTTTTGGTTATATTTTTAATATTTATAATTGCCAGTGAGTTCTTAAAATTTCTCTTTCGGTAAATGTTTTTGTATTTCTATTTATTTCAAAAATTGTAGTTAATTTTTTTTAGTTGGTTGACATTCTTGAAAGGCAATTTTGCCAAATGACAGTTCCTGGGATCAATATTGGTTGATTATCATCTCTTATTAAAGTACTATTTATCTTTGTTACTGAAGGAGTTTATATATTTTTTAAATTGTGAGGAGGGATGGAGGAAAGGCACCTAGGTTAAAGCATTTGCCTGGCATGTGGATAGCTCTGAGTTAGATTCCTCAGCACCACATGTGTGGGTCCTATTGGCACACACCTATAACCTCAGCACTCAGGAAGCTGAGGCAGGACCACGTCAGTGAGCACAGTGCCAGCTGAGGCTATGTAATGAGTATAGGGCCAGCCTGAGCTACAGAGTGAGACCCTGCCTCAAAATAAATAAATAAATAAAATAATTATGAAGAAATTGTTTTTCATTAGGAAACTTAGAAACTTATTTAAATTTTCTGCTACTGATCGAACCACTAAGTTTTAACCCTCAGATGCATTTTGTGTGTAGTTCATGTGATTACTTAAATAGTAGAGAGCTTATATTGCTAAAAGATGATAACATAGACCTTACCCAATTTTATCATCTTTTATGAGGTGCAAGATGTTAGTCTCTGAGAACCTGTAGTAACCTATTTTTTCAAGTGGGAGTCTGTTCTCTCTCTCTCTCTCTCTCTCTCTCTCTCTCTCTCTCTCTCTCTCTCTTGCTCTGTCTTTTCTAGAACTGGAGGGTCCTACTTTTTTATCCAATCTCCCATTTATAGGGCATAAGAATGGGTGAAGAGATATTCTTCTCTCTACAGAAGCAGGAGGGGGGCAAAATGATGAAACTACTCAAGGCCACGTAGTAGCGTCTTGTTAGAGCCCAGCTGTGCCAGGCTCCGGAGCTGCAGCAGCTCTTGATTTCACATGCTACATTAGCAAGGGAACCCAATGGAAAAGGAGAGAAAGAGAAATGAGAGGATTAGAGAAGTGGAAGAAGCATGTAGCACTCATGGTTCATTTGTAAAGGCAACGTTCGGAGGTAGAGAGCTGTCGTTTTTCAAACTATGGTAACACTTGTTTGCAAGTAACTATTATCATAAAATTCCATTTGGCAGCCTAGCAGAAAGAATTTGATTTTTGCTTCCTGAAAATAATCACTTGACATGTAATATAAGGCTTTGTACTTTGAAAGTTATTTTACCACTTGTCTCCCTGACGGTTATTTTATAATCCAATATAAATATAATAATCTGAATAAGAACTTGTGGATGTCTGACAATTTCAGAAATAGAAACTCATAAGGATATTATTTCACTAATATTAATGCTGTAACTCTTTTAGTACTGAAAGTAATAAATCTTTAGCAACAAAAAATAAGGCTTTTCACTTTTGTTTACCAAGCAGTGTATCATGAGATTTCTGTGATTCCATTACCTATGGAGGAAACGTGAGTTTTACAATGGAAAAACTATAACAAACCTGCAATCATCAGATTGCCATATAAGTAACACCACTGTGGATTTATAGTCAATAATTCATCCTGCAGCTCCACTAAAACACTGTAGGAATAGGTGTTATATACAGGCATTACTCAAATAAGCTAAATTATAAGCAGTCATCCCCCTACCACAATTCATGTTATAACCCTTCTCTCCTTATATCAGAGATGTTGTGCCTGCTTCTTTTATGATAAATGCCTTAAAAAACAACACAATATCTCACACATGGATGGTAGTTTATAGGAAATATGCGAGTTCAGAAACAGCACCTGTTAAGTATTGAGAGATTGACAAAGTTTGAACTACTTTCAGATTCAAAGGTAAGCCAGAAGTCCTGTGTGTCTAAATCCAACCACTGTCTTTGATTAGGACCAAATATATATATATATATATATATATATATATATATATATATATATATATATATATCACCCTTTGATAATGTCTTAAAATAAATATTTCATTTTCCCTCATGATAAATTCTAAGAACAAGATATCCATAATAATAAAAAATCTTTAAACTATTTCTTAACTCGCCAATCCCATGAGAACATTAGAGTAGTACACAATGATGAAATGCAAAGATATACTGCACTGACTATGATTTATTTGGTTATCACATTTTGGAATCCTTTCATATTTTGGGTACAAGACAAATGCATGATTTACCTCACTCTAATCCTGATAATGAGTGTCAAAGATGACTTGAATGTTTTTGAATTTCTTCCAAAAAAGTTAATGTTGGATTCAGAATACTGTGAGTGTTCTTTAACACCTCTTTCTCCCCAAGCTGCAAAGCTTCTTGATTCCAAAACCAATCGAACAACTTTGCAATAGCCCAGTCATAGCAGCAAACATATGTCTTGCATTCTGTTCTATTCTGTTGTTGCTATATTTTTTGGTTTTGGTAATATCAATTTTAGAGGGAATGTGTTTTCTTCTCCAATAACCAGGTAATCATATGTAAGAGTTTTGTTTCAGAATCACACACACACACACACACACACACACACACACACACACACACACACACACACAGAGTTACTTTTCTGAGTCTTTTCCTAAAAACCAAGGGTAACTACCCAGTGTCTAACAGTGTGGTGAATGT
The DNA here is from genome assembly GCA_004027205.1 of Ctenodactylus gundi. NCBI lineage: Eukaryota > Metazoa > Chordata > Mammalia > Rodentia > Ctenodactylidae > Ctenodactylus > Ctenodactylus gundi. The sequence goes on from PVKB01003391.1 coordinate 110,898, forward strand.
GGGTTCTGCTTATGGTGTTTTTTTTTTTTTTTTTTTTTTTTTGAATGTTCAACTCATTTCTAAAAGCCTTTATGCTGGAGATGACACTACTGTTGAGAAACAAATTATTGCTTATTTCTTAATAACATAAAATGTGAAGTCCCAAAAGTATACATAGATTTCTTGAGATAAAAGTATTGAACATTTGAGTTTTACATCAACTGTCAAATTGACAATCCTTCAATGTACTTAAATGGTATGTCTCACAGGTCCCATTTCAGGTGAATAGACTGAGGGCTGGGATGTAGCTCAGCTGTAGAACAGCTGCTCAACATGCTAAAGGTCCTTTGTTTGATTTCTAGTATTGCAACAACAACAAACAAAAATGCTGAGTCCTAGTTCTTTGTTAGATGATTCCTTGGTCTTATTTCAGTCTGTAATATTATTTCCAATAAAAGGCTGAAGGGAAGGATTATATACCCTGCTCTTGGAACTGAGTAAGCTTTTCTTTTAATCAATAAAGGTTGATGAATCTGAAACAACGAGACTTCTGAGACTGGGTAAGGAAAAGTGATTTGGCGATTGTGTTTCTTGCTGTTTGGCACGCACTTGTATGCACACCAGCTGCAATGTAAGCTGTTCACTCGCCCAACGGGCTCTGTACTATGAAGATGTCTAAACTACTCCTTTCAGAGGAGAGGGGAGCTCTGAAAGAAGCGCTTATAAGAAGAGCTACATGGGCAGAGGAAGAGTGAATGATGGAGATAGCTCAAGCCCTAGAGTCACCTTTCTGCAAATGCAGAAGGGCGTGCTCATAGTCACCAGTGGGGACTTCTTAGGATCCTTGTCCCACAGAAACTCTAAGAGAGAATAAAATGACTGCTGGTGATTGGAGGTCTAAGTTTAAGCCTAAATTTCTGGGTACTTAGTTGCAGAGAAATATGCAACTAGACCATCTTGTTTCAACTCTGTGAAGTTTGTGCTATAAGATAGCTAGATCTCTATTGTTCTTTATTTTTTTACGGGGTTGGTCTTCCGTGGGTCAAAAAAAAACATAATTTGTGCCACCTTTTACAAATGTTTTTAGGACAAAAGTAACTGACAATCACTGGTTCGTTTCAAAAAATTTTCTTTCTCTGACGTCTTTAAAAGAATGTGGTTTTGAAATTCATCTTTTTCTTTTCTAGTCATTGCACTAAGATTCTCAGACTGCTAAAACTTGATCAGTTCTTTTCATAACTAAATTAAAACTGAATATCTCAGCACCCCTTAAATTTGTTTCCAGTTTATTTTTATCACATTTCAGAGCAGAATATATTTCAGTCACTCAAGTATACATATGAATTTACTTATAAAATATTGTTTCCGCTTATGGTGATACCTAGAATATGGATCAATAAAAGCTGTCACAGTTTCTGAGTACAACAAAAATTTACAGATATTCTGTTTTCTGTTTTGAATGACAGAAGTTTTTCTTAACTTTTATTCATTCTGAATATTACAGAATTAGATAGCAAAGGCAATCTTACCAGAATGAAACGGGAGGGTTCAAAAAACCTTTCTCTGTTTCAAATAACCAACAAGGGGAGATCTCTGTGACCAACCATTATGGTCCATCCTTTGATGCAGCAATGTGATTCAAGTCAATTAAGGTACACTTTTGATTTGGGAATAGAGAAACCACTAAGAACTTGAGATTTTGATGTGCATAGAAGAGAAAATGTAGTATACTTAATAATATTTAATGTAAAATAACTATAATTTATGCTGAAAAATTATCATGCGGTTTACATTCTTGTAAAATACTTTTATCAGGAAAATCACACATATTAAGCCAAATTACAAATTGTGTGTGAGCAAACAACTCCAGATTAATAAAGTCCAGTCAGGTCTTTCATTGAGCTCACCATCAGTAACATATCTGATAAATTTGTGTGTATGTCAATGCCTCTGACTTGAAAACATTGTAGGAGAAAGGAAAACTTCTTTCTACGTAGTTGGGACCCTTTTTTTTCCATTCTTCAACTTGAAAATATGTCATATAGCAAATAGTTACCACTTTGCAACTTCAATACTTTTTGTAAGTTGCAAGGTATCGGCATGGCTTAAATCTAGAATGTTCCCAAAGTCTCATGTGTTTAGAAAGTGATTCGATCATGTCAGCACTGTACTCATCAATGGGGTAATTCATTGATGATTTCATGTGCCATTAGGTGGTGGAACCTAGTTGGAGAGACGAGTTTCTAGGGGTGTGACTTCAAAGATGATATTTTTGCATATATTATATGTTCCCTGGCTTCAACCTTCTTTTTCTGTTTGCTAGCTACCATGTGGAGAACATTCTTCTTTCACCATACCGTGGATTCTGCCAATCATGTGGACACTGAGACTTCTGAGGACGTGCTATAAAATCAACCGTCTTCCTTTCAATTGTGGTTCTTGGGGATGGAGGAATTGCTCAGTTGTTAAAGTGCTTGCACTTAGTACCATGTTCAATTCCCCAGTATCACATAAGCTGGGTGTGGTGGTGCATGCCTGTAATCCCCGCATTTGGGAGGCTGAGGCAGGAGTAATGTCCTGAGTCCAAGGCCAGTCTGGGCTACATAGTGACTTCAGAACCAGCCATGAATAGAGTGAGACCCTGTCTCAAAAAAAAAAAAAATTGTGGCTGTTGGGTGTCATGCTCCAGTAATGGAAAAGTGACCAACACAAAAAGTCTTATAAACTTAGAATCTTCAACTCATAAATTTAAAGTGATAAGATATTAAAGATTTTGGTTTCCCAAAGGCCTTATGTTTTATGTTACTTTACATCTGTAGTGTGTAAAATTGCCTGCTTTACAGAAAGTGAGAGGCTTGTTTTTAATTTAAGTTAAAGATAATTTAAATGACAGCTGCCTGCAGCTATTTTAATTAGTTGTGGTTCAACATTTAGGCTAGAGCTCAATGTTTCTTTATTCTAAAACTAAACAAAAACAGCAACAACAACAAAAAAACCCACTAGTTACACCTTTATCCTTTTGTTTATGAGACTATTAAGGAACTTCACAATGTACTCAACCAAGAGAATTATGTATACCATAGAAATCCTAGTTAATAAAATTCTACCATTATTGATCAAAAACTCTGATCATCAAGTTGATAAGTGGGCTTAAATTACTATGCCGCTGGACACTGAGTAATGAGTAAAGAGTGTTGAGAGGGGTTCTAAGGTTTTGTTTAGTTAAGCTTATTGGTCAAAGATGTCATGCTCATTAACGATATGGCTTACTGGTTGGAGGAGGGAGAAAGTGATATAAACACTACATACTAGCATTTCTCACAATATAAAATAAATAAACCAATCACAGAATAATAACATTTCTAAACACTAATATTTCTCAGGCTTTCATACATTAAAAATTATCTGTGAACTGAAAAAAAAATTCAAATTGCTGGTGACCTCTCCCAGAACATATAATTTCCTGAGTAACAAACAGGACTCACCAAATAGTTTTTCTTTTAAAATCCATGTGTCTGAGCCTGGAATGATAACCATTTTTAAATGTTTTTCTTTGTAACATATTACCTGTTCTTGCGAGGATTTTTACAGTGCCAAACAACTCCTTCTCTGAAATAATATAATGCATGAAGTGTTTACTCAACACTAACCCTGTACATGAATTCCTGTAATTAAAAATAATGTTTTAACTCACAGAAATAATTATCTGGACAGGTTTGCGACCTGGAGCACTCATGCTGTCCCTACGTACCTGCATATTAGGAGTCCCTCTCCGTTATTTGTGGATCTCTCCAGAAGAGGTAACTTTGTTCTTTGGGGTAAGTCTAAATAGTTCTCACTTTTTTTCATAATCAGTCTTCATATTTTCTCCCTTCCAAATAACCATTTAAAATTTCTGTCTACTTGTGGTTTATTTCCCCTTTTTCTTTTCTGTGTGAGTTTGCACCAGTTCACCAACTGTGAACTGGGATCTTCACCTGCCTTAAATATTTATTTTTTATGATCTGAGCCGTGGGCACTGAGGATCAGTCCTCTTTTTAACAGTCATCTATCAACCTTTGTACCAGTTAACATGTCAATTCAGCAGATGCCTATAGATAGCCCAACATCATGGAATAAATAAGTTCACATATTCGACATGGGATGGAAACCTGCGTGACCTCTGACCTGTTACTTAGATCTCTAAAGTTGGTTAAGACTGCTACACACAGATGGGTGGCAAAGAATTCTTTGGAAAATACATTAACATTTTATATTCATAAAAGGTACTGAAAATTTAATAGACACTTTAATAGTAGCTTTGAATAAAAAATGCATTTTTTATGTTTTAGTTATTTTATTAGGGGATAATTAAAAGTAAAAGCAATTTAGAAATATAACTGTGACTCATTGGTTAGCTACCAGCTGAACAGGAATAAAGGTACTAAGAGTAGACTCTTGTTTTTCCAGCTAAACTACTCACAATTGGCATAAAAGATGTGGTTCTTTTTGGAGCTAATACTTTTTCTGACAAAATGTCCTGTTGGCTTGGACCATATCAGTAAGTTGGCCGAGTTGTCCTGTCTCTACCATCACCAGCCTTCTCAGCTCCAGGCAGTTGGAAGCTTACACTCACACTGAGTCACTCAAAATTTTTAAACTCAGCCTATAATGTTTTGTCTCTCTTATTATTTCCACTGAATCACTGAATTAAAAAATATTGTAAAATAATTTCTATGAATTTATTCCGAATGGTTGAATTATTGTTTTTAATATTTGCCTACATTTTATGCAATCTCTTCACCAGCAGAAAGTTGATTTGTTTTTTGAAAAGGAATGAAACTGTCAAAGAAAACAAATTTTCTCCCTCCCTATAAGAATTGGCCTCGTAACTATGTTTTCTCAATTATCCTCATTAGTTTATTATTATGACTACAGGAACCTCATGGGGTGGTAGGAAGGGAACAGTTGACTGGCATATTCCGTTTTGTCTTTCATGTTTGTATCTCCTGAATTGAAGACGGGTGGGGTGAAACCTCGTTGCTCTCTTATAACCATGAGGTCATTATGAAGATGGAGATCTCAAGATGCAGAGAATGCATAGAAATGCAATTGCAAATTCAACAATGTCACTGAGCGGCCACATCAGATCTGGCTTGTTCAGGGTTATATTTTACTGTTTGAGAGATGAGTCCCTGGCTTCTTGTAAGCGTTGTTATGTTTTTCATTGCTGCTACTCAGAGCCCAGTACATTGATTCATGACATTCGCAGAGGTGACACCAATAAGAATGGTTGTGATAGTAATTTCAGAGTCCTGCAACCCTTCAAAGGACAATATTATAGCACACTAATTATTTCAAATGGTGTTTCATTATGAGGGAAAACATTGACAGTTATTGGAATTTCAAAAATACAAAGGAAAGGTATTAATGAATAATAAGGTGACGAAGATTTGAGGGAACTCACTAAACAAACATGTGTATTAAAATACTTTCTATAAAAATTTAAATCTTTCCATAGCTCTTAAAACGTTTAGAATAAAACATCAGTTTACTGGAACTGCTGAGACTTAGAATGGAGAAATGATTGGAGGTAAGAGTTGCTAGGTGTGTGTGTGGCAAAATGTTGAAATTTCTGAATTCACCCACTGAAGAAATATTTTTTTGTCATTCAAAAAACTAATCTGCTCAGGAATGTGCTTCTCTGCTCCTGTTCCTTCCCTCCTTCCAGTGTTTCCTTCCTTCACTCCTTTGTTGACAGTCACCAGGCTAGGGTGGCATTTCAGACTCTTCTGCTTTGATGATTTATTTGCTTATTGTCCTACTAATCTGTAAAGATAGATAAGTATCAATTTCTCTTTGTTGATTTAAAATGCTGAAAACTAAGTAACTTGTTAGTGTCCATAACAATGAAATTATTCTGTTCATCCAGTCTACTGCTTTCTTTGACTACCATGAAATAGGCGGGAAGATGTTAATTAGCATGAATGTAAAAAAGTATATGCAAATGAAGTAATTAGGGATCTATAATGAAAATAGAGGAAGAAGTTTAGATCATATAGCTATTAAGTATTGAGTTTCACATTCTAATTTAGAGAGTCTGAATAAAGAGCTTATGTTCTTAAAAACTAGCACCACAAATAATTTATCTGCTTTATATAAACAATTATTAGGACAAGCATTCCATTTTTGGATTTTAAGGCATTTCATGACGAAAGAAACATTCTCTATTTTTGCCACAGGGTAGCTGCTTTATCGAAATCATATTTTTACTTTCTTCAAAAAATATTATCTCAATTAAAAATGTCGAGCAGTTGCTCCAGTTTCAGAATGCCCTGGCTTTTCTGATGAGTCTGTGGTTTAGCTTTCAAATGTCCCCTAGAAGCCTCAAGTTTGGAAGGTGACTCAGTCATGGCAACAGATCCGTTGATTTTTCCAAGCTGGTAAGAGATAAAGCCCAATTGGCAGGGATAGATCAATGATGATAGATCAACGATTCTTACCCCCCAAAATAACACTATCATGTGGTAGAACGACAGCAATTGCTAACTGCACTAATGAATAAAAATTCTTAGAAGATGGCTCATGGTGAATCAGACTGAACTTCACCTGTTTTCATTATACATCCCTAATTATTTCATTTGCATATTTTTTTTTTTTTTTACAATCGTGCTGACAAACATCTTCCAACATACTGACCTGGAAGAGGTGAGTCACTGGGACATGACCTGGAATATGATATGCTAACTCCACTCCTCTCGCTCTGATTTTTGGCTTGTCGTGTGGTGAACAGCCTCTCTCCAGCTAGGCCTTTGCCTGATTCTTCAATCACTGTCAACTGCCTGTGAGTGGGCTGAGACCTCCTGAAACCACAAGCTAACATACACTTTTTGTCTCTTAAGTTTTAGGGGTTGGGTATTGTGTCTAAGCAAAGGAAAAGTAAGACAGAGAAGAATTGTAACACTACAGTAATTGGGCATTTTAGCTTATACAGAACACACACATCGTGACAGTTTAAGGTGTAACAGAATGGAAAGATGCAAATACAAATAAATTTGAAGATATCGGCATCTTTATAAGCATGAATGATATACAAAACTATAGGTAATCTACTTTAAATAACTCATGACACAAAATAAGAGAAAAGCAAGATGATGTTAATTTGTATAACTAGGCTGTACATTACTACATTATTCCAGATAGTTTAAAATACTTTACTCCATATTTTATATATTACATATTAAAATAAAATAAATTTTGTATGAAAACCATTCAACTAAATTAAACATCATTATAATAAACTTGATAGCTTCAATATTTAAGCACGAAAAATGTGATACTACTAGTAACTCAAATATTTTTTATCTTATTAAAATTTATTTTCTGAATATAAGTCAAGAAGATAAGGTTTATGTACCCTGGTGTAGACAACTAAAATACCCATGATGTTAAAATTAGTATCTTCTGAACTTCTGTTATACTGAATTATTTTCTTATCTATATTGTCTCACAGGTATATTTTAATATCTATGATTAAAATTTCAAATACAATGTAGGTTTCAGCTCTTATTCTTATAATTTTAAAATTAGAATTAAAACACAAACTGAAAGTTCTACCCAGCTCTGGATAGTATCTCTGATACAATGAAGTTTTCAAAAATTGACTGTGTTTTTCAGACAATTGCATCTGCCTCTCTTTCATTCATATGGCACTTGATATATACCTGGTAAGAAGAAGATGGAGGATAGCTATTTAGACAATTTTTCATGAAATGGAGAGGAAAAAACAATGGATCACAAGATGAAAACTCATGTAATCTCATAAAAATCTTCCTGATGCACAAAATAGAAATAAAAATGTACCAACAGGTGTCAGATCATTTCTGATTACTTCCTCATAAAATATTAATACATTTCTACAGGTATTCCATTTCTTATGATATTAAATAGTATATAATTATAGACTATGAATGAATATGAAGAATGATAGAAGAAATGATAGGTTTTTAATGTTATATTTAGCTCTAGTGTATTTAATTTTTATGTTGAACAGGTAATATCCACTGACAGAAAGATGAAAAATGAAATTATTTTATGCATTTGCAAAAAAATGGCAATAGACACAGCTATACTTTTAATGTGACTAGAAATGAGAAAATGTTCAGATGTGGAAGAAGCCTAGGTACAAGTCTGTGTAATTCTCGTGGTTATAATAGACAGAAGAATGATGTGAGGAATTGTCACACTTGCAGAAATGTTACCAGAAAACGCATTTCAGAAAGGTCACAAAAATATAATGTACAATTCCAACAGTCATTAAGTGGGACTGCAGCTTAAAATGGATGGGGAAAAAAAGTGTTAAGGAAATTTTGATACAACGATCTAAGACAATATTGTCAAGGAAGAAAATAATGCATTCTTCAAGAAATCTCAGTGGTTTCTCAAGTTACTGGTTATCAAAAAACGTGAGTATAGAAAATTGTGAGACATTTTAATCATATAGAACTGAGATAAAGTGTAATGTTAAAAAAGATGAAAGCTAAAAACTGCATGTTATAATAGCTCAAAAGCAAAAGAGAATAGTGAAGGGAATTTTGCCCACTGCTGGGAGAAGAGTATAATTCTCTATGCTGACAGTAAGAGAAATATAATTCCTCCCCTTATGAGTTCTATGAAACAGATTCTGAGACAGAGATTTTTCTGTTGTGGAAATATTGAGTTGTAGACACAGGAGAAGGGGAAGTAACTAAGCAAAGGAACTGATGAGTTGCACTAGTAGAAAAAAGAAATAATAGGATGCCGCAGAGTTTCAAATGCTCATTGGAATTCTCCCAAGTTGAGGTGAGATATTTGAGCCACAACATCCATTAGTTAAACAACTACTGAGAAGAGCAACACAGGATTAGTCATTTGGACCATAGCAGATTTCTTCAACAGAGTAATCCACCACTCAGGCTTAAATGACAAGATGTCTTTCAGAAGCCCTTGGAAATAGTGCAATGCCACGGGAAGGGAAGGTGTTTATTCTCTTTTATTCCCCCAAATAATTCCGTTTATTCGTACATACTGCAATACGTGCTAATTACATTTAATAGAAGGACCTGGTGCATACGCATATCACATCTTCACCATCGGGAGGAAAGGGGAAAGGATGTTTATTCTTGAAAGACTATCTGAGCAGCGCATCGAAATGGCAAGACTAACCCACCTACTTGAACGAGCTCTGGGGACAATTCCTTCTGGGTCCCAGGGAGGCTGGTGGCTGAAAATAAGGCAAACTAAAGCCAATTTCAGCTCCTGTTTCTGCACCTAGTCCCAGGACCACAACGGGACAATCACCATCTTCATTTATTGCTAACTATTCTTTGATTTCATTTACTCTGTGTGTGTGACTTAGGCATCAGCCCTGGTATCCCCTAAGATTTTGATTACTAGCATGCCCCCCATGCTCTGTTTAGCATACTTACAATTACCGTTTCTGCATCTTCATGACATCGTGCACTTTATCATTCTGTTGTATCCTCTATGTTGCTAGTGACATTTAATTTTATGGCTTATTATGTTAAAATAGCCATTTCATCTTTGTATTCAGTTCTCTTTGTATAGTACACATTTCTTTCATCTTTAAATTGTCTCAACCTACATGTATATTAACAGATAAAGAATTGTGAGGTGTGGTATGATGTGTTCTTTTTTCTACATCACTTCATTGCTTTCTTCCTAGTGTCCTTTGATTTGCTTGGTTTCAAACCAGAAGCCCTCCATGTCAGAGAATTGTCTTTTTTATGTGATGTCTTTTTGCTTCTAGATTTCTTCAAGAATATGTTTCTTTATAATTGTTCATAGAAGATCAAACACAATAAATTCAGATGACTTTTTTGGCAGGAGGGTATTTAACTTGTTAGATTTTTCTCTGAGAGTCTTAGGTGTGTGATTTGCACCTTTGTAGACATCCTGGAAAAATCCTGTTCTGTTGGGTCTTGAAATATTCCACCTTTGGACTCAATTGCACATACATTAAATGTCTGACATTGATTCACATCTGTTATATTTTTCTGCTTTACTCCTTTTTTCTTTGTGCTTCAGTGCAATTTTTTATGATTCCATTTTAAGTTCATTGATTCTTACCTTGAATGTGTTAGATCTAGTAAAGTTTCTGCCAAAGACATTACCCTCTTGTGATTTTGTGATTTTATAATTTTAATCTGTGTTCTCAATTTGGCTATATTATTTCTCACATTATAGCAAATGCAGTTGTGATTATAGTGTGTTATAACCATTACTGAAGACCTGATCTTTTTTCTTTTCTGCCAGATGCTTTGAGGTTTTATCATATAAAAAAATAACTGTGTCTTAATACAAGTTATATTGTGTTCTTCCTTTTTAATAGTAGAGGTAAAAGTTCCTTGAACTTTCTGTAATATTATTACTTAATCTCAGATTGTCAGGTTACACCACTATTAAAATGTGTTAGATCTCTTTATGATTTTTTTCTGAAACAATTCTTTTGAGTATTTATAATTGGATTCTAAAATGGGGGAATAATTTGTTCTAATTTATGTGGCTCCATCACAGACACATACTGTTTTCCAGTGCAATAACTGTCTTTCTCAATTTTTCCAATGTTTAATTAGAACTTTACTGATTCCATCTATTTTTAACCTAGATTTTTAAAAAGTACTTATGAAGACTCTCTAAGAAAATTTATACATATTGGAGCCAACGATGTAACTTACAGGTAGTGAGCCTTTTCTAACATGTATGAAGCCCTTAGATCACTCCCTAGCATTCAAAAAAATGCTACAGATGCTGACCGCTTTGCTGGTCTGAGTACTCAGCTATGGAATGAATTTGAAAAAAAAAAAAAAAGAGAAATGAGTGAACTTAATCTTACTGATTAAATTGTAAAATGAAGATGCCATTTCTTCTAGCAAGTTATATCTAATAGCAAAATTACATTAAAGTTTTATTCAGCAAATCATTATTCCTATATTTCTATTTTTATCAGAATTACTAATAGAGCTCACTGTCAACCAATTTCATTGTCTTAATAGTTATTCCTTCAATTTCATCCTTATCGTCTAGATGTCAGTGAATATATTCAGTGCAGAAGCCACATTATCATCTACCATATTTCTCAGGCACAAAACTACATTTTTAAAGGACTGTCTATATTTTTGCAATTTCCAACAATAAGTCTGTCTTTGTTGCCAACCCAGCGTGTGATTCACCTCCAAAATTTCATCTTAATTTTTCTTTTTAACTATGCCAATTTCACCATAGTTAACATGAAGGACGTTCATTGTAGAATGATGGTGGGAAAATATTACAATAGCAGGAAGAGAATTGTATAAATGGAGAAGAAGGATTCAATGAAATTGATAGAAAGTCCTCAGCTGACCACAAAGGGATTTTTAAAACGTGAACAGCACCCCAGAATGTCCTAAATTGGGAGGGAGGCCACCACTAGCTCTTTCATTGGACAGTAATCAAAGGAGTCTACCACGCAAGAAGCCATGACTTTGAGACAAGTAGTTTTTTACAAGCTGAGGCCATCTTCAAACAGGGTTTACGGCTAAGATTTGTTAATAATAGACAAAAACTCAGTGGGCAGAGAAACAATTTTTTTAAGAATATATATCTTGGTTGCATGTTACACAGAGTGGCTGTCTTAGTTGCTTTGTCATCACTGACAACAGTACTTGACATCTACAAGGTAAAGGTAGGGCAGGTTTATTTTAGCTCAGAATTTCAGGAGACCTCTTTCCACTCATGAGTGGCTGGAAATGAGAAAGGGCCTGGCAGAGACCTAAATATAGAAAATCTCTCTATCCTACAGTGGTCCAATCTTGCTATATTTGGATCTTGGGTGTCCCTCAAAAGCTTTGTGTATTCCAAACTGTGCATATTAGGAGGTAGAGCCTGACTGGAAGTATAAGATGCTTGGGGTTTCACCTTGAAAGATTGTGTCAGTTTGTTGATATTTAGGGGAGAGGTGCCAGGCTGAGATTTCATGTCTTTGTTATTGACTTATAGGCCAAGGAATGGGATAGGGGCACCCACTCTGGTGTGGCTCTCAGGGGTGGCAAAGGAAGGAAGAAGAATCCTCACTTCCTGGCAAGGTGCAGGACTGGCTTGATTCCCCAGAGAGGCTTTTCTTCTGTCCCACTGGGCTTCTGTTTGCAATGGGGTAAGCAGCTTTCCAGCTTCTGCCATGTGCCTTTATGGTTGCAGACTGCCCCATGAGTGGACCCTGTGTGAGAGACCTGAAACTCTAAATAAATCTAAATAAATAACTCTTTCCTCTCTTTAATGGTGAATGTTGGGTATGTTGTCACAATAACTAACACGAACCTCTTATTTTATTATTAATGAATGCTTATTGCTGGTAAAATTATGGTACATTACTGACATAAGAGAAACATCAAAATACAGTGATACTATCATATGTTTCAGCAATGAGACATCATTACAAAGCCTATTAACCTTGTGCAACCTTATATATTTTAATAGATGTACTTTTTTACATTGAAGCAAGGGTTTGTATCTTTCCTTAATTTATTGAAAAGTTCTACCAGTCAGAATTAATTCAGATTTATATATGATTTTTCTTGAACACGGGAGCCATATTATATTCTCACTGATAATCCCATCTATGCATCACATATGTACCTGTTTTTTGTTTATTTATTTAGTGGTACTAGGATCAAAACCACAAGTGCTGTATCATTGGGCTGCATCATCCTTGTTTTTATTTATGTATTTATTTTATAGTACCACAGACTGAACCCAGGTCTTTCATACTGAGATTCAGTCCCAGCTCATATATTCATTCATTCATTCATTCATTCATTCATAGTACCGGGGATGAAGCACAGAAACTTCACATTAAGCTACATTGCCAGCTAATATCTGACTCTTTTTTTGAGACAGACTCTCTCCGAACTAAGTTGCCCATGGCTGGCTTGAACTTCCATTCTTCCTGCTTCTGCTTCTCAGGGTGTTGGCATTACAAACCTACGCCATTCACTTCTTCTTCTTCTTTTTTAAATTCTGGGACAGGATCTTCTTAAGTGGCAACACTGCATAACTGAGCTCACATGTGCAATCTTACTGCCTCAGCTTCCCAGATTGATAGGAGGGTAGCCACGTGTTGAAAAAATAAGAAAAACCATGAACAGACATGTCTGATCACCCTACGAAGGCCACAAAAGACAAACCAAAGTAACTATTATACTAACATCCAATTTGGACAACCAGTGAGGGTTATTTATAATCTTACTCCTGTGATCCCAGCGTTCTGGAGGCTGAGGCAGGAGGATTGCAAAAAAACCTTCATGGTCAGCCTGGGCTATGGAGAAAGACTCTGTCCTTCGCTACCATCCGTCTCCCTCCTCCTCAAAAAATGCTCCTTTGCCTTCTTGAAGTTTGAAAATGAAAATTGGATCTGGGGCTTAACCGTTGAATAAGCAACTTACCTTAGTATTTCATTAACTTATGAGAGGAACATCTCAGCTGATATTTTGGTATAGAGTTGCAAGTTATATTCATTCCACTGTAATTTGCCTATTTCATCTTTTTGGCAGCATCATTTACAGATTAGTTAACCTTGCTTACTTCTAGAGTAAAATGCTAAAATAGTATTTATGTAGCATTTTTATGCACTTTGTTTTTGTATTTCAAAAGATTATTTTTTCCTACTTAAAGACTGGTGGGGGATAAGATTAAGAGAATTATTTCTATATTTAAATTACATACTGAGATGATAACAAGGCAGCATAATATTTTTATAAAAAACTTAAATTTAGCATATGTTATTTGTATGACTTGCTACATTTTTGTTTTGCTTTTATAAATAAGAGATATGAGGACACTGCAAAATATGTTCCCTAGGATTTCTATTCAATCACAACCTGTTGAAAATTATCTATAATATTTTAAAATCTGTCCACAATGTTTTACAGAAAATATGGACAGACAAGAGTTTCATAATATGACAATGAAGTTAAATCTTCATCTTCAAAGTAAAACTCAAGACCATTACAAGTAAAAACAGCAGGCACTGCATAAGTTACAAATAATTATGAAACAGAGTATCTAATCTCAGAAGCAAAAGTGATCACAGAGTCATACTATAAATATAATATAAATGTATATTATACTAAAAATAATAATAGAAGATTATAGAACAGAATGTGCAATTAACAAGTGAAAATCTAAGAATTTTTTTGAATTCAGTGGAAATCAAGAGCAGAAGCCAGGAGGTGTGTCGCTGGATAGAAGGGGATATTTATTTCTAGTCTTTTGAGAGATCTCCATATTGCTTTCCAGAGTGCTTGTACGAATTCACATTCCCACCAGCAGTGCAGGAGGGTTCCTTTCTCCCCACAGTCTTGCCAACACTGATTACTATTTGACTTGTTGATATAAATTTTGCACTTACACAAAACAATAAAGTGGGGGATAAAAGAATAAGAGTGGAAGCCACAAAATATTTTGGGGTGACTTCAAGAAAAAATGGTGGAACTTGAACTAGCTTGCAGTAAGTGCGCAGAACGGAATGTGGAAGATATTCCAGATATTTTCAAACATGTATGGAAGAGATCATTGAATTTTGGTGGCACAATAATTAATCAAAGTGATCCATGCTGGGGCGCACATTTAAAAGTGTGCAGAATACCTTGAGAGTGCAAAACAAAACAAACTGCATTCAATTAAAGATTGCATGGAGATTAGTGAAGAATACAGTTTAATTCAGTAGATGGAACAAAACGCTAATGCTTTGCATCGATAGTTTAGATATGATATTAGAAGTAACAAGAAGAAAGTGGATTATTTGAGTTATTGAGTAGCATGAATAAAAAAATGTTTGTCAATAACTAACAACTAGCATATTAGTTGACTAATATAAAAGAAGTATTGACAATTTCCTTAGTAATATTCAAGGCTTCCATATTTGGCATCTTGTCTCCGTTGTTACCATTTGCTAGAGATGTCCCAAAGAAATTTATTTTTGAATATGTGTTGACTATGTGCTGCTCAGACAACAGGGATAAATTAGCACGAAAAAGTAGGAGGCAATTCAGATATACAGATGGAAGATAAATGCGAATGTTCTCTAGGTCAACTGATGGCCTTGGATAGGAAAGTACAAGTTCGAAATACAGTGTAGAGACAACGAAATCATGATTTTGGATAAAACGAATGTGTCAAAAAAGGGATAGGGGTGAGTAAGCAGTAGACCCAGAATTGTAGCTTATATTGCATGAGGAGGTCATCAAATCAATTATCATTTACTATTGAAAAAACCGTAGTTTTAGGAGAAACCATAAGTGCTTTTTTAGTGTACTGTGGAGAGCATTAAAGTGAGGAGAAATGTCTGAAAACCCTAAACACTTAAAAGATGATTATTATTAGAAGCCATGAGGATGACAGAGAGGCAAGAGGAAGAACATTGGTTACAGTTAACAGAAGAAAAAAGAGGAAAAGTGCCATAGGAGGGGATGTTTCAGAACGTAGCCGCTGACCAATGACATCAAATGTAGCAAAGATGCCCTATGGCTTAACATTTGCAAAGATAATGAAACATTCTAGTAAAGTATTAATCTCACGAGGCTCTTAGTTATAGTTCATAAGGAATTGGTAAATGTTTTTCTTTGAGAAAAAATCATTGATTTATATTCATTACAATGCACCGCAAGGAGAAGATGCTCTCTACATTGCAATAAATTGTCTCTAGAGCACATTGAACTTCCCAATTAATTAAATAACACCATAACTTAGTTCTACTTATGTTTTAGTATTTTTCCCTTGTGGAATTGGAGACATCCTTAATTTATTGGGTCAGGACGTCTAGCATATTTTTGGAGGTACATTAACTCTTCTTCATTCAATATATGCAAGACAATAATTGACTTGATAACCCCCCCACCCAGCTGTAGATTCATTAGCTTAATTCTTCTGTATGACCAAGGGCAATTTCCTATTATTTGTAGAAGTGATCTTTTAATGTAGTCAGTTGTATTAATGATTTCATACTTTCCTGTAAAAACTGAATATTTTTGAGTCAAACTATTGTCTAAAGATCAGGAATAGGTTGGGGCCTAGGCTAGTTTACATAACAGCCACAAAAATGTTTACAAGTCACACTAGGGAGCTTTTAACACAAATGGAAGCATAAACAAGTACAAATGCACACATGTACAGCCATACATAGGATATTCCTAGGATGTAAAAGAACAATTTTCAGTTCATCTTGCTTTCTTCTTTGTCTAAACAACTTTGCTCATTAGCTGATTTAATAATAGGTGACAAATTGATTTGGCTACTGTTCATCAATTGTGTACCATGAATCAACACTACTTAGCTCTGTAGATACAGGAAGGAACAGGGCATAAATGTTCCCTCCTATCACAAGGCTTATATTTAGCTGGGTTCAAATGACAAATAAAAGGAGGATATAAACAACAGCATCAATCACAGGTATGAAGAGATTTGATGGAAAATACCTAGCTGATACTAATATAAATTAAGTAAAAATCATTGATTGACATTCATTATCGAGTCTTCCTTTTTGTCTTCTCCCTAGAACTCAGGATAGTCTTAGCTCTATCAATTTCCCTTTCCTTCTGTTTTCTTACAACTGATTCCACTCCAAAGGTACCAGGGAGGCGAATGAAACTCTGTGGACAACGGCACAGGTCCCTGTATTGATTGCATCATTAAATCGAGATCTGAACTCCTCCCTGTTTCATAACCTCTAGAACCATGTGATCTTTATTCTCTGCAAGAGAAATGTTGAGGAAGCACCATATAGGCAACTTTCTATCTCCTGACTTTAGATCTGGCCATGGGATTGCTTTAATCAATAAAACGGAGTAGAATGTCAAGTAGTATCCCAGACCGGATCCTAGCGTTTAGGACGTGCTGCACGATTCTTCCTGCCATATCTGCCTTGGCCCTCAAGATGAAAAGAATAGACCTGTACAAGAAAGTGTATGAGAGATGTAACAGCAGACATGAACTGACTATGCCAGATGATGTGACCTTATTATTGAGGGTTTATGTAGCGTTTAAGGTATTGTTATTGGCCTAGAATGAAATGGTACATGCCCCATATACCAATCTTTGGTTGTATTTATTTCTCTGTCCTGTCTTCAATTAATCCAAATTATTTTAACAACTATTTATTTCTATTGGATATATATTCATCTATGAACACACACACACACACACACACACACACACACACACACACACACACTTACACTGTCTGACTATTCCTGCATAGGTTAAGGTTATGCTGAATGATCTTGAGGTAAGCAAGTCTGAGTTGGTAATCCTATATTACAATACACAGATAAAATCAGAGTTGCATATTTTATGGTTCTGCCAGTAAAGCGCCAACTGTAACAGAAAATAACATAGGCATGAAGGAATAAGTAGAGTTTGAGATAGAAACACAGAAATTCTAGTGATATGTAAGTCCCTGCACTCTGAAAATTTTAATACCATTTCCACTCTTTTTTAGTGGATCAAAAGCCTGAGAACTGCTGCAAGAAACACATTCTAGAAAAACACATTCTAAAAAAAAAGTAAGATGCTGAAGTAGATGACTGGTTAGTGACATATGCCTGGAGTTCCAGCTACATAGGAGGCTGAGGCAGGAACAATTTTGAGGCACTCTTGCCAAATCAGTGAGAACTTGTCACAACAACAATAAAAAAAAATTACTACAGATGTAGTTTAGCGATGTCACCCAATGCATGTAATGCCCTAGTCTTAATGCAAAAAAAAAAAAAGAAAAAAGAAAAGAAAGAAAGAAAAAGAAAAAATTTGGAGGTAGAAAAATGCCTTATTTTTTGCCTTCTTGCCATAAGATTCAAGTTGGTGACTGTAAAGTCGTCTTAGTTACTTTTTTATTTCTGTCACTCAAGACGGAACATCCACAAATTAGGGGAGGAAAACTTTTTATTTTAGCTCGCAGTTTGAGGTCACAGTCCACTCGGAGGGAGACAGCAACAGTGGAAGTACATGGCGGAGGGAGAGGCAGAGGTAGCTCCTCACAACATTGGTAATAGGAAGCCAAATCCCATGAAGTCCAATCTACCCCCAAAGGAAGGTAGCCACATATATGTATATGGGTGTGTGTGTGTGTGTTCCAATTTCTAGCTGTTAAAATCATGTATTCATTTTCAGGGAAGGGTTAACTATTCCCCAGGAAAATCAAACACACTTTATCTGAACAAGGGTAAAGCAAGACAAACAAATTGGCTGGATACAAAGTCAGCTATTATGAGGAAGTCATAAAACACGAGAATTCATTTGAAAACTACACTGTCCTCCATTACTGAATTCACAACAAGTATATGGCTCCTACTGTCACTGTTTCACATCAGGTGTTTCCATGCTGGGTTATTAGTATTCTAGAGAGGACTTCTCTGTGTGGAAACGGCTTTATTTATGTTGCAAAGATAATAGGCCTGTAATGGGCAAGGTAATGTAGGTCTGTTCTGAGGGCATAACGCTGCGGTTCTCGAGGCTTGTTAAGATCAGTGAGTGCACAGGGAAACAATAGCATGGAGAAAATGATGAGACGATTATTATGTGTTTTATACCGGAGTTAATTATACAAATTACAGATATTAAGTGAAAGATAATTAGCCATTCACTTTATACATGCCTATTTGTAGCAAAAGGTGGCTTGATGAATATAAAAAAACAGAATTAAAAGAATACCCATTATCTCAAAAAAATATATCAAGAAACAGAAAATAAGCTTTGGTCCCTACCACTGTTAGGTATATTCATTCCACCTGTTAATTTTGTTAGAAAAAAAAAGGAAGAACATGAGTATTTACACTGTACTATGGATTAATACTTGATGAATACATTATAATTTAGCATTCACAGTTGTCATCAAACTTATTCAAAATTCCGGGAATCCGCACAGATTTGCTTAGTCTCCACATTTAGAAAACCTGCTAACATCGCTCTAGAATTAGCTCCGGAATGAGCAATTTGCTGAGAGTAAGTGAAGTATTACAAAAATGATCAAGATGTTTGAAGTTTGAATAAAAAACACGAAGAGATACCTGTTCTATTGGCTACGGTTCTAAGAGAAGAAGAGTTAACAGGACTTATAGAGACAAAAGGAATTTATGTGGAAGACTTACAAGTTTGAAGAGATAGTCCAAATCCGCTGTGTGCACGCGGGAGAGCTGGAGGGTCCAGTAGCCGCTCAGCCGAGAGCTAGGACAACCAGTCGGACTGGGGGACAGCTTGTAGGAGTCTGCCGTGGACGGTTGCCAGAGAAAACAAGAAGTGGAAACCCAAGCAGGCCAGGAGCAAACCCAAGTCTCGCCTGCTCAAGACCACGCGAGAACTTTCTCAGGAAGCAGCTGCCGCGCTGTGTCTGCTTCTGCTCTCCTCAGTTCGGGCTGCGTTTCACCGCTTCCTGGCCCTCAAGTAAACAACACACACCTGAAAATTACAACCTGACATTCCCCAGTTGCAACGAGTTGATACAATCTCTCCCACGCCCATATATATTGACTTTTTGACAAGTATAAGTGGGATTTGTTAACAAGTTTTAAATATGGAACCAGTATTTACCATTCATGTTTTCTATACTTACTGGCCATGAGATTTTTAAGGTTACTAACCTTCAGTTTCATAATAACCTACTTTTCTCAGAATCATATGCACAAATATTAAAAATATCAGGTGTGTGCTAGGTAGGTAGGCTTATTTTAGATATTGTGCCACTATCTTATTTTTACATATTTTCTTGCTCCTGAAATCAGCAAACATTTTCTCACAGTTTATGTTAGTGTAAATTCCTGGGTGTCAGAAAAGTGAGGATGTATATGTCAGCAAATAGAGCCATGGAAGCAAAATCTCAGTAATTTAAAGAAGGCGGTTCTGAAGCTGTATCAATTAATTCGCCAATATTTCAAATTTAATTCTACTGAGTTTTATGTGTGAAAGCATTGAGAACAACTATGTGGTAGTTCCTGAGAGAAATTCCAAGAGTGGCTGACTTGAACAGTAGAGCTTCAGAAAGTATTAGAGATCAGAAGTAACTGGTATTTCTGAAAGTAGTAGTTTGGCTAAAGTAGCAATCGAGGGACTTAGGACAATAGAAATTTAATTTCAATCTTATGAAGCTTAAAATGTTATGGAACTTCTCCAGTTAAAAGCAAAATGTAAACTTGGGACTTTGGAAATCAAAGTTCAGATGACCAAAATATAGGCGCTCCATTAAGAAGCAAATGGATGAAGTGGAAGTTTTTTTAGTATGTGGTGAGGCTAGTAATGCTTCCTACTTCCCCGACCTTGACTCAGCAGCCTCAGGGTTTATGCACCCTATGCAGAAGTTTGTCAGATTCCTCTTTGGGAAAAATAGTAAGCCTTACACATACTGAAATGACCTAGCCCCATTAACCTATGGTGCAGACGTTGACCTCATGAGATCATTCTGAATAATAGTGAATATTGGGTAAAAATAGTAAAATGTCTTCAAATTTTTTAAAAGTTGCTTCCACATAAAATTAGGTCCATCTATATTATTAGTC
This sequence comes from Ctenodactylus gundi, assembly GCA_004027205.1. Taxonomy (NCBI): domain Eukaryota; kingdom Metazoa; phylum Chordata; class Mammalia; order Rodentia; family Ctenodactylidae; genus Ctenodactylus; species Ctenodactylus gundi. Next base: position 131,432 of record PVKB01003391.1, read on the forward strand.
ATAGAAGAAATGGGGAAATATTTTCAAGTATGCAAGTTGTTAGAAAATAATATTCTGAACACAGAACTACAGAAGAGGCATTACAAGAAGACAATTTGAGAGATTACCAGACGGGTTTGAGTATATTGCAAGGAGAAACAGTAATTCATAGCTTCTTTGCAAAATTGCAAATGAAGAAATAAAGTATTTTTATTACTGGGGAAAATCATAAGATATTATTAAAAAGGAAATGCAAACATAATTTACTACATGACTGCTAGTGTTATTTACACAGCCACAATAATGTAAGTACTGAATAGGCTTCCAACTCCAAAATTAAATAAAGCAGGAAGCACAGGTAATGTAATTGGAGGGGAAATATCAGATCTTTCATAATAAAAAGTTAATGAGCAATATCTAAATCTTAAAAAAAATCAACAACAGTGTAATAACTTCCCTCAATATCTGTGACTTTCACCTACCTGGATTCGATTAAGTACAGATCAAACATTTTAAAAACTGTACTTGTATTGAAGATACAGACACATTCCTGGTCATAATCCTTAAACATTACAGTATTAACAATTCTCTCTATATAATTTACATTTTATTATTTATAAGCAATATACAGATCAATATATAAAAATATACATAGATATATGAAAATGCTGTGACTTTTTATATACTTTAATATCTACATATTTTGATGCTTTTACAGGCTCCTCTTATCAATATCAAACATTGTAGATTGGATCTGGAATGTCCCCCAAAAGTCTCATGTATTTGGGTGTTATAGATTATCTACAGAAGTTTGTGTTTTTAGGAAGTGGGGGCCTGGGCTAGAGGGATGGATTTTGGACGTGTGGTGGATTCCAGGTTAGGGGAGATGTGATGGGAGACAGGCATGTGGTAGATTATGGTTCCTTGTGTGTGGTGGACTAGGGATTTAAACCTGCACAGGGAAGAACACTAAGGCTGGGTTTGGGAGGAGATCACTAGGGCAGGAACTGGAAAGATACATTCTTGTTTCCTGTCTTCCTTCGGGGACTTGGCTTCCCCTTTGCAATGCCACAATGAGCCTCGGTGGTGTGCTTCCATTATTGCTGACTGCCCATGAATGGACTGAGACCAGATCTTGTTAGCTAAGGCAAACTTTTCCCTTCCCAATTTGTGTAAGTTGGGTGTTTTGCAACTAGAAAGTCTCTAGGACCCCAAAGATATTAAAAGAAAATGATGTAAGAGATTCATGAAAAACATTTTAAAAAAATTGCCAAGTGACTTGAAAAATGATTTTGGAGGATGGATGGAAATCTGACCAAAGAGATGTTAGGGAAAGTATTAATACTTTCTATTTATTATAGCCAGGTTGAATTTGTTATACACTTATAACATGTATAAATATAAAAATATGATAAAGCAATATACAGAAGTAGATCATCCATTAACACATTGATAAAAACTAGATAGTTAAAACTATCATGAATAAATTTACAGGCCATCTTACTAATTTTTGGCTTTATTTTATATATCATCAGTATTTTGCTTCTATTCATACAGTATTTGCTCATCCACACTAAAAGTTATTAATATAAAAACCTGTCATTGACTCCTTACCTGGAGAAATTTATGCATATTTTTTAGTCTCAAGAAAACAGTCAGCCATTTTCTTGGCAAATCAGAATACAGGCATTTAATATTATCAAAAATAACCTTCAAATATTTATAGATATGGAATCATTTAAAAGATAATCCAATTATCAGATTGTTCCTTCCATCAAAAGCCTCATTCACGTATTTGGATGTTGTGGAATGCTCCCAGAATCATGGGCTATTATGAAGTGGAGCTTGGTAAGAAGGGACGGAACACTGGGGCTTGATCTGTAAGGGGTGGAACATTAGGGCTTGTCCTGGAAGGATACATGCTACCTCTAGCAATGCCCTTCCTCGCTCACTTGGCTTCCTGTCTGCAATGTTATGAGCAATTTTCCTGCAGCAGTGCCTCTGCCATACGCTTCCATCATTGCCAGACATCTATAAATAAACTGAGACCTTCTGAAACTGTGAGCTACAATAAATCTTTCCCTCTTTAATTCGGATGTCAGGTATTCTGTCTTAGCAACCAATAACTGACCAAGAATCTTTACCTGGAGAAATTTATTTATAACTTTTTCAGCCTCAAGATATTAGTCATCTCATTCTCTAGGCAAATCAGAATGCAGAAGGTTAATGTTCTTAGAAACAGCCTTCAAATATTTATGGGTAATAATTATTTTTAAAATAATCCAATCCATTATCAAAACTGGTCTGATCTGATTCCCTGGTGCTCCCTCCTTGCCAACACCAAAGGCAGTAAAACTGTGAAATTTGCATAAAAGGAAAGAATCAGCCAGCGGTGTTTTTTTTTTTTTTTTTTTTCACTTAAAAAAAATCACAGAGGCTAATTTTAAGTGCCTTTGGCCTCTAAGATTTTGGTCAGTAGTTACCTTTTGATACATCACTGAAAACAATAGGTTTTCCACTGCTTGGGGGGAACTTCCAAATCACATTCCTCTTTCCTTCAGAATTTCCTGGGAGGGTGCTATCTTAAAGCACATGCAGTGTCACCACCTTTGTTACCATATCCTTGTTTGTAGCTTAGGTACCTTCCTTGTCTTTATTCCTGAGTCTTCACAATCATATCCCTGGTTACATGGAAATGTTTGAAGGTCTGCTTTTGAGAGAATCTAAACAAAGAAAAGGAGAATCTCTCCTTTCATTAAGAAAGGATAAAAGCTTGGAAGAATTTTTATAAAACTGTAATTTGGGAAAATGTCTGAAACCAGCGTGTAGAGAAGGAGACCAGGTAGAAATTGTTGTTGCAACCTAGATGGAAAGGGGAGAGGGGGCTGAAATAAAGTAAAAGATTGCCAAATGGAGGCAAATGCGTAGGACTGCTTCTTCCGTGGTGGAATTCAGCTGTAAACATCAGTAAGTGGTTGGGTGAATGTTGCTGGTGAATGAAAACAAAAAGATAGTGATCACTGCCTTCTACATGTGGAAAATCAGATGATTTGGTTCAGATTAAAAAGAGATTTCACATATCAGAATTAAATATTTTGAAGAAAATTACTTGTAGGTTGTTCAGAATGCAGTTGAACGTCATATAAATAGGTCGGAATTAGAGACTGATTAGAGAGTGATTTACATGAGTTACAAATAATAAATGAAAAACCAGAAGAATGTAATGGCTTTGTATGAGATGTATGAATAATTTGGAAAATTAGCATTGCACAGTATTTCTAACTTACACATTTCTATCATATATAAAGTTGTGCTGCAAGTCACAAGATAGGGCCTGGAAATGGAGAACAAGCCTTTGCTCAGTTGGAAACTAGGATGTTTTTGTCTCTTGTTCTTTGGTCAGACACTATACCGCACACCCACAATCAAAGTGAGGAAAGATTTATCTTAGTTCAAAGCTCAGAGGTCTCAGTCCTCACCTGACCCGCTGACAGCAGTGGAAGGGCATCATAGAAGTCTCCAACTCATGGAAATCCAACAGGATGCGGAGTGACGGGATAAACCAGAGCAAAAGACCACATCCATAGTGGTCCAGCACTTCCTGCAAGGCCTCACGTCTTAATAGCTTGGGGCATTAAGGGAGATTTCTTCTAGGCACGTCAGAGCAGGTAGTAGCGCTGGGTCTTAGACGTTTCCTAAGGAAGGGGCATGACAGTAAAAAAGACAGGAGGGCTGGGGAAACTCAGCAGTTAAAGAGCTCCCTAGAAAGGACTAAATACCTGAGTTCGATTCCCCAGCACCACGTAAGCTGGGCATGGTGGTATACACCTGTAATCTGAGCACGTGTGAGGCTGAGGCAAGAGGATTGCCATGAGTCCAAGGGCAGCCTGGGATACATAGTGAGTTCAGGACCAGTCTGGATTACATGAAAATAAATGAAAATAAATTAAAAAAAAAAAGAAATGTAGAGCAAACGTTAAAAGACAAACATGTCTTGGAATGTAGGATAAATGGTAATTGGGCTCTGAGAGGTGGGAGGGGCTGTAACTATGCATACAGGTTTCTCCTACCAGACTTAGCAGTACCACAGTTTTAGAATCATATCTTAGGCCTGCAATTTGATCTAGAACCAATATACTAGTGTTTATGCTAAGGTGTGCCAAGTTAGTAAAGGCCAGATAGGTATAGAAAAATAAATATGCATGGGCTATAAAAAAGAATACAGATGACAGTAACTGCTACCTAATTGGATGCCCAAACCCCTCTGGCCTTGCATGGGCGACCCCACTGCTCTCTTCGCCTTCCCTCTGTACCTCTCCCAATAAAGTTACTTTCTACTTCCAAACTGTTTCTTTGTTCGTTCTTTTACATCTGCAGGACAGGAGCCCTGATTTGAGCTCTCTGGTGTCATAGTCAAGAGATTAACTTAGTCGATCCAATTAACTCCCACATTCTAATTTCCTTCCAAACACATGAGGCTTTTTTCAGGGACATACCAGATGCACACCATAATATTCCAACCTTGGTCCCCAAAATACACATGCCCATCTTATCACACGGCATGCACATAGTCTATGTTTAGGAGTTACCAAAGTCTTAATAGTTCTAGCTTTGCTAAAATTTTTTATGTCCAAAGTTTTCTTTAATATGCAAAGCAAACTCTTAGTTGTGAGTCCACGTGAAAATCAAGAAAATTAAATACTTCTAAAATATAAAGTCCTTGGGTAAATATTCCTGTCTGAAAGAAGAAACAGAAAGCATTCGGACCAAAATGTTCCAGGACAAATTACTATTCAATTACGATATGGTAACTCCTTACCCAAAACATGAATTATCTCAATCATTTTTGTACTTAAATTTTGAATCCAGGTAATAATCTTTTTAGTACAGTTAAGTCAAATTTGTGTTAATCTATGAGAAAATTTCAAAGTGATGAAAAAATATTGAAGTGAAAAATAATAACAGATTCCTTGTAATTTCTCATACATTGGAGACACATTAAGGTTATAGATTTGAAATCTGAACTGCAAATGTTACACTTGTAGGGATCGGGAAATTTGGCTTGGAAATACCATTTCAGCTTGGACATAGGCAAGAATTGTTGAAGGAAATTCACCTCTTTAGAAAGAGTGATTAAAGGCCCTGTTCAATTGCGTTAAACTGCGAATTTCTCCAAAAGATGCCTTTGCTGAGAATGAAAGTCACCAATGGAAACAAAGATCCCTGAACTGCCATCCTTTTTTCCTATCTCTCAAATCAGCAAGTCAGGCCGCTTCTTACAGCAGGTATAGCTGGCTCAAGTCAGTCCGGACACAGACTGAATCTGTAGATCATGACCTTAATTTTGTACAGTTACTTTGCAAAGAATGGACTCTGCCTGAATTTGACTGAGCAACTTCTTTTCACTGAAGTGATTTGAAAGCTACTTCTGTGTACAGCACATTTTCCACAATAGAAATTCAAGGATCTTTTCTATCTCAATACTGTCAGCACAAATGACTTCAAGCAGTTTCGGTTCTGCCATCTGTAAGAGATGAATTTGTTCAATCAAGTTAAATCACTGCACCAGCTCAGTCACCGCACCAAAAGCACTCTAGTTTTACCAAACTTTTTATTCCAAGGTTAAATTGGTTTCTGAAGTTTCACATTACTCTACAAAACAATTATTTATATGTTTATAGTGAGATAATACAAATAGCTCATTTAAGAATAAGTCACATAGAATAAATATGTTTGGGATTATTCTAGAAACTTACTGTAGCATTTATTTTTAATTAAACAAAATTAGGTTTTTGTTTATTAGTCTGAATTTTGACTCAACATTGCATCTCAGGCATGGTGTATTCTATTGCATTAACATACTACATTCAAATACACGTGTGTGTACACGGGTGTTAATAGAAGTTTCAAGCTCACCTTACCTTTAACATTTTTAATACTACATTAGAAGGACATGATTTAATGTCACAGACAGTATGTTTAACAGAGGTATTAGAACATAATCTTTCACACTTTAGATTTTACAGTATACAAACCACACACCTGTAATCCCAGCCCTTAGTAGGCTGAGACAGGAAGATTTTCATGAGTTTGAGGCCAGCCTGGGATACATACAGAGTGTAACCCTGTCTCAACAGCAAATAAAGAAATGGAAGAGCCATAGTATCTATTATACTCACCTAGTGTAGACTATCAAGCTATGGGGTAAATACAGACGTGTTAACATTGAGAAAGAATGAAGTGGAGATGTTGTAAAAATATTTTAATGTAAACACCGACAGTGTCTATGGGAGGGTTACCAGGAATGTGAGTTGTAACTAGGGGGAGGACTGAGTAGGTGGGTGCTATGAGAGAGAGAGAGAGAGAGAGAGAGAGAGAGAGAGAGAGAGAGGAGAGAGAGAGAGAGAAAGAGAGAGCGAGAGAGAGACAGAGACAGAGACAGAAAGAGACAGATAGAGAGAGAGAGGTGAGACTTTTCACTGTGACAAACAAATTTTGAATCCGTGTAAATATGTTTTTACTTTAAAATTTTAAATAAAGCAGTAGTTTCTGATAAAATAAGTGTAGAACACCCTTAAGTTGTATAAATGGTTGGTTAAATTCAGTTCTTTTTTTTTTTCAATTAGAAAGAGATGAACATTGTGTACTTAGAAAGGAAATCTAGCAAGTGCTATGTGCCTGAGCTTGATTCCTCAGCTCCAGATAGGCTGGAAATAGTGGTGAACATTTGTAATCCCAGCACTAGGGAGGCTGAGGCAGGAGGATTGCTAAAGCCTGCCTGGTCTACATAGTGAGTTCAGAACCAGCCTGGACTGCAGGGTAAGACCCCGTTTTCAAAATAAATTAATAAATAATTTTTTTAAAAAATAAATATAGTTTCAAATCAGATTGACAGTTTATTTTGACTGCCATTTTAACAAAAATAAACTTTAAATAGACTTTTTGTTTTTAATTGTTCATTTATTGTTGTTCATTTATTACTCAATTTTTTGTATAAAATATGTTTCCAATATAAGGTGGTCAGTAAATTAAATTTTATCCCTGCCTATATGAAAAATTTGCAACATAGTGAAAAAGGTGGTATTTAATAAAAACAGTTAAATTTTAAAATATTTGCTGCTAGTAGTATATCTCAAATGTTATATAAAGAGAAATAAAATGTGCAGCAAGTCCTCAGAGACAACTGGAAAGAAGATTACAGTCTCCAAAAATTCAGGAAGTAGACACTTCACAGAAGCTCACAGCAGTAGCCTCTAGGGCAGGAGTCCCGCCAAAGGGGAGCGCCACCACGTGGTCAGTAGGTGAATCCACAAGTGCTTTGAAGCTCTGCCCTGTGGCCTGAAAACACACTAAGCATTAGGTATTCCTAGGAGGAGGCCACAGGGCCAGGGAAGAGCCTGAGACAAAAGCTGCAACTTCCTGGGAAGATGAGTCCCAGGAAGAAAATGGAGCCCCCCAAAAATGGAGCCCAGCCAGAGCTGTGGGTCCTGGGAAGATTGAGATTCACAGGGTAGCAAGGCCCCTCCCCAAGGATATAGACACAGTAGGCAGTTTGCAGGAGGCATCCTCTGGGCAGCAAGGGGCCTTTAAATGACGTGACTGCCTTCCTGTCTCTCAGTCTCCTGTATGTAACCTGTCCCCCACACTCCCATAAGGAACTCCAGTGAACTCACTAGTTCACCAAGTTAGACATTTGTGCGATTGTCACTTCAGCCTGTCGGCTGCGCCCTTTCTGGGCTGAATAGACTTTTCCTCCATCATCCAGAGAAAGTTCTCTACAATGTAAAGTGAAAGAAAGAGTAGAGAAGATTCTTCTGAGGAAATTGTATTTGTTTTCATAAAAATTAAGCAAAGAAAGAGTGTGTTTAATAACCAAGTAACAAGTTTATAAATGCACATTGGAATTAAATCATGCAAGACTTTATAAATCAGGTTATAGATTTTCTATTTTTTTTAAAAATGCTAAATCCCTGAGGGATTTTTTTTTCAAAACAGCCTTCCATATATTGCCACATTTGCCTTTAAAACCATCATTCTAAGCAGTATGAAGACAAGGCGACTTGTTTAGGCTATATTAGGACAAGAGCTTCATGAGAGATTGGTTAGGATTGGGGGAGGGTGGAGAACTAGCTTTGAAATAGAATGAGACGTAGGTCCTAGTGCTGGGATGGTGTTGTAAAAACAGAATTTGCTGCCTACCACAGTGACTCTCTGTGTTGTGGCTTGAACAGTTGCATAGACGGAGACAAACTGTTAGCGAATAGGACAGCAGTTTGGTAGGAAAGAGGAGCTCAAATTATATATGTAATTCATAAAATGATTGCTGCCAAATTGGATGTTTTTGGTTTGAGGTATTTTTTATTAAAAACAAAAAGGCAGGCTACTTGTGACAATAGAAACAAATCCAACAGCTGTGAACACTCCATTCCCCTTTCTCTCCTCAGCAACAGTGAATCCTTCCTTCTTTCACTGTCACTTGGCACCGTCTCTGTCTTCATTCCGAGTGATCTGATCCAAAAATGAGCTTAGTGCACAGAAGGAGAGATTTAGACTAGGAAAATGTCCTCCCATATGGCAGGGGAGGGAATCCTGTTAAGGAAAAAAATGAGGAATGTTATCATCTTTATCAGAAAATGACACACGAAATGTCTCCAATTCCCAACATCAATTAACCTGTTTGTTCAGTGTCGTTAGCAATTGTTATTTTTCTGAGGCATTTTCATTGTCCATTTGAAACATTTTTTAGCCCTTTAGAATTAAATTTTGAATTGGCATGTCACTTTGCCCCAGTGGATATTATGGTAACTAGGATAGGCTGGCTAAAAGAAGATTGCTTTAAAATTATCTCTAAATATAACTTTTCAAAATAAAAATCTATGTTATTTCTCTCTTAAGATAAAAAGAAGTGCTGTTTTTTTAAAATATTTTTCTGGAAAACTAGCTTTGTCATTTGAAATGACTTTGACACGGTTATAAGAATTACAGTAATGAATTAACCCTAATAATATTTATCTTGATTCTAACCTCAGATCACATTTTTACTGAAGTCTAACATTTCAAACGATACAAATTTTCACTTGTACCTCTTCTCAGATTCTCTATGCTCAGATAAGAGAAAGAAAAGTTTCAGTGTCTTTGAGACTGAGCTAAAAGGGGAGAATTTTCATGTCAGTGTTTTCTTTTCTTAGATCACAAGAAATGAAGGTTAGGACTAAATTGGAAATTCCAAGCTCAGAGACAATCCTTTCCATTACTGGCTGATTATTTAATTTCCAAACTGCTTAAAGAAAAGTTTTGTATTTTGGAGGTTAGAAATGTTGCATATACCTAATAAGAGTCCTTGGGGATGGAACCCACCAACTTAATATGAAGTTCATTTACATTTCATACACATATTGCCTGAAGGTAGTTTTATACAATACCTGTAAGGGACCTGCATTTTGGAGCAACCTATCATATGAGATCAGACGTGAAACCTTCTACTTGTGACATCATGACAGTGCCCATAAATTTCTAGATTTTTCAAACATTTCAGATCTTGAAATTTTGGATTAGGGATACTCAATCTGTCCCAGGCCAGAAAGGTTTGGATGGACCCTCATCAATATCTATAAGAAAATACAATTTGCTTTTCAAAATGATATAGTTAGCATAAATTTAATCTTGTTATTAATGGGTATCTATACAAATTGCCGTAAAATTGTTCAGACTCAGAAAGGTATATTTTCAGTATAATAAGAAATAAACTTTTGTGGATCAAAAATATACTGGTCAATATTCAAAGTTGTGAGGATATTCAATTTTTCCAATGATTTTTGTAAAAGTCAATATGTGCATATATTGTATATATGAATACTATTTTTAACGTGCATTTTGCTCAGTTTTATAGAGATATTCCCTTCACTGTTAGAGAATAGAGATATAATGACATCATTACATAAGATATTAGAAAAGGGAAATAGAATATTAATTGTTTAAGACTTCCTTTGTCTAATGTCTGGTGGTCTTATCTGTGAAAAAAAGCATTGCTTCTACACAGAAATTATTGCACATCTTCAGTGCCTACAGCTGTTACATAATTTATTATTTTATATTACAATGTTCTTCTTCCTCTATTATTTCTTCCTTTTTAAAACTGTGTTAATTTTGAGACAGAAAACATGTATTATTCTGACACAATCAGTAATAAAATCTGTGTCCACGCCAAAGTGTGTCGTATATTTTTCCTTCGTGAACAAGAATAAATGGTGAACCCTGTGCTGTTAAATGTAGCCAATTATTCTGGGCAAAGGTGTCTGACTGACTTATTTATTTATTTATTTATTTATTTATTTATTTATTTATTTATTTTGAGACAGGGTCTCACTCTGTAGCCCAGTCCGGTCCTGAACTCACTGGTGTAGCTCAGGCTGGCCTTGGACTCAAGATAGTCTGCCTGCCTCAGCCTCCTCAGTTCTGAGATTGCAGGCATGTATCATGCCATCTGGCTTTCGTGGTGCTGGGTAATCGAAATTAGGTACTTAGCGCTTGATTTACACTTGCTAGGCAAGCACTTTAACCACTGAGCCATTCCTCCAGCCACATGACTGGCTTTTTAAATTTCTTACTCCCCTGAATCAACCACCAAGGGCACATGTATTGAGACAAGGTAGCATTTACTCATTTGAGTTTCTGGTTTTTTTTAATCAAAAATTTCTTTTTCCCCCATTTTATTGATGTGTATAAGCGCAAAACTTAAGGTTTACAATGAAGTTGAGCATTTTGTGCACATACGTGTCTTTCTGAGTTCATAGGTAGAATAAAGGACATATCACCTCATGGATTTCCTTGATATTTTAGTAATGAATTTTCAGAAACACTTTTAGCAATATTGTATAATGTATTGTACTAAGTGTCCAGAGGCAAAGTTGGTGTAAAATGGGTAAGCCGGAACCAGTATCACAGGCATGTAATCCTAGCACTTTGGATGCTGAGGCAGGAAAATTGCTAGTTCAAGTCCAGTCTGCGCAACTTAAAAACTTAATAAGAACCCGCATCAAAATCAAACCTTAAAAAATGGGTTGAGGATGTGGCTCAGTGTGAAGTCCCTGGGCTTGGTCCCTAGTCCCTAAATAAATAAATAACCAAATGCATAAATAAATTGGGTAAAATATGAATGAAAATGAACATATTTCTACTTCTCAACTGAATCTTTAAATGTTACTAACTTTGAAAAATCTATATTCATGGTAAAAATTTCCCGTGTGTCGAAGTAAATATCTTTAAAATGTTACCTTCATTTTTATTATACAAAGTGCTTAAAATACTAAGAACTTAGATCGAGATGAGACTGTACCCTGTTTATAAACAATAAGTTAAACCGCCACCATTCCATGGAAATTGGCAAAAGGCACAAGACTCACCACTCATGGATAAAGAACTTCACTAATTAGAACATAGCAGGTACGTCATACTTGCTTTGGTCCTTCGGAGCCCGAAAGTGCCAAAAGGTGATGGAAACGGACGGAAGCGGTAAGCGGATACTGAACAAGAGACAGAGTTATCCTCTCCAGAAAAGGCACTGTTCCTTTAAAGTGTTTTCCAACTAACCTGTTACAATATTGTCCTGGTAAGACAACAAACCTGTCTTTTTTACAGAATGTTCTACAAGTACACAGATCATAAAGCCCTGAATAAGTGTTGTTACTATATCTCAATGTTGAAAACATTAAGACACACAGAATGTCTGTCAAGAATCATTTGCAGCCATTGAGAAAAGAAATTTTTAAGAACTTCACATTTTTTTCAAGAGATTGTTAGGTTCTGGTTTCCCATGAGTGGAAAAAAAATCACTTTTTATTTATACACTCACCTATTATTTATTGAAACACTTTTATAGAAAAATAGAAAGTTTGATACTCAACACATACCCTGAGTGCATATTTCTTTCATAGATAAAGTACATAGAAATAAAGTTTGAAAGTATCAAGTATGCAAGATTGAAGTTAAGGCAGATATAGACAGGATTGCCAAAAGGATAAACATAAATAGAAACAACAATAAAAAACGTCTTTGCTTGTGTATCATGTGTCAGATGGTTTCAGGTATATTATGTCATCCATTAACAACGGCATAAAGAAGAATACCTTTACAACAAGCTCTCTTTATACGAGTGATGCAGAGCCAGTTGGGATGTGGCCATCTTGCCATTCTTGTTCAAAATTTCAATAAATTCTTACTTAAATGTACACTTTTGTCTTGGAACTATTGTGCCCTAAAATACACACACACACACACACACACACACACACACACACACACACACACACGTTTCTTGTAACATTTAATTGTCTGCATACTGAGAGATTTCCAGTGAGTGTTCTTCTGCTATTTACACATTTTATTCTAAGCTTTTATTTTGAGCTTTATTTTGAGATTCACAAACAGTTATCTGCACATATAGAATTATGGGTTACTCATGAAGCAAACTCCTGAAAATAGAAAAATTCATTATATTTAAATTTAACTTTAATAGCCTATATTTTGGCATATATATACATGACCAGCTGAAGATAATCTTCTTGTTAAAAAAAATAATGAATGACCCAGGAAAGTAGCCAGGAGTTTTGGGAATATAGCTGGAAGGCGATGGGATTCTGCTGGCGCTCTGAGTTGACTGGATTTTCACTACATTCTTTTATTCCCAGAGAAGGCCGTAGAATACTTTTTTCCCTATTGAAGACAGTTAATACTCACAGCAAGGCAAACACAACTGTCATGTTTAAGGAGACCCTTCCTATTATTGGCAACTGCTGCCTAGAATTTTCAGGCAAAGCGTTAGATTTCATCAGTCTCTGATTTTAAGTAAAAGAGGACATGAAAGAAACTTGAAAATTAATTTCATTTTCTACATACTAGGTCTACCGACTCAACAATGTTTTATACAATAATTCAGTTCTAGGTTAATCTGTTGAGAATTGTGCTGGTAAAGAGAAAGAAGAAGAAAATAAAAGGAAAAAGAAGAAGAAAAAGGAGGAAGAGGAGGAGGACGAATGAAGGAAGGAATAGAAGGAAGAAGAGGAGGAAGAAGGAAGAACTGCGATGGTTAATTTTATAGATTTTCTTGAGTGGGTTATGACAACATGTCCAGGTATTGAAGGAAGAATTGTGTGGATTCTGTCAGATTGTATGTGGATAAGATTAGCATATGAATCTTACACTGAGTAAAGCACATTGCTTTCTCCAACAGTGAGAGGATCTCCTGTACTTTGCTGAAGACTAGAACAAGAAGCTGAGGGAAAAGGCCCATTTTGGGCATATTTTCTAGCTGGGTCTTTGGTTTTCCATCTGACATTTACCATAATTGATCTTCCTGGTTCTGCAGACCTTAGAACCCTGGCCTTCATGACTACACAAGCGGTGTCTTTACCTTATATCCGTTTTTTTTCCTTCTTGGAGAACCCTAACTAACATTGACCCACAGGCACAGGAGAAGAGGCAGGCCCTGGATAGATGTTGGAGCACAGGCAAGACAAGTGAAGAGAATGTAAAGAGCAGAAAATAACTATTCAGAAAAATTTCTCTACTAGCATACCCGCATGCAGTTTTCCACCATGGAATACATGCACGTCTGACGATCAACCCAGACAGACAAATAATACTGGGGAGATGTGTTGCAAAACATTTGTAGATAAGATGAATGAATGATTTGGGAAACATTTTAAGTACCAAAGAATGATTTGGAAAATAATTGAGAAAATCATTTTTATTCACGTTTACTTTGAGTGAATTGCTCCGTTGGTGCATTATGATGTTTCCATACTTTGTAAGTTGGTGACTTTCTGCAAATAAGACAGGAATGCATTGGAATCAGGGTATCGTCCAAATACATATTAGCGTTTGTGATTGCTGGATAGGATCAACTTATTCTGTCTGTTAGAGGAAAAAAATGAAAAGCATGATTACTAATAGATGAGAAAGCAGAAATAAAACAGAAATAAATAGTAAATGGGTCATTCAAGCAGTAATTATTTGCTTTAAAGGTTAGCTTAACTGTAGGAGTTGCCTACAGAGATTAATAGATCACCTGCATAAACTCTATAAAGGACAATTGAATGCAAAAATGAGATATTTTAAAATCTTCAGAAAGGTGAAAAAATTTAAAGTATAAATGGAAATATTTAAATTGCAGAGCTAAATTATTATTTATATATTTCTCTGAATGATAAAAAGTAAACTCTTTTTATATTTGCCTCTATACATTCTCATAAAATTCTGAAAAGGTGCAAATTAAAATGCATTTTAGAGGCATTTCAGGTTAAGCTGCTTGCTATACGAAATCTTTTCTTAGCAAACAATGTTACTATTTTACTGTTGATGATATTTTTTGTTTTTGTTAATGTTAGTCTTATTTCCCTGGAAATACGTGTTCATTTCTCTTCAGTCATACCTCTTTTTGCTTCTACATTAATTAAAGTTTCCTTAGATTTTTAAGTAAGATGATTTAGTGCAGAATTAATAAAGTTCTACACTGTCTTTACACTAACTTTAGAAAGATTACTACGGGGATGTTTAGTTTTAAGTTTTGTTATAAGATATGTTTCTAAATGTAGACAGATTAAGAATATGCATTGATCCCATTAGTCTTATTGATATAAAAACTCAGATCATAAAGAAATACAAATAAATAACACTGACAAAAGGTCAACTCAGAAAACAAACAACCACTTGCCTTCTCTACTTCCTTTTTTAAATGTAATTTTTTTTAAATTTATTTTTTAGTCCTTGGTGAGAGATTTTCAATCAAAACCATCCCTCCAGGTGGAGGCTATTTGTGCTGGTCTGTAATCTTCCCACTCTAGGAGACAGAAGCAGAAAATGCCAGTTTGAGCCCAGCCTAGACAATTTGGTGCCTTAGCAAGATTCTCCCTCAAAATCAAACATAGGAATGAGCCAGAGATGTTGCCCTGTGTAAAGAACTTGAGCTCCATCCTCAATATCAAATACATAAAAAAATAAACAAAAGTACAAAAAAACAAACAAGTAAAAGAAAGCACTCAAAAGCCAACAATACCAAACCACTTCCTGTGAATCAGCAGTCCCCATGTAATTTTAAGACCTGGGCTGAACTCATTTTTGTTTCAGTGAAATCGCCAGGAATGTGACACATCCCTTTAAATAACATGCTGCTGACTGCTTTCCACCTTATTTTCTTCCCAGGCTGTTGTATTTAATGTATCCTTTATTATCAAAGGGTTTTTATTGGTTTCTTTCTCAACAAGTCTACATTTTCTGTGAAATGAGTATTTGAAACATTAGTATCAAGACATTGATATTTTTCTGTTTTCATATCTTCTAATCTCTCTTTTTTTCTTTTGATTTCTTTAAAATAACCTTGCCCTGACCAAACGACAACATTTTTAGATCCCCCAAGTGTGATAAATGTCAGAGCTAATCCTCAGAATTGTACACATATTCTTCTGTTCCAAGAACAAGCATTTTGTTTTTGAGAATGGACTCCATTGCTTTTATTTATCCCCAGAGAATATATGATCAAAACCAGTTTTATAAACCTTGCAGATTTAAAATAGTTTATAGATATCTAAATTATTTACGTTAAACATCAAGAATGTAATAATTTATGTAACACACTATGAAATTTAGTAGAAAGTAAGCATTTTTTCACAATTCAGGAGGTATTCCTTATTTAAATTTTAAATATAACTTGGACATGTTCGTGCATTCTTGTAATTTAATTTCTCTAGGAGGCTGAGGCAAGATTTAGCTCAGCCTTGTTAGTTTAATGACTTTTTGAGTCCTTGTCTGAAAATAAAAATAAATACATAAATTAACAAAAAAGTGAGAGCTCAGGTTGTAGTTTGGGGCATGGGCTCTAGGTTCAACCACGGTAAAAAAATATCAACAGCAACAACAAAACAATTAAAGCATTACTGTACAATATCCTATATCCACAAACCTCATGAAAGCTTTTATATAAAAGTAATGAACACAAACTTGCAAACTAACATACTTAAATCAGGGGACATAAGCATGTTTATGGCGATTTTTTACAGCAATTAAAATATATAGTCCAAAAATATATAAATATTATACACATTCATTTCAAATTCTATATGAGCAGAGAATTCCCCAAAGATATTTCAGTCTATAAGTACAAAGACTTTCTACATTGTTGGTGGAAATGTAAACTAGTACAACCACAATGGAAATAAATGGAGATTTCTCTAAAATGTTATATTGGATGGACCTATACTTCTCCTCAATATCCTCCCCAAAGAGTTTAAAAACATAAGGTAGTGATACAGGTGCATCCCTGCTGACAGCAACATAAAGTGCACTACTTAAACTATGTAAAACACCAGATAAAAGGATTACAAAAATGTGGTATCTACTCACTGTGGAGAAATACACAGCCACAACGATGGGTAATATTGAGACATTTGAAGAAAAAAGGATGGGTCTTGAGATCATAATGTTTAGTGAATTTGAATGCAGAAATTTAAGTATCTCATGGTTTCACTTAGATGAGCAACATACAAAATAAATAAATTAAGAAGTGAAGAAAAGGTATGTAACAGGGAAGTCGACATTTTGGAATTGGGGAAGGAAACAAGGGAGAAAGAGAGAAGCAAAGGCAGGTGAGAATAGGATTAAAAATGGCCAAGGGTGAGCATAGGTACCAATGTTCCAAAATGAATACAATCATTATATATTTTAAATGTACAACAATAAAATTAATTAAAAATAAAGACATTATCATGCCAATTAGAAAAATGAATATCTGTTTTGGATGAAATCCTGAAATCTTCTATTCTTTCTTTTCTAAATAGTACCATTGCATTATGGTATGTTATTTTGACAAATTATGAAGAGAAACAAAGTTGTCATTTATAACACTTGTTCACTGTTAATTTACCTACTTCCATGGAACTTCTAGTACAGACACTAACGAATTCTAAGAGCAACTGGAAGAGAGAACATGATGAGCACATCATGGCAGAGGGGAAGGATGGTTCCAAATTTATTGAATTGTATTTGCCCAAACCCATACTGAGCTTCTCCAGTAACCAGAGCTTTTGGTCACCCTGTGGAGGCTGCCACATGCCTGGCTGCCTTTCTATGCACAGTTTCCTTAGTTGAGAATGATTCTCTATGTTTTTGCTAATTGACCTTTATTGAACAACTCATATTGCTTCAGAATTGTGTTATTATATTTGACAAAACAGTTTTAAAATAAATAACAGCTGAGAACAATACACATCAAAATCTATTCTAGGTAAAGAAATTTCTATTTCACTAGTTTGACACACGATAAATTTCAAGACAATTGTGTTATAAGATTTTACTTAAATTACAATTTTGTTACTTGAGATTTTCATTTTTGTTATGAATAAATAACAAATTCTTTTTATTTTTATTCCTAGTCATGAGTAATGGGGAGTAGAACATATTACCCCTTGGAAACCTGTCACCACAAACTTTAGATTGGCTTTTAACTGGTCGACAAGTGCCCAAACTTAATTAGCAAGATAGAGATAATAGAGCTTATAAGCTGGTCCAAAGTGGAGTAGACCCAAAGTATTTTTTCTTCTTTGTTTAAATATAGAAGCATATAACCAAAGGGGTCTCCTGATCACTAGATCTCTCTTAAAAAGGAAATATTTTAAATAGAGAAACTTCTACCTAGTCAAGAAAACTAAGGGTGCCTTATATGGTGAGGTCAGTTATGTACTAGCAAATATCCTCATAACTCAGGTTGAAAGGTGCAAAACAGTGGATATCACCAAGGAACCACGCCACAGGTAGCGTAAAATAATAGACTAGAGGTGAACACAGACACATGAACCATAGAGAACAAGAGATAGAAAACCAGATACGGTTACACGCTCAGAAAACCAGGGAAGACCTCTGCGAGGGGCCTTAAGTCTTGTCACACCTGATGGTGACCAATTACTGAATGGCACCTGACTATAATCTAGTCATCCAGATTCTGGATCCACATGCCAAACCCACAACACAAAGAGAGACTTAACTTTGGAGGTCTAGATCTCCCTAGACTAATTGTGGGGCAATTGAGGGATTCACCTGTGACCCATGTATAGACAAGTCACACTCTGGGGCCACTGCTGGTGGGAATGTAACCTGGTACAACTATTTTGGAAGGCAGTCTGGAGATTCCTTAGAAAGCTGAGAAGGGAAACTCCATTTGACCCAGCTACTGCTCTACTGGGCATGTTCCCAAAAGAAATAAAGTCAACACACCAAAAAGACACATGCATGTCCATGTTTATAGCAGAACAATTCATAATACAGAAATGGTTAAAGAAAATGTGGTACCTATACACAATGGAATAGTGTGCATCCATAAGGAAAGACACATATGAAGCCATTGGACAAAAATGGGGCTACCTAGAGTCAATAAAGTTCAGTGAAATGGACCAAGCAAAAAAGACTGACTAAAGACAGGTGTTTCTTGTATGAAATGCACAAATATAAAAACATAAAAAGGTCCCAGCGTGAATGGCAGGGTAGGAAGAGAGGCAATGGTTAGATACAAATGGGGTGAACTTGTAAAAAATTAGACATTAATTTCCCAAACTCCATGATTCTAATATGTTACAGAATTTGAAATTCATGCATTTGCAAAATAAAAATGTTAAATTTTTGTCATGTGAATTTTTTTATCACAAAAACTTTTTAAAATAAAGTTTATGGTACAACTGAAAAAATATAACAACATTAGCGCCTTTGTTCTGCTTATTAAGTCATAGTTACATAACATTTTAACATTAATAAAAATTTGGTGATACTTAAAATGTGTGTTTCCATTTTCGTCTTCTGTAAGTTTAATATATTTTAAAATAAAAAATTAATGGGTACTCAAAATTATTGTTATACAGAACATAAAGGAAAAATATCAAAAAATTCTATAATTTTACTGACAATTTTATTTCACTGGACACAGATACCCTTGAAACATAAGCCTGTACTTTCCATGATATTTTCTAATATAATACTAATGATGACTGTCTGTTAAGTATCTTCATGGTGGTAAATTGCACCTTGCACAATTTCTGATTCACAAAGCACTCAATTTTTATTTGTGTAATGAACTCTCATATATGAATATCTCAAATAAATTTCCAAGTATTTATATCTCAGATGTGGCTTATTATATTTGATAGTGTACTCAAT
Organism: Ctenodactylus gundi; assembly: GCA_004027205.1. Lineage (NCBI taxonomy): Eukaryota > Metazoa > Chordata > Mammalia > Rodentia > Ctenodactylidae > Ctenodactylus > Ctenodactylus gundi. The sequence continues at coordinate 150,605 of PVKB01003391.1, forward strand.
ATTGAATCTGTTTTATTGGTTCTAAGGAATACAAATAGAATTATATCAAAGTTAAAATGACTTCACTATCTCATTGTTTACTCAAATTAATTCTTCACACAATATCCCCTTCACAAAAACACAATTCGAAAGTTTTGTAATATAATAAAGAAAGATATTTATTTTTCTAGCATATCAAATTTCACAATTTCAATGAAGTTATGACCTGTAATAAGCTAAGCCTTATAAACTTACTCTTTCAACAACATAATAAACTCTTATACATGTACTTTTTTCTCAAATAGAAGAAAACTAATCAACGTCTTTCAATATCTGTTCTCAGCCCTCCAGGCATTTCTAACAACTCATTATACTGCAGCATAAAATAATACAGTCATTTTAATTATTTTTAAACCTTCTGAGAACTGTTATGATTATTTTTAAATAAGCCTGGTAACAGTATGACAACCATCTTGAGAAATGGAGGTTTATTTATCTGAGTGAATGGGACTGTTTAATTTTGGAATTATTCTTGCCTCCTAGGGAATTTTGTGGGGGAACATATGAAAGTTTCCATGTAGATTTCCTTATTACTCATAAAATATATAAATATTAAAGGTTGCTTTACAAATTTTAGGTGATGCATTTTAATTTCATATATTCTGTCTGGAAATTTGATTTTTCTCTTTTCAAGTACAAATAATAATATCTTGATAATTTTTCTGGAATTTTTTGTTAATAAGCTATATCTTCTATTGTTTTTTTCAATGCTTTGTTCATGATATATATTTTACTTATTAAATATATACTCCCGCAGAATGTAAAGTGTCTGGTTTATCAAAAGACTGATTCATTTTAATTTCCACAAAATATAGTAAAGGGAATTTATTAAAAGTAAAGTGATACTAAGTTTTCAGGACTTTCATTACATGATTGGTGATAATGGTTGCAAGAATATCAAACACTTGAGTCGTATACTAGAATAATTTAATAAATCTTGCTTTTTAAGTAGGAAGACTAAGATGTGGTAATTATTCTGAATTTGGAACACAGCAACTGAAATCTATAATGGAATTTGATTCTAGATAAGTCTGTCAGTTAGCTTTTCAAGGCATTTCACTTGCTACAATAATTTTCGCCTAGGGGATGCACATAACTTCCTGTAACATACACTATATATTTGCTATTGAACAGTTGATTTAATAATATAGGTTTTTGGAAATGTTGGCTGTATGAGGTTATCGATTATTTAAATCTTAAATGGGGCTCTTACTGGGAAATTCTTGATGAAACATGCAAACCTTGAGGCTAGGTCTTACTGATAAGGTTGCAGAAATTATCCCACTATATCAACTATGCCTGAGATGATCTTTAAGAAAGAGCTTCATAGTATTCCATTGTATATATGCATCTATAAAGTCCAGTAATGTGGAGGCTTTTACAGGCAAATGGAAGAAGCTTGAGAACATCATGCTTTGTGAAGTGAGTCAGAAGCAGAAGGTGAAACATTGAATGGTCTCTCTGATATGAGAGACCCAGATCACAACTATATCATGGAACTTAAAATGAAAAAAACAAAGTGAACCATGGGGGTAGGGCGGGGAAGGAGAGAGGTGTGGGTAGGGGGAGGGACAAAAAGGAGAGTGGGAAATTCCTTGTCACCTTGACAAGATACGCAGATGCACATATGTTCAACCTTATTGTAAACCTTAAATTTTGCACTTATACATATCAATAAAGTGGGGGGAAAAAGAGCTTCATGATGATGAAAAACATAATTGCCAAAAACACTAAAGATGGTAAGTCCAAGACAGATTTATGAATTTAAACTTACCTATATGTTTACGGCTAACTAGCATCTTATTGTGTTTATACCTTTATTATTTTCTTAATTAAAGAATGTTCCATTATGTATTGTATATGAAATATGAAGTCAGTACTATTGCATATTTGATCAACAGGTAGACTGAAATTTTATTTTATTTTAATTCTCATAGCTTAGTAAAATTACAGTGACCACATTGTGTTGCCTCAATATTTTCTACAGATATTAAAGTGTTTCTACCTTTGAAATTATGTCCTGGTCACATTTACTTAAAAACTGTATCAACAAACTTTCCAGACAGTAGGAGCATCACTTTAGATTTAATAGGTTGTCCCAGATCACTGTGAACACCCTCTGCAGTACATTTCCTTCGTGGACTTTCATAGGATGCAGCAAGATACAAAAGAGAGGAAAAAAACGTGATATTTTAAAAGTAAATAATGATATGATGGGGTGGCATGATTTCACAGGACCACACGGGATTTGGAACTAGATATTTCTAATCTCTGAGTCACTGCCTTGAGCTGAGTCTTCAGTTTAAAAAAAAGAATGACACTTCAAACCATTCTAATCATAGAACTGTACATTAACTTAGTGAAAATATACAACAGTTTTTCAAAGAAATAGCGCATATTGATCTGGACATATCAAGAAGGGAAAATGCAGATGAAATTTGCGAAGTTTCATGCATCTAACATTGATCTGACTTATTTTGTGCTAATTGTTCATGACTCTGGTAAATTGTCAGGCAAGATAATATGTTTGATTATAGTTGTATTTTCACTCCCTACTCATCTATTATTGGGTGAATAAAAATATAAAATTTTCATCGTATCTAATTTGTAGATAAAACATAAAGCCATTTTACAAAGCAGTGTATAATCTATGCAGACTCTCTACAAGAAGCCCATTCATCCACTTGATTTATAACCTGTGCAGCAAACAAATCTCTTCTCATTCGCATTGTCATTTATAAGTTTTTCTATAATGTAAAGTCTTTATACTTTATATCGTTTCATTATTATGATAGAAATCCTGTACTTTTTGATTTTTGGATGAATATGTTTTTAATTTTTGGTTCCTTTGTACTTAATGACAATAATCTCAGCTTGCCATGATCCAATTATCTCCACTGCGTTACTAATTTTTTTTACACCTCTATGTACACATTTTTTTCTCAAGGTCTATTCAGGCTGCTATAACAAAATCCCATAGACGAGGTATTTTATGAACCAACAGACATTTATTCCTCATAGTAATGGAGTCTCAGGTGCCCAAGGTCAAGATATCAGAAGAGTCCTTGTCTGGTGTGGACCACATCTTGGCACAAAGATAGTCACCTTAGGCCATGTGTTCACATAATACAGGAATGAATAAGATTTCTGGAGTTGCACTATTCAAATTTCTAATCTCATGATGAGAATCTTAGCCCTCATGACCTGGTTGTCTCCTGAAAATTTTCCCTCCCAGCATCATCAGATTAAGGACTAGAAACTGTGGGGTAGGGCGATCGCTTGATCCATACCACCTTTATCCAATATGTATTTTATTCATTTTTTCATTTAAAGGTGAAGTCATTCATTTTTAATTGAATATGGAATTGGTTTTCTATTTAATTTTGACCACTGCAGATAGTAAATTTGACATACTCAAGATTGTGAAGTATTCTGTGGAACTGGTATTTGGCTTTTGTTAATCATAGAAAATTTCTGTCCCTCTGTGACCAATATTCTCAGATATTTCAGGTCTCAACTTCCACACACTTTTGACCAAGCCACCCTCAGCCACTCAACCTCAGGTCATCTGAACCCAACCTGAACAACTTACAAAATAACCTACACAATCATGAAGAAATAATAACTATATATGTTTTAACTTAATTAATATATATATATATATATATATATATATATATATATAATTTTAACTTAATTAATATTATATATATATGTATGATACAGAATAAGTTGTGATATTAAAATAGAAAAATGTGTACTATATGACAAAATATTGCCCGTTATTTGTAGTAAGAGGGCTCATAAAGGCCAGAAAAGTACCAAGGACATTCAGACTTGAAAACAATGACCAATTGGCAGTTGATACTGGAAAAGGAGAGAATACAGCTAAGCAGGCTGGTATTATGTTGCCTCCTGTGTAACAGAGAAACAAGAGGAAAGTTGTATGTTGTCAATCATATGGAAAATGGAAAACATAATTGACTGACTTATAGTTGTGGCTAAGGCATTTTTTGTAACATAATATTGAAATTTTGGCTTATCTTCTGTTTGAAGCACGTGACAAAGTACAGGGGTAGAGAGAAATGAACTAGAAATCAAAATTTGCTAGAATAATTTATAGGAATATAGAAGATATAAAACTTGCCTGTTGGGAGAATAGGAACTCTTTCACATTTCATTCTTTGAAAGCAAATATATCCTTTAAAAATCATCAGATAAAGATCAAATCAAGAGAGCAGCAATAGAGCTTCTTTAAAAGTGCTGTTGAAAAATTTATAAGTAGTAACTTGCAGAGCCTCTTAGGTAGGCAGAGGAGCTTCTAAGAATTTTAAGATTTGTCCCATAGAGACCTGATACATGACTCAAATTACAGAGAGACATGCCTTAAAAATTCTTAATCTACATGGCATACACATGCATGTATACAGATGCACATATACACATACATGAATGAACATGGCTGAATAACTCAGAACCAAGGGGGAAAGAAAGGTAATGAAGGGATAGATGGCCTATGGTGTGAGAAGCACGCACAGCCACACAAATTACCAACGGATGGGTGCAAAAACTTAGGGAACAGCCAGATGAGACTTTAGTGTCGATCAGGCAAGAATGGGTGTCTGCCCTAGACAGGTACACTCGGGGATGAGGGGAGGCAACACAGTATTTACTCCCTATTAAGCAAATCCCTCCCCTGACTCCCCATTGACTACCAAAGAGGTTGTAGTCTTAATTGTATACCACCTTATTACATAGGAGTCTGATTAGAAGATATTTAGTGGTCCAAGATGACTTCAGCAATCCTTTAAGGCCAATCCAGTGTAAACTGGAAAAAAAAAAAACCTGCCAACAACTGAAAAATTTGAAATATTGTAAACAAACTCACATCATTCTCAGAGGGAAGAAGAACCAGAAAACTAACAAAGAGCTGGTAATCAGCCCTTATCTTTGGAATATATGTATAGAATCCATGACACTTCACTCACAAGCTCCTAGATTTTTATTTGCCCAACTAATCATATATGTATCACCTTTTCATTTCTTACACATAGAAATGAGAGAGCCATAAAATGCCCACTGTAGACAAAAGTAAGTACAGTGAAATTCAGTGATTAGATCTGAGGATAATTCTAGAACAAGTTATTAAATGCAAGCCATATTTCATTTGTCTCTTCCTACAGCAAGAATTATAACAAAGTAGAGTGTTCAAACAAACCATTTTATTTTGTACATTTTTCTGTGGGAAAAGTATATAGTTGTCTGAAATTCTCAGAGGGTTCCTTGACATTAAAGTCAAATGTTAACTGAGGTGACAGTACAACAGGCTTGGACATCCATAATAGCTGCCCCGCAAGGTTGGTTGTTCTCAGTCTCAGATGAGAGTTTGACTGGCTCTGTCTACTACTGGAACCACAGAAGACTTTTCTCCAAATGTTCAAGGGACATCATGTGAGTTGTGTGTCAAGAGTCCCTTGTGGACTTGGCATTTGAATGTAAAGTGCTTCAAAGAACAAAGGAAATAATGAATGTTTTGTAATGCAGTATATGCAATGCCAACTACTTTCTGTCATCACAATATGAATTCTTGTGGGCGCGTAGCAATCATAGTCAAGTGAGGACATAAATTTTGTATCAAAAGTTGCTCTTTAAATATGTCCCATGAAAACAATTGACCACGTATGTGTAAGTGTGTTCTTTGATTCTCTATTCTGTTTTACTCAGCACTAATCTGCTTTTGTACTAATAATGCATTGTCAAGATCATTGTACACTTCTTGAAACTGATATTTCTGGAAATCAGGACACATGAGTCAATTAACATTGCTCTTTGTCACAAAGATTTTTGTATTCTGAGTTCATTGCATTTCCACAAGAATATTTGAATTGACATTCAATCTTTGCAAAAGAAAAATCTGCTAAAATTTCTTTCTCTTTCTTTCTTTCTTTCTTTCTTTCTTTCTTTCTTTCTTTCTTTCTTTTTTTCTTTCTTTTCATATTTTGAGACAGGGTCCAGTTCTGCAGCCCAGGCTGGTCCTGAACTCACTATGTAGCACAGCAGTCATCCTGCTTCAGTGTCCAGAGTGCTGGGATTATAGGTGTTAGTGACCACACCTGGTTTTATGCGGTGCTGGGGAATAGAAATCAGGGTCTTACACCTACAAGAAAAGCACTTTAACTCCAGTGCCATTTCCCCAGCACTGATAATTACTGTAAAATCATATTGAACACATACAATGCTAGAGAACTGAATTCTTAAGATTACTGAGTCTACCAAACAGTGAACACTCACATTTTCTCTCTTTTCTCTCTTCAAATCTTTCACTTTTTGCTCAGTAGCATTCTGAATGTTTCAGCATAAAGGTAGTACACTTATTTTTTCAGATTTATTTCTATAAAGTTTTTGTGTTTCCTACTACATTTTTAAAAATATTAAAATTCCAGTTATTATTAGTCTATAAAAATATTATCAAATTTTTATATTAAATTATATGAATAGTGCTGAGAAAGTATTTAATAACAACTTTGTAGATATCCAAGGTATTTTTAATCAGTTTTCTTTTCACGAATCATTATTATGTCATAATAAATCTGGGTGACATAGAAAATTTGGAACTGTTGATAAATTTCTATACTTTTAAAACTTCATATTTTGAGTTCCTCATATTTTTTCCTTTCCTCGGTAATAAATTTAATGGTTAATTACATGATATTTTAATTTCAATTCTCATGACTTCTCTAATTGTAAGAGAAATAAAAAAACGCTTGTGCTGTCTTAGGTGCTTTTTGTGGCTGGGACACAATGCAAGCCACTCACAATATATAGAAGGAAAGATTTATTTTAGCAGATAGTTTCAGGAGGTCTCAGACCATTCTTGGGCAGGTGGAAATGCTTCAAGCACTTGCAGAGAACATAGGGGAGAAAAAGCAATTCACAGAACGGCCACCGGAAGCCATGTCAACAGGAAGGGCAGAGCTAGCACGTGTCCTTCCAGATCCTGTCCCAGGGTTCTGTGCCTTCCAACGAGGTCCCACGGCACAACACTCCACAGATCCCTCACAAAATGGAAATATATGAGGCTTTTGAGGACTTTCTAAAACTAAACCATAACACATACTTTCCTGCTTTCTTTTTTATTTAAATGATTTTCATATTTTATGTTTCTATTTTATATATGCTGTTTTAAAATTTTGATTATAACAGTTTTTTCTACTGTAACCCAAAGATTCCTGTGAGTTCTAGTAACCCATTTGGTGGTTCTATGAGATTAAACCATCATTACAAATAATATGACATCTTTTTATCCTAATCTTTCACAATTCTATCATAGGGTTTTTTTCCACTGGCTATATCGCATTGTGATGCTGCCATGGCTTGAGTACTTCATCAGATATAAAAAGCATGATTTTAAATACCAAGCAATATATTAAAAGCATTTGAAAAATATAAAAGAATGTTACTCATTCTAACATTTTAGTTTCAAAATAGTATTGTTCTTAATAAAGAATATGCTATTACATTAACAAGTAATTTTATAAGTTTATTTTAGTTGCTTTTATATTTTACTTTAACTTTATCAATGGTAAGCATCCATAGGTGAAACTAGTTTATCGGTGGAACTGGTTTGCCTACGTCTGAAAAAGACGAGTTATGCATGGCCTAACCACTTCCAAATTCAATAATTTAAAATTGGTGGCCTGACATTGAAAGTCACAAGAATATTTACAATACAAAAGTCAAAAAATTTAGTAAATCATGATTTATTTGTACAACTTCTCCCCTAAAATCCTGTTGTTAAATAATTACATTACTTGATGTTTTTACAAAAACTTGGATTCTGCAGATAATTTCAGAATTGCGCCCTTTGAAACTATTAAATGAATTGTCACCTAAAATCAGTCTAGAAACCCAAAATTTTTATTAACAAGATTCTATCTTTTCCAATTCTCAAAACATTTTGGCAAATTCATACAAACATGTGGAGCACAAATTTGCATTGTTTATAATTTGGTTTAAACTAGGCATGTCAAATCGATCAGATGCTTTAGAAACCTGGCCACTAACGTCGTAGCTCTTCCAATACAATAATCAAAAGTGAAATTCCTTTTGGATCATTTTTTTAATTACACATGAGTAAAAAATTGAATAAAAACAACTAATTTTGTTTAATGTTTTCAGAAAATGTGAAAAACTCAGACTATTTTCTGCATTCTGATAATAACAGCATGCATCCTCTAATGCATGTTTTATGTTAGAATGGTAAAGTGCTTTAATGAAAATAACAGTTCCCTAGAATTAGGGAACTAGGAATTGTAGTTTTGATTCAACCACCTACCAGGTAATTAGACTAACTGCCACTTAAGAGCTCAAGGATCTTGGCCAAGTTACCTTCTACAGTTGCAGAACTGAAGTAATGGAACCGGTACTGTCCAATTCAGAGTTATTTTAAACATCAAATTGATAAGTAACTCTGTAGTGCTTTGCAAATATTTCCTAAAATGAATAAGCAAAAGCACAAAAATATTATAAAAATTGTATAGAAAAAGAGAAATTCAGGATTTATTTTTAAAGAACAACAGAAATAAAGTTACTCAAAGTGGTTTATTGAACACACAAATTTTGTTTTATTGCTATAAGATTTACCTAAGAGATGCACCATGAAGTTTCCTCTTTTCTTCAGCAGAAACAAAGATTTTTGATATTCTTCATTTTCATTAAAATACAGAAGATACACATAGTGCATTTAGTGCATGTCTCTTGGTCTAGTTATTTAGGAGGCCGAGTCAGTGTGGCCAAGGCAACATCGTGATACTCCATCTCAATAAGCAAATAAATACATAAAATTTTAAAATGTCCAAAAATTAAGAGATTTTGTAGTATTATGACAAGTGTTCTTCCAAATTTAATGTGGAGCTTCTGTTACTATGCTTCAATTGGTGTTAGAAATATGCTTTTTTCATTATAAATTAGTTGAAAAGCTAAGACAAAAATCGTAAATTCTCCATTAACCTTTCTAATAAATAAATTTAAATATTTTGTATGAAAACACATACAGACATAAAGTATAAAATATTCCTTGAAACAAATATAATTTTTATTATCGGAAGTTATCATAGTGCTAAGAAATCATAGATTAAGTTAATGGTGAATTTCAAGGTTTTAGATTTGGAAATAATGCTGCTATGTGAACATATTATGATTCTTAAAATAGGAATTTTGAAGTGTGGAAACTTGATTTTTTGAAAACTCCAAATAAACATGCATTTTAAAATGGTAAGCTAAGGTTTACAACACTTTCTATAATAAAACTCATTTTTCATGGTGTGACAAGGGAGGAAATTGAAATCTGGTTCTCATTTTATAGCCGAGCAAACTTCTAAGAGGTTTGCATATCCATACATGTCATGTGACTCTCTTTTTAAATAACTTGTTGAACAGGCCTATGAAATTTAGAATTCTGTGTCAGTGGATATGTACCCTTTATGAGGTGATATATCTTATCGTGACCCACTTAAATAATGAATAAATTTAAATACTATTTTACTCTATTTTCATAATCGATTATTCAGTTGATTTATTAGCTTCTATTAAAAACCTGAGCAAGATATAAAATGGCACAAAATTATAATTTCAAATTTTTATTAGTGGCCACCTTATATATGACAGTATTTGTATTATTACTGTTTCTTGTTTGGCAAATAGATTGCAATTTGACAAATTACTGAAATTCTTTATTTTGTCATTTACTCTTACATTTTGTTGGTCTATAGAAACTAATTGAATTTGAAATAACTGGTGTTTAAATAATATATAATCCCATGGATGTGAGGCAAAAAAGTTAAATAAAACAAATGTATCATTAATACTTACAAATACTTACATACATATAAGCATATTTATATTGAATTTATATGTGATGATAGTGTCTGCATGTCGTATGAACAATCTTCAGTACAAATTTTCTAAAATATCTGGCTCCCTAAATACAGTTTTTACTACCCAATTTTATTGGTGGCAAATATGATCTTTTGAAATAAGGAAATGATCCATGAGAATGAACACTTAAAAATAAAATTCACAAGTTAATTTGTCATAAATGGCTTCCATCTTATTTGACAGAGTCAAATTCTTGTCTTCATTCTGGTAATTAATTTATATCTTTGGAAGAAAATCTAGTAACAGCCCGAAAAATATTACTTGAATCAGGTCACAGTGGTGCTCACCCCCATCCTTATTTTCTTGCAGTTCCCCAGTCACCATTATTTATACCGCGCTGACTGCGGCCGGCCTCTGTCTTCCCACATTACGGTCGCCCTCTACTCCTCCGCTTCAGCTTGCTAATTAGTCTGCTCAGCCCATTCGTCTCTCTCTCGCCCTCCTATCCAATTGCTATTCTGTGGAGTGCCCGTTAATGATGTGCATCCATTACAGCTGATGCAACAAGGTATTACTTTTTGTCCTTGTTAACTCATAGTGCTGAGTAAGAAGACATAAGAAAATGTGTAAAGATGTTGGTCACAGAGCTAAATGATTCTCCAGACTTCGAGCAATACACAATTCCATTCTGTATTTGAAGTTTGCTTCGGTACTTTCCAATTGCATGATAAAATGTAGTGTCCAGCAGATGTACACATAAATTTGGGTTTGGATCCATAGATCCATACGCTGCTATCTCTCATAAGATAGTCTTGAAACAGTGATCTCTATAAATTACAATCCGTTATTGAGAATTAAATGCAATAGTGTCAATTGTTTTTCGCAATATTTAAGTGAAGTGATTTGTGTTGAACCATGGGCCATCCACTTTGCCAAGTTTCAAGCTCAAGACCTGTTATTTTTGTATGGTTTTCAAAATTATAAATATAGAGGAAACATAGCTTTTTCCATCTACACTGTAAATTTTAATTCTTTATCTCTTATTAAATTATTTTAAAATATACATCTGAGAAAAATTCTGAGCATTGCTTTTAAAATTAGAAAACAAAAAAATCAAGTTAACATAAAACCTAATTTTTATTTTTTTATGAATTTATTAATTCAAGTAACCTATGTTGAGTTTCTACAGTTGTGAGTGTATTGCCACTGAACAGAGTGCAAAATATTAAAGGGCATTGACTCTAAGGAGTCCTCTGGGAAAATTAGGATATAGCTTATTCGCAATTATTTTAGAAAAACTTCAATATCTATATTTATCATTAATCATCATTGCTAGAACAACAGTATCAGTAGCCTTGTATAGTGGTCTTCCAAGATGACTATCCTTTTAAAAGATATAATTTTGGTTCCCCTACATATTGAGTTCTGAGGCAAAGCTGTTATTTAAGACAATGCATGTTTTTGAAGATGATTTACACATTTGTATTTTCCGAACTACATTTGAGTATAGAATTCTATAAAAGTTTTGTCAACCACCTAGATTAACTTTAATATCATTTGATTGAATATATTAAAGAAAAACTTATGCAGAGTTTTAAGTGATACAGTACCTAGCATAAAATATCATTAGCTTCCATTTAAGAAACAGCAAAGAAACATAAAATTATAAGAAATTATATCTATATTTATCAACTATTTAGATGACAGAGCTGCAAAATGTTTCAAAAAGAATGCCTCAATTCCTTCCTATGTTGGGAGGGAGAGGAGTGCTTGACAACTTATTTTTACTGCAAATTCCATTTACTGTATTTGATAGATTTTTATGTATTTTTGTGTTTTCGATTTACAAAATAATAAGTTGCTTAATGTCATATTTAAAATATATTCAACTGCTCTCTAATCTTTAATATATGGTGGCATTTGTCATAAATTTTATTTCTCTGAATAGAGATAGCTTCAGAAGATCAGGTCAGAGCAGACAGATATGAAGTGTTATTTGCTAACACAACACAGAGCAGAGGAAACTTGTCGACTTCTTAAGAGGAAGACACTTCTTTCTCTAGCACAGTGGTGGAAAGGTATGTCAAACCTTTTCTGTGTTCCTGAGTGGTGCAGGTGAGTGCCAGAGAAATGGAACCCATTGATAAACCTTGCTAAGTGCAATATCAAAGTCTGAAATAAAAATTATGAAGACATGTATATACAAACCAAAGGAGTGAAAATATTATCTTCTAGATTAGAGTAGCCATTTTGTATTAGTAAATTATATCTTTGTGTAAGCAATTGAAAACAAAATTTTTCCCTGAAGATTCATACCGTAAGTCATTTAATCTATTCAATAGTTGGAGGGAATGAAACAGCAGAGATTATGGGTTATATATTAAAGGAAAACACAACAGGAAAAATATACTGAAGCATTGTATTTCCTTTTTAAAATCTTAAAACAAGAGTTCTATAATAATTTAGGAAAATTTTGAAGAAATGAGACATATTAAATCTGAAGTATTCAAAATGTTATACACACATAGGATGGTCCCCAAATTTTTGGCACCACATACCAGTTTTGTGGAAGAATTTTTTTTTTTTTTCATAGATGGGATGGGGAACCTGGGGGAGCAGGGATGGTTTCAGGGTGATTCAGGCAGTTTATTTCTATTATTGTATTGCAAAACATTCACTTAACTCCTATGATTACATTGTAAAATATACTGCAGCAATTGTATAACTCACCTTCACGTTCATCTGTATCTGCAGCTGCTCCCCAGCACTGCCTTGGCGCTGACTCATGTGATCAGAGTTAGATTTTTGCAAGGCAGATACAACCTAGATCTTCCACAGCCACAGTTCAAAGCAGGATTCAGGTACATCTGAGAATCTAAGGGTGCTGCTAACCAGTCAGGAGGTAGAATTCTCACAGTGATGCAAGCGACAGGAAGTAGCTCTAAATGTAAAAGAAGATTCATTCTCTTCCCCATCACTCACCCTCGTCTTTGCAGCCTGGTTCCTAACATCCACGGACGTGGGTTGGAAACCCTTGCACATACAGGCTTATATGCTTTTTGTACACGGACCCGATTTATTATACTTTCAAACCCATGCTTTACTTGCAGTTTACATTTTCTGTTTATATTCCAGTTTTGAAAATATGACCGTGATTAAATATAAGTTGTCACATGGTTTCTATTTTTTAAATGTATTGCAGAATACATGGAATCAAATAGAAAGTGAATTTTAATTTTACCAGTCGGTGGATGAACGAGAAAAAACCCAATAACAAAATGCTGCCACACACTGTGTCAAGTCTGGTTGTTCTTCCACAAATACTTGTTGGGCATCCACACATGTTAAAAATCATTGTCCGTGTTTAAGCATAAAGTGGATGCTTTAATAATAAATGTAAATATAATCATAACATAAAATTATTGTGGATACAGAGAGCTTTCTTTAAAAAGTTTTGTCTGGTGAGTCCTCTGACTTTCCTGGTGGGAGGAGGGACAATTCATACGTGCCCACGACAGGGATGGTTGGTGGAGTCTCAGGGTTGGGAAACCGCAGGATGTATGGGCACTCAGCCACGTGGTTGTTATTCACAGGTGTGGCAGAGACTCACACCCCTCTAATAATATTTGGCTTGAAATATGTGCCCTTTGCCACGTGGCACTTGCTGTTTGGATTGCTGGGGATCCTGACGCTTGGAGTATTTAAGGGCATTTAGGACATAGAGCCATATGCAGAGAGCAAGGAGACTGCAGCCCAGAGACAGAGATCTCTAGAGAGACCAAGAGCAGCTGAGCAGGAAAGGCAGTATGCAGCTTCTGTGAATCACCAGACGCTGGTTGGGTTTTCAGGTGATGCGATTGCTTCTGGAATCACCTGTAGTCTCTAGGTGACCTCTAACCGACGCTCCGAGAGAGCACCTCACATGTGCTCCTGTGAGTCCTTGCCCAAACTCAGGTAGACAGACGCAGCAAGTGCGCAGAATCGCTGCACTGGACTACGGTGGGATCATTGTTTTGGTCCATCTGCTGTACCCTATCTCAGGTAAAGGGATATTGATGTTTGTGTCTGCCCGGGAAGTTATTCATACGACAACAGGTTGTGCTTGGACACTATTGTTATGTTATGTAATTTTTATAAAGACTTTCAAAGGCTCTCACATATAATTAACACATTTGGAATCAGAAGGTTTTAGCTCTTTTGCATACAGCAGTGGATGATTTTGTTGCATTTTTCAACATTTTCCTAAAAATATTAACATGTCACACCTTTTGATACTTTTTGAATATAGTCAAGTTATAGTAAGTGAATGAAAATTTCATATGTTTGGTGAATTGGATTGTAAAGTGATAATATGATGTTTACAGCTTACAGAGCATTTAAATATTTTACACATTATTTTTCAGCAAAGAATACATTAAAACTGTGAACTTAAACCAACTTAATAAAATTATTGCTTTAGCTATAACTATCAAGCTAAAAAGCAATTCTAATTGAGCAAATATAGGAACTTTGATTTATAAAATCCAATTTACTTGAAAATACTGAGGCAGGTTTGAAAATGAGTATTACGTTTTTGTCCTTATATGCTTTATAATTAGATATATACATATTTATATATTCAGTTTGTATACTGGAAGATTAATTTGTAAGTAGAATTAAATGACACAAACTTTGGAGCTTAAAGATCTAATATGAAAACTAAGTATTTTCAGCAGGTGGGCTCACAGAAATTGAATATCAACTTGTATATAAAGCTATAACCTGGAAGACTTTTAAGACCAGGTAATCTGAGAACCTATGATAAACTAATTGAAGAAATTAGGTGGGAGGTCAAATAAAATGCTTCAAGGAGACTCTGTCAGGCAGCCTGAAGCCATGGGGTTTCCGGGCAGACAGCCGGGAAGCAATGGTAGCCGACAGAACCTGCTGTCACTTAACAACCAGAAAAATAATGGTTTATTCAATTTAAGAAAACAAACCAAAAGTATTAATGTGGGGAGCAAGTGAAATGGATGAGGTCAAAACTCTGGCCTTCCATGCGGTCTCGCTGAGTAAAATCAGTGCACATAATTGGGAAAAATTACAAACTGCAGATCTACTATCTTCACCTCTTAAGCCCAGTTAAAAAAAATAGACTGATTTCTGAGGCTTTAATTATTGCTTTTGGGTAACTTGCCATTAAGAGAGAGCTGTCAATACCTTTGTAAACTTACTATTAAATTGATAAAGAGAAACAAATTTTAACAGAGCTTCCCATTTTTTCCTTTGCTTGAAAAGAAAGATTAATGTTCAACAGTATTTAATCTCAGTATCAATTTGTTTAAATCTATTCTGCTCAAACATTTAGCTAGACTCACCATGTATTACTGCAAAATGTCTGCATTGGTGCATACAACAGAAATGGTTCTGATGATTAACTGATTGCCCTGTTCCTATTTTAATTTTTTAAAATTTAAAACATTTAAAATTTATTTTTATGTAAAGAATTGCATATTTGCATTCTTACTAACTTGTTAATTATACAGCAAGGACTATTGTGAATGACTGATTCTATGGTTTTGTTGGCCAAAATGTGTTAGCTAATTTATCTGTTTTTGAGTTGATATGTTCTAATTTTGATTTGCTAGCGACTATAACTACTTTACTCCATTCAGTGAGCATTTCTGGTTTTTACAATCTTAGTACAAACGGTATTTTTAATCAACCGAAGATAAACATTTACACTATTTTTATAATAAATCATCACATATAACAATTTTCACATGCATAAACATCAACAATGTCCTTTGTATCATAACCCAGCACAGAATACATGACTTAAACAACAGAACTATACTTTGTCACAGCTATGGCAGCTTGTAATCAAGGTCAAATGTTTAGGCAACTTGGCATAAGTGTGGGATCTGTTTCTGGTTTTGTCTTCTGAAAATGTTCTCAAAAGATACTTTCAAAGAGAAAAAACAGTGAGAGAGAGAGAGAGAGAGAGAGAGAGAGAGAGAGAGAGAGAGAGAGAGAGGCCTAATATTTCTTAAGAACATCAATCCTATTAGATCAGGCCCTACCCACATGCACATGCTGGAGCTTAGGATTTTAACATGCATTTGGAGGACACAAGCGTCCAATTTCTTTCAGTTCTAATTTCGTATGCCTGAGCTTCCGCATTACTTGTGGATGTCCTAATGCTTCTTCTAAGAAATCTTTAATAAAAAATAATTTTGTATCTTATTCATGTTGTGAATTACTTGGTATTCTAACATGAATAGCACAAATTGTTCTCTTGATACTTGGATACAAATTACCCTTATTATTTGTACCCATTATAATTATATTCTGGTAATTTTGTAAATATTAATATGTAGGTAATTTCTTCCTTTCTCTGAAATAACCAGTGGATTTTTTTCACTTGAAAGAAAATATCATTGCTTTATTAATGGAATACTTACTTTTAATATGCATTTGTTTTTCTGCTTTTGGAAAACGAAGTGGTTGAAAAGTTGAGAAAAATAATACCATCATTGGCACCAGTAGTGTGGTCAATTAATTTTAATCATCTAATACCTGTATTTTCAGATAATATTGATATCTTCTAATATTAATGCATACAGTAAATTTAAAATTGATTATTTCTATCCCACTTTATATCCTATATTTCATAAATATCAAGATGTTAATAGTAAGATGGGGTTTTATGGTATTTCAATGGGTAAATGATCAAAGCCAAATATTGATATAAACATGGGTGACTCACGGGAAATCCTCATACAAAGGATGAGGGCTTTGGTTTCTCCATCTGTACTTCGTCAAAGGGTTTTACTTCCCCTCTTTCCTTCTGTTAACACCTGAGGGTGTAATCCTTTTCATAGACAAAACCAAATTCTCTTTCCCACTTACACAGGTGTTTAGTGCCCTGTTAGACATAATATAATAGAATTTGAAATTCTTATTACTATGAATTCATCAATTCTATAGACTTTCAGCCCACTGAAGCCTTTCCGTAGTCTTGTTTTCCAGTGCAATCTATAATCTGTACACAAAGATGTCATTTTATCTGTATATAAAATGGAATTTCTGTCTAAATCTTAAAAGTGAATAATTACCTGCAGTTGGAGCTATCCTTGATCTGGTTTGGAATGATGCTGTGAGCGGCTGTCATCTCTGCTGTTATCGTCATCACTTCTGTCATCACTGTCATCATAATCAGCATCATTATATAGATTATTGTGCTTTAACTGCAAAATTAGTGTTAGCATCGCCACTACACTTACACTGAATCAAAAAATCTTTCCTGCAACCCGCAAGTAATATTATTTCCAAGGTAAACCAGTGATAAATAATTCTCATAAAATACATGTGATTTGGTAACTCAAACAACTATTTTGAATTTCAACTAAGCTTTCTTCATTTCTTTGACTTTTTAGTTGAACCATTAATTTACTCATAATTGTAAAGTTCAGAATGATAATTCTATGCAGGTATAAAATATGAAATGATTTAATCAGAATAATTTGTATTTCTGTCCTAAACATTTGCTATGTTCTACTGTGCTATTTCTACTTGTGCTATGCTTCTGTAGGTATTGATTTATCTTTAACACTGCCGAGAGGTCTAAAATTTTGTCATGTGCCAAATGTGAGAGTGAGTGTGTTTGTCTGTTTACCTGATTATTATTCTGTCAATATTATAATTTTCCCGATTTCATTTTGATTTTTTCTTAACCCATGTAACTTGTACCCTGGGAAATCCCCACCCCACCCCACCCCCGCCCCCATGTCTCTTATCTGCCTTAATTGTAGATTAAAAACCATAAATACCTGCAGTTTTCAGTCTTTTATCATTGCGAAATGTGAAACAAATAATTTAAATTTTAGAGCTACAAATCTGTCATAATTAAAAGGCCTCCCCTGGGGGCCACAGATCTTTCCTTTTTTCCAGTTGAGTTGCTGGATCAGTAGGGAGATAGAAAAATAACTGTGAAGAGGGAAAGAGTTGTGAGGAAACCTCCACCTTCAGACCTATGGCCACCACAAGATATTCATTAGATCTCTTCTAGGAGACCCCTTTTTATGCCCTTAGACCTCTATCAAGGACCCTAATCTTTCAGCCTGATGTGTATTTTTTTTCTTGAATTCACTCATTTTTTAAAGACAGTATACTCTGACCTAAGTAAGCTTTTATCCTTGTGTCCAGAGTAAATTCTTTTTTACCAGCCTGAGACACCAGCTCTCAGAATGTCATCTTACAGGACAATACTTGCTCACCGGCTCATTGGACAGCTGGTGTATTGAAAAAAAAAAAATGTGAGTGGCTACAAGGTTGCTGGTTTTAGAGGTTTGTCTTCAGTAGCTTTTTCCTAAGTTTCATCCTCAGTGCTGTAGGAGGGATATACTTGGACATTCAGCCTATTGGTGTACATCTTATTTCCAGGATTGGATGCCACGATTTCATTAAAATATGACAAGCACGTAAGTGTGAGGAATCAGTTCAACATCAAGTTCTCTGCAGCAACATTCTTTTGGCAAACAGGCCGGTTAATGTAATCACAAAATAAAAGTGGTGAAGATAGGCTGGATGATGGAGGATTAAAATTGACACATTTTCCATTTCAGGAGCTTTGTATGCAGTGTCATAGCATTTATTCATCTGCTTCAATAAAAATGGAGGATGTGAGCAACTTGAAGAATGTAAACCTCACCCACCATGATTCACCAAATTTACAGAGACCACACACGTGAGTTAACTGTGGAAGTGGTGGACCATGTCTCTGTGTCCATTGCCTTTGAAGATAGTTCTAGCAAGAACATGATTCTGAGAGAAATGAAGTATTGCTTCCAATTTAAAGTCCTTAATAGAGTTAGCCAGTCAATCGGGCTTCATCTTCCATGTAAGAAAAATTATCTGTAAGTAAAAGAACAATTGCGTTTTCTCTATCAGCTCCTATCATTTCACTTCAGTGTAGAGTCAAGGAAATAATTACAAATAATTTCTGGGAGCAAACAGGCTCATAGTGCAATAGACTTGGACTGGGATTTAATCTCTCTATTCTTCTGCTCCACAAAAGGGCCCTCCTGGGCATGTTGAGGCAGTGGAGATACTTTATATAAAGTCCTCAAATGCCATAGGGTTGCTCTTTCTTCAATTTACAGTTATTTTAATGTATGTTTCCAAGTCTTTAGTTTTTAATAATTGTGTAATTGCATATATAATGAAATGTCTTACAAGGTTTTGGAGTGGTGGGTAAGAGCATCCTTCCGTAATGGGAGTCTGGCAAATTTTCATTGTACAGAAAAAGCCATTTAACACTATAGAAACTGCCATAAGAATTTTATTTGTTTGGTTGTTTTATCTCGCATTACTCACACAACATTACTGACGTACTGTTTATATCATTAAGTGTCTTTAAAATTTAATTATATGTTACTATTTTTCATCATTTTGCATGACATTTTTCTAATTTTCTTTATACTTACACTAATAATACTTTACCTGATTATGTTGTTTGTTGTTTTGTAGATGTTAATGCTAATGACTTATACTTCCATTTATTTTCCTAGCATGCAAATATATGCATATATAATACATATTAGTATACATATGTGTGTGTGGGGGGGGGGTCATTGCATTATATTGCTTGCTGATCACACACTTGATTCTTCTGCCTTGATCTTCCAAATAACTAGAATTACAAGCTCACCACCATACCCAGCTATGTCCTAAGAATTTATGAATGAATGAAACAAGAGCCTATCTCAAAAGTAAGAATTTATGAATGAGTTTCTGTAACTCTGTCCTTTTGCTCCTTCTATAATTTATTTGCACTCGATCATGGCATAAAATGTTATTGGGATCTTAGCACAGCATTCCTTTACTTCATTCCTTTTGATTAAACATACTCACTATCACTGCCCGCATATCTAGGAAGGCCTTCTGGTCATTTCTTACATGAATGAGCGCAGTTGTTCTGGTCAGTTTCTCTGCAAGTTTCTACACACAGGATCATCCCTGAATCTTTATAAGGTCACAAATCTAGTGCATCAGAGTTGATACTTAAAGGATATCTTGATGCTATAGAAAGCTCATATCTCATAATTTACTTTGCCGAGATTTTTCAAAATACTACTTTTTTGCTATTTCATTTATATTCTATTCTTGAGTATCCTGAAACATTTCAATTCCTTCTTCAATTTTTTAATCTTTATGCTTTAATTCAAAAAATGTAACTAATATATGTTTTATGGCTTGTCACTGCGATTAAACTTTCAAGTATAGAATGAGCATATTTTATTGATAGATATTTTTCTGGAAATTTTTCTCATATTATACTTCAACTTCATTTTCCTTTATCAGTTTATGTTTTCTTTCCCTTAGTTGTTAGAAATAGCAATGATGGAAGGATTTTCCATCATATAAACACAACACTTGATCTCTTATCATTTGTACTTCTTAACAACATGAAGAATTTTAGGCTGCTTAATCTCCTCAATATCTTTTTATATTTTTAGTGGAAACTGCTCCTCTTCATGTACTTGTAAATCAATTTTACTGGGATAAGTTTATGCCTCTCTCTATCCCAATGTTCTCAATTTCTTCCTTAAATTTTGTCAACTTTTTAATGTCTGTGTTTTGCCCATGTCTATTCTATATTTTGAACACTTATTTGTATTCTGTACATAAAATACCATATCATACTGGTTCTTATTTTACTTTTATTACACATTTTTATTATCTGGAATGCTTTGACCTTCATTATCTTTTCCCTTTATTATGCAAAGCAATTTTTTTGACCAGGGGACAGCTTACATACATTCATGTATATATTAGCTAAATTAATGGCTTTTTAATGAGAGAGGGATTAGTTTCTTCTGACTGTTTCTTTTTGGTCTCATTAAAATCCTTATTTTTTAATGTTTGTTTTCCCTTTTTATTTTCTCATTAGCCTTCAGAAGATACCAGTCTCTCACAGAAATTACTTTCCGCCTCTGTAGGAGCAGGTCCTTTTAATTTTTTTTCTTTCTACTGCCAGAATATTTGCTGGATTTTACTACCAAATCTTACTAGTGAAAGTTCTCCCACTTAATGGAATTTTCATAATTTACCATTGTTTGCCCAATTCTCTTGAGTTTTTGTTTTATTTTATTTTATAATTTTTTGTGTGCATGTGTTGTTCTCATAAAAACTGTTTCAGGTCTTTGAGGCATCGTGGCTTCTGAGTTGTTCTGCCTGATTAAAATGCTTAATTACATACTGACTTGAAACCAAGTTGAACAGAAATGCATATAGGCATGCAGTATTTATTTAAATGGTGGTAGTTAAAATTCAAAATCTATATATGTTTTATAACCTACTAATATATTTCAAAAAACATTGACAACTTTAACATGATACATTTTCTTACATCAAAATGGATATCATTAATATATATCAAGAAACGAGATTCTTGTTGGACTACAATTAATATTTAGTGTGAAAAAAGGTTATTATACTCTCAAAAGTCAGTTCTTTCAAAGTTTCTAATTATTATCTTGATCTTTTCTTACTATCAAAATACACAGTATAATAATTGGACTGTCAGATCACCAATTCATCATTTAATTATAAGTAGTGGGAGCTAAATTTATTTTAACTACTGAAGATATGTTGCTAGTATCAAAATAGTTTCAAAAATAAAAATAATTTGTGAGGTTTAGGAAAAGGTATCAGAATATAATTAAGCAGTACATTTTTACATTCAAGATTTTTTTGGTAGCAATAAGAATACAAATGTCATCAAAAAGATTCTTTCAAGGGAAATATAATTTCCTGCTTCAAAAGTAGTCCAATGTGTGAATAAGTAAACTTAGAATGACATCTACACCAAAAATCTTCCCTGAATTCTACTCTACTTGTCTGTCCGTGATATGTTAGATGCTCCTCTTTGGTCTGGCAAAGAATGATTTTCTCAATTGTCAATGAAGACTTTACAGAACTATTTAAGTTCAACAATATGAATTTAATGAAGCTGAAACAGATGATGAGACAGCAGTCAGGCTGGCTCAGTTATAGAGCACTTGCCAAGAAAATCTGGTGAATTTGATGCCCCGTAACTAGAAAAAAAAATGACAGGATGATATAAGCAGTAAGTCAACAGAGACCAAAGTTAAGAATAAGGTCAATCAATGTGGTTCAGCCATTTGTGTTTACTGATTGGTACATAGGGATGTTACATTTTTATCCTGACAGAGATTGGAAGATAAAAGCCTGTGTGTGTTGAATACCACTCCCTAATCATGTATTGAAAAGTTAATCCTCAATTGAACAGTACTAGGAAGTGGGTGTACTGAAGATGATTAGGCCACATGAACTTCACTGAATAAATTTCTCTATTGGAGAAAGATGAAGTTCTGCTCCCTTTTAACTCTCTTTTGCCATTTCTCATGCTGTTGCCTTATGATCCAACAGATTAGAGACAGAGGAGACCAGGACCAATGCTGGTACCTTGATGTCTGAGTTACTAAAAAAACAAAACAAACAAACAAACAAACAAACAAACAAAAAACCCAAAAAGTGTGTGTGTGTGTGTGTGTGTGTGTGTGTGTTTTCTTTATACATTACTGAATTTAAGATATTATTTTATAGCAGCACAAAATGGATTCAGTTAGGGCTCTATTTTTCTTAATGACTACATCCCAAAGATTTGACTCCAAGGTCTTTGAAAAGACATCTCTAGATTGTAAAGCTGGCAAGAAAATAGGACAAGATTTACATCTCTAAGGGGCAGAGAAAGAATTTATAAGATTTCTGAAGTAAATATAAGAAAGAGCAGTCAGGAGCTACACTCGGGAATAAAACGCTCCAAAACATTATCTAGTTAAGGTGAATGTTTAGGGTCATCTTGATTAGTTGCAATACTTGTAATCCACACAACTTTAAAAAAAATACGTTATGTCTTCTTTCCTTCAAAAGCTGTGAGTTTCTAAGAATAGGTGTGTTAGTGAACTAAACAGTATATTTTGTAAAATAGAGTTTCCTTCTCCTTATTTACGATTCTTATTTATATCTTCTCAAGATGATGCTGGGATGGTTTTGTGACTGTATTTTTCCAAGAAGATATGAGCAATTACAACACAAGCTAAGTTTAGAAAGTCTTTGTGCATTGGAGCTTTCTTCGTGCTTCTTAGATCCTAAATGATATGAAGTTGTAAACTGGAGGTTACTCTACTAGTAATAAGGAGAAACTTGGCGGGACAAAACGAAGTGCTCTAATTTATATCTCCCATCAAATAGCCTACCACATACCAAGTATCACATTGAGTTATTCTGGTATATTGATGTTCAGCTGGGCATCCAGCATACGTTAAGTATATGGAGGTTGGTCGACACCAAAAGAACAACTGTACCACAGAACTGAAACATGTAATATATTATTATTATAGGGAGCCAGAATTTTAGGCTTTTGTAAGCACTAAAAATGCATAGGCTATCTCTGACCACTGCATAATGTTTTTACTAAATGTCTAATTATCTTCTTGAATAAATAAGTTAATGATATAAATTTAGAACACTAAATTACTGCTGAAATCTGAGGAAGATATCTAAGCATTAAGCTCTGTAGCAATTAGCCTCAATTCACACAAAACACTTAATGTAGGAGAAATATCATGTCAAACACTCATAGTTATAGGATCATGAACTAAATTTCTGTGAAGATTACATTTGTTATAGATTGATTTAATTTTAAAAATATGTTAGATGTTTAGCTAAACAGATTTATACAGTTATCCAGTACAATATTGTTAAAGTAAATAAGATTAAAGCATGTGAATTAAAACATCATGAATTTTCTCTCTAAGCTACACACTGTTGCTGCTGAGTCCTCTTCAATATGCATATTTGCACTAGTTTTATTGGACCCAATGAGAACACCGACTTAACTTGTCTGAATTATAGCAAGAATTTACTAAGGACTGGCCAGCTGGCTGTCTCTCAGAAATGGAGTTTAAGAGAGCAGCCCTGACACATTACAATGTCTGTTTTTTAAAGGCTAGTCCCACCACCTGTTTCTGGGTGAACAGTCCTGTGTTTTATAATTAAGTGGCACAGAGCAAGAGCAAGCAAGCAGGTTACGGAAGTAGAATCAGGTGGTTAGTGAACAGTTACCAGCAAATAATCATTATTTTTTTTTCTTATAATTATAGTGGCAGCCTAACAATGGGATTTGTGGTGATTTTCACAACTGATCAATATTCTGGCAGAACATAGAAAATATTTAACAAGCTGTGTTTCCTGGTTGCCTACACAATATTTTGTCCGAAATACTGGAGTGTGAAGGGGGGATTGTAGAAAATTTTATTGCCACATTTCACAGTTTAGTGTGAAATGCTTTGCTTAAAACACAGGTGAACTCCAACAGTTAAAGCAGGCACACTTGAGTTGATGCTAAACGCACTTTCCACCCCCTGAAAAAGGGTTTATTTTTGTCTCTAAGAGACATGAACACCGCTTGAGTAATTGAGTTACAATGTCCCTCAACCTGGAATGCCTTTATACCTCATTTTATAATAATTTCCCAAATGCAAATTAAAACATCTTTGCCTTAACATACATTTGCTAAATCACAATCAGGACAGTTAATGTCAAATGTACCATAGTTTATTAATTACAGATATTTTAGTTTCATTTTACTTTATATATCTGGGATTTAGCATATATTTAAAGCTTTTACTACAGGGTTGTATGCATAATGGCCTACTAAATTTAACTTGGTTAATAGCAAATGAACACTGACAATTTTGGGACTGTATGATTTTACGTCACAAAAATATTGTATAAAAATCAAGTACTTTTATTAAAAAGGATATACATTTAATAATTGAAATAAAAATCAGTCATGTAGCAAAAAAGTGTTTTCAAAATGTTATCAATGACTATCTCTTTGCAGTAGTCAAGTCATATACTTTAATTTCTGTACTTATCTATAATTTCTAATTCTTATGAAATAAGCATGAATTTCTTTTGTGATAAAAATAGTTTTTTATTTCATTGTTTTAATGAAATTACATGTTCTCATAACTTTTCAATAAATTTTCATTTTTAAAAAACAATATGGAACATAAATTTATTTTGGCTAAGAAATATCTATATTTGCATCATGAAATGCCTTCAATTACTGCCAGGTGGGATAAGTAGAATGGTAAAAAAATAACTTTTTTCAGAATTTGACTCCTTAGTATGTACTAATACATATTCATCTTATCTATATAATTTTCCAACTGAAAATTAAGTAGCTAATTAATATGATTAATTTTAATAAGCTCTCTTTTCTCAGAATGAAAAGGAAATTTCATTTGTTTTACCAGAATGCCAATTGCAGACTAGAAGTCCAAGAACTGTTTCTTAAATTACTGTTAATAATAATAACCCAAGATACTCTCAGCCAATGAGCTGACACTTCTGAAATCCCCGGGTCTGACTTAATATTGAGAACAATCCTGTAGTCAGATGTCATCAGAGGCTACGCTTGGCAGTGGGCAACGTACCACATCTCAGGATGCCTTTTTTGAAGTTTCCATCTACCTTGTGAGATGCTTTTCCTCTGAATAAACTAAAACAAAAGTGAAAACAGATAATATTTTATCTCATCTTTATAAAAGTCAGAGTCTAGTTGTCTAAAAGTACATGTATATGAAAATCTGCAGAGGCATCTAATGCTTTCTGTTTTATGTGTAGCTATATTTCTCACACATTATTACTTATAAGTTCCTTGAGTAGTGCCTAAAATTTTCTTTCCTCAAATAAATTCTTAGGCATCTAATATTTTAATTATTTCATTTTTATTCTCTAAGTTATAAATGCAGATCACTACTTTTTCATAGTTATGATATTCAGAAGGGAAGTTACAATCTGGTTAGCATTTCAGGGGCCTTTACTGCAAAGTAGAGTTTATTTCCCTATAAAATAAGGAGAACAGGTGCTATCAAACCATTTTTATATCTTTGCCTGACATAAAAGCTCTATTCTATGAATAAAATTTAGTTTTTATTCAAACACCAAAGTGTTGGAGAATTTTTTAAAGCATATGTTTAAGGTTTAAGGACACAGGCCATTTTACCAGAAAATAGAGATAAAATTTATTCTCAATTATTAGATTAGAAAAAGAAATTATGAAGTTTTTTCCTTCATGTCATAGAAGTGACTGTATGTAACTTTAATTGTACCACAGTTTAAAGTTAAGTAAATGTTAAAATAGTGAGAAGCCAAAAAAATGAAATAAAGCAAGATATAATCATCAAGATTAGCTTAATCCAGGCATGTAATGTTTTTAGTAATTTAATACTTTTTATATTGGGTACAGATTTTTCATTTTACTTTTACTGCTGACATAAATGAAGATACATAGTCTGTTACTGAGTTCACAAAATTTGTAAAACAGCAAAGTAGACCCCCAATATGAGGACTATTCCTGGGATGGAGCCCAGGCGAAGTTTCATCTAAAAATTCTCAACATGAAGATATGACATAATGCAATCAATTACTAGATTTTGTAATTGTATTCTATCTTATCAAAAACTGCAGGGGGCTCATAAGGCAATTTCTTGAAATCATAAAATTACAGATTTGTCCTCCAATGTCTGAGTTGAATGAAGTTGAGTGATTAGAACTATGTATGTTTGTGAGGGCGAGAGTGGATTCTTACGGCTGTGTTTCCTGAACTCTCAAGAGAGTAGGTGTATTTAGGTCATTTCGGCTGAGCATGTCAGATTGGCATCTTTCAATCTTTTTTTTTTAATCTAGAACTTCTTTAAGATGAGAACATGATATATTCTTTGTGTAATGGAAATTTAATAATGCATATATACCTGTGTTTTGATCTAGAATGTGCTGCAAAAGTCACATGTATTTGGTTGTTGAGGACTACCTACAGATTTTGAGAGCTGTTGGGAGGTGTGGTCTGGTATGGTACAGTAGATTGCTGGGAATGTGGTAAATTACTGCGCTTTTACACATTATTAGGCACTTAAGCAAAATATTCTTGCACCAGCTTACCCCTCTTCCCTGAATCTTTCCTCCCTCAATACTGTGAGTAGCTCTCCTCGGCCAATTCTTTCTACCATGCCAGCCAGCCATGAAAGAGACGAGACCTCTGAATAATGCCCTAAAATAATGCTTTCTATCTTTAGCTCTGCGTGTCACAAGTGGTGTCCTAGCAATAAAAACCAGGCTAATATTGTAGAATATACCTCTTTATTTTTTGCTTGTGTATCTCTGCTTTCTCAAAAAAAAAGTCACTGTTTTTTTTTTTTTTTTCTCTTCTTCCTTTGAATGTCCCCTCACTTTTCCTGGTACACACCTCACTGAGGGCGGATTCGCAAGTGTACTGGAAAGTGCGATATTCTCTCAGTAATATTAATGATTACTCTCAATACGATTTTTGGGCTACAGGAACTTTACCCCCAATCTATATACACAAAGGTTAAGGAAGAATGAAGGTAAAATAGGTTCCATTCTTCCATACCTTTTCAAAATAGAATTTGATATAGACCAACCATCCAATAGCACTTGTCTATGTACACATTTTCTAGTAGACTTATCCCAAGAGGAAATTTAGAATATTTAGAGAAGCCTCACATTCCTGTCATCTGACTTTTGAAAAGCATTAGCAATAGTAACTTTGATTATACACTGAACAGGCATATACTCTATATCATAGTGTAAAGCAGAGATGTAATGCACTGTAATGAAACGAGAAAACAGATTATTCAAGTCCTTAGAGGGAAACAGAGTTATAACACTGAACCACTGCGAGAAATCATGGAGCTTCGGATTTTTTTGGGTCTGCCATTGTAAACCATTTAAAAATAAATATTATTTCCCAAATCTAAAGATTTATATTGCACTTAGTTTTATTTATTATGTTCAATGCCGATCGTCATATATAGTACCTATGCCTATTTTTTTAATCATGATGAGGGTGGAATAGATAGCCACCCTGTTCTCTTAAGCGTTCTTATGTGTTTTGCGCAAACTGGAACCGGAAACTGAATTCAGAAGGAGGCACTGGAATTAAGTCAACTGCTATGCAGAATAAACTCAGAAAAAAAAAAATCACACTTTCTTAGTAATTGCACTTGGGACAGCAACAAGGGAAAAAAATGAAGTTAGACAAAAAACAAGATCAAGGAGATGGGGAGAGATCCTCAACTCCGTGATTTGGTCGACAATAATTCTGGCAGTTTTGCTGTCAAAATGAATTTGGGTCTGTTATTAAACTTTAATCTGTTCATAGCGAAGCAGACTATCTGCATTCCTCCAATTAAAAAAATCTCCCAGATATTCAGAATTGCTCAACAAGAAATAAAGTTACAGCAGGCTGATATTTCAAAAATACATATTGCTTCTTTTACAACTAAGGGGAAACTAAAGTAAATG
Source organism: Ctenodactylus gundi (assembly GCA_004027205.1). Classification (NCBI taxonomy): domain Eukaryota; kingdom Metazoa; phylum Chordata; class Mammalia; order Rodentia; family Ctenodactylidae; genus Ctenodactylus; species Ctenodactylus gundi. The sequence continues at coordinate 178,922 of PVKB01003391.1, forward strand.
GCCAAAACAAAGTGGTCCATAAACTAAAATAATTTAATTGGTATTAAAGTAGAAAGTCAGAAACAGACAAGATAACTTCAGCTGAATATCATGTCTCAAATAGTTTTCATGCATTGAACCAGAAGCTGGTTGTCATTTGAAGTTGTATATCTCAAATAGTAAGGTGAGATATTATATAACAATTGTAATGAATATACTTGAATTCTCATGAATTATAAATTAATCTGTAGTTCTTATTGGCCTGTCATCAAAACTGTCTCCATTCTATTTGCATGTCTTTAACTTTGTGTTTTTCCTAATCACCATTGCCTTTCAATAAGGGTTTAGTATAACAACTTTTCTACTCATAATTCCTTTTTTTCTCAAAAATCTGTACCCTCCTAAATCTCTTAGCAGGAAACATGGACTACCTTAGCTTTGAGTTTTAAAGACAGTCTAAAGTTGTCACTGTGTTGCATGTGAAAGTTCTGTCCTCCTTCTCTGACACTGTTTCTTATAAATGTGCACTCTTTTTCCTGTTTTGCTCTTTGTGCCCTAAATTTTCTTTGCAAATTTGCCAAACTCAAGCCTCCTACACTTTTGTGTCTTTTGCTTCTAAAAGGAATGTATTTCCTCAAGAGTAAAATAGTTATTTTTCTCTTACTACGCAAACCTGTCTAGCCTGTTGTTGTGTATCGACTTTCTCCTCTATTTCTATTTTTATTTTAATTTTTATAATTTATCTTCTATATTTTTCTCTGTGTTAATAGACCGTCTCATCTCTAGAAGTACAAACTGTGACATGAAACTTTCCTTGGTGTCAAACAAAAATAAAAGCACAGAAATAATAATTCTATCAACAAGAAAAGGTACTCAAAAACAGTTTTCTTCTGGATTTCTTGTGCCTAGCCAAATTATACATCATGAAAACATTTATTTTTTTTATTTTTTAAGTGAATACACTAATGATCCCTACTACTTAAAAGACAGGTGGATATAGCATCAAGAGTCAAAAAACATTTTTTTAGTATATCCCTAATCCTAACAAATCAAGGAACATTTAGTACAATACTTTATTTTTTCCTGAGATTTTCACTGATACACTTTGAAGCAAGGATATTCATATACTTTGAAGCAAGGATATTCATTTACGTATTCTTTCTCAATATTCAGTTTTAAGCATTCAATCTTTTCCCCCAGCTCAAGTTGTATCATATCTATATCTCTAAAATTCAAGGTTGAGTCTGTCAGGTGGAGGTAATGGCAAGCCACAGAGCCTGCTCCCGGGTGCTGCAAACCCACAAACCAGGTGATGTAGTTCGAGCATCTGAACAGGTAGCCCTATGCTACCATTATCTACAGGATTTTTTCAAAAGACACAGAGATATCTCTGCAACGTTTTTAAATCTGAGGAGTACACTTAGATCAGAACTTATACATGTATTTGGAAATTTGTTTTTGTAAAATGTTGGCAGTTAATATAAAAACGAACCTCACCCAGAAAAATATACACAATGAATACTATGTTCACTGTATTATTCAAAATACAGGAAATCTGCGTGAGACAAATTATTTTTTGTATGTCGTATGAGTAAGAATATCCATTTATTACATCTGTATTGATATATTTGGTCAATATAAGTGTTAGTAAATGTCATCCATGTTTTTCAAGGGCTGGTGGTTTTGACTTCCTCAGCCAAAGTAAAATGAAGCATAATACTGAAATGATAACAATTTAATTTCATTCCATCAATACGTAACTCATCACCCAGAAAACTGTAAGGCTGAAAAATAATTTTTTAAAATCAATATTTCAGAAGCCAGCTTTCTTAATTTATATATCACAGTCTGGCAAATATATTCTTCATAGAATTTGGTAAACATTTAGAAAGGTATGAATAATTATTTTGTGATATTTTGAATCATCATTATAAAATTATTTAATATTAGAGGGAAAATTAAGTAAAGTTACAAACTATGTTTTAATTAATTTAAGTAAAAATAAATAATTTGTATATTTGTGAATTATTATACAATGTCATGGTTTGAGATATGCATATATTATTTAACCAATTAAACTAATCATCAATTAGTTAAGTTAGCATTCCTTGGTGAAAACGTTAAAAATATATTTTTAGCATTATAAAATTATACAATAAATAATTATTAACTGAAATTATGATGTAATGATATATGCATGTATTTCATTTTTTTCTTTTGCAAAAACTGAAATATTGATTATTATCAGTGCATATTATATTGTATTATATTTATATACAAATATTTATATGTATTTTATACAAATTTCTAAAATTTAAATTTTCAGTATGTTACTACCTAAATATTTAATTAGAAATTTTAAGCATATCTGATTAAATTGGGTTACATTTCAAGAGAGTGAAGTCCACTGTTATTTTTTTAAAAATAACTTTGATGTTAATGTTAGTTCAACTCATTTTGTTAAGAGTCTGCATTCTACTTCACTGAATTTATACCTTATTTTTTATATTATTTTTTTATATATATTTATTGGTTTTGAGAAAGGGTCTTGCCCTGTAGGCCAGCCTAGCGATGAAAACATTATGTAGTCCAGGCCAGCCTCAAACTCTGGACAATGATCCTGCCTCAGCCTTTGAAGAGCTAGGATTACAAGCACGTGCCACTAAGCCCAGCCATTAGGTGGTACAGTGGGGTCAAACAGGAGGCCTTGAGCTTCTTAGGCAAATGCTTTAATCACTGAGCTACATTCCCAGACCTATAAGTTCTATTTTGAAGTGGCAATTATCCATAAAATGCAAATTACAATAATAGTCATATACTGAGAAGGTAATGTCAAATTTTTATGTCTCGAAGAATTCTTATAACCATCAAATATATTTCTGTTTTTTGGCCCATTACCACAACTAATAGTAGTTATTTTTGTTGTGATTTATAAATACTGAATAATTTGAAGAAGTGTTGCTATAGTTTTCTAAAGTGTTGCTGTAACATTGTTAGAGCTTACCCAAACAAATAATCAATCTTTAAAGAGCTATTTTTTATATTCATTGTGACATACTTTCAAGAATAACATGGCCATGACAGTGATTAGATTTCATATCAGGAAATTTTAAAAGAAAATTTACTTTCAGGTATTATTGCAAATCTGTTTTGTTTTACTTTTATAATTACCAGAGGGTATGCCTGGAACAAATGAACTAGTATGTAGGTCAAATGTTTCCACAGAGAATATGAATTCAATTATTTTTGTGAGAGTAAGTGAAAAAAAAAAAACTATTGCTGAAAATACCAATTTGAAATCACTAGCAACTAAGAAAGTGAATTTAACTGAAAATATAAAGTGAACATTGGGACTGTCAGAAAACAAGGGGTTGCATAATAATTGCCCTTTTCCCAGAAGCAAAAATCGAACTATTTTTACCAGATTAGATTTAAAGATTTTCTGTTACCTTAGCAATGTGGGGATGCTGTAAGAAGTTTGAGACTGCAATAGAACCGCCACCATCTGCTACACAAGAGATTAGAGCGATTTTTTTCTACACGGTATCGTGCAAGTCGGCCATGGTTCTCTCTGTTAATAAGCCTGAACATGATTTCACATGTTTGGTTTCGAAATATGGAAACAGTTTCTCACATCGGAATTATTAGCCTTCTTCTGAAAACTTCCGATCTTATAAAGTTAGAAGGAAGTTTAGAAGAGAAGTGGTGTCACTACTTTATGACTCTCTTCCCTTAGCCTTCATCTAGTTGCTGCTCCTTGAATACCTGTCTCAGTCTTGCCTTTACCAGTAGAAAGTTTATGGTCCAGAAACTTTTGTGAAATTGAAACTAATTTATTTTCTTTTTCTCTAGAGAGTTGGTGCTTTTGCTGGCTCAAATACCTTAAGCATATTTTGAGACTATTTTAGATTAAAAGGTCCCTGGGCCTTGATCATAATTATTTTTGAGATGTGTCTTCTGTAGCTACTTCTGATAAGTTAGAGAAACTAAGTTACACTGAAAAAGATTTATCACAGGAATTACCACAGCTACTATTGCAAACAGTAAACTTCATGGTCTGTGTTAAGCTCCACGGGGATTTGTTCGGTGATCCTCGACCCTTTCACAATATTCTTTTATCTCTTTGCCAAGCCATACCTGTCTCTCTCAAGAGAAATAACTTGCAAATTTTAAAGGGAAGTTTCTTTCTTAAGGAAAAATAAAATCAGAATGATGTTATAATAGGAGAATTAAAAGAAATAAATTCATAGACTCCAGTAGCATTCAGAAAAAATGGAGTTTAATATAAGAGGTGATAAACACACACTATCTACCAGAGTATAATGCAAAATATGTTCATAATATCAAATATTAGGATTGTGAATATAGATAGACACATTGACATGGGACTTTATTTTGGGGGTGGGGGGGGGTACTGAAGCACAGAAACATGAAAAAGTTACCAAGGGGAAAGTCTAAAATTTGAGAGTATGTTTTGAAGGAAAGAACATCTGAACTTCAAAGTCTGCACAGGGAGAACAGGTGTACCATGAGAAAAGGAGTAAAAATAAAATAGTAATAAAATGAATAATCATGGGACTAAGGTTTTATTTCTGTGTAAAATAAAGAAATCATTTTCATTGAATTAACTTATAATGAAGGGACTTATTTTTGCCATTCCAGATAAAAAGAATTCACATTGCATGTATGTCATTACTGAGCAGTTCTAAGAAATTTGGCCTTGACAAAAGGATTGCTTAAATTTGAGGCCAGCCTTAGCGATATAGTGAGTTCAGGACAAGGCTGAACTACAGAGCGAGATCCTGATACAATTTTTTATACAAAAGGATTTATTACAAAATCAGTAGGCTATTACTACAAACTGACACTGTCACACTGGGCTTTTAACACACAACCACTTCTATAGTATTTGAGGAAAGGGCAGGAAACACAATTTGATTTCTAAGCCAATCAATTAAAAAATAAAACAAGGAAAGCAATTTTCTTTTAATGGAAACTTAGCTAAACTTCCGAGGGACCCGACATCATACGGCATTCGGGGACTTGACGCAACATTCAAGAATGCTAATTTTATGAATTCATTTTATGTAAAAATATAATAATACGCCTGTCATCATGGTTCACAGATGAAAAAAGAGCAATAAAAAGTAATCAGAAATGCAGGAATTAGAAAGATTATGGTATATCTAGTCTGTGAGTGATTAAAAGTAGTAGTAAGAATTACTTGGTTTTAAAAATCCTAGCCGAAAATAGGTCAGGGTCACAACTGAGAGAGCCAAATCGACGACAAAGAACGTGACACACTCGAAGCTCATTTCCTTTTGCTTGTTAGGCATGTGTGACATTCTATCTTATTATCGTAGTTTTATTTATTTCCATTTTTTTGAGACAGGGTCTTGCTCTGTAGCTCAGGCTATTCCTGAACTCTCACTATGGAGGCCAGGCCGGCCTTGGACTTGGCAATCCTCTGCCTCAGCCTCCAAGTGCTGAGATTACAGGTGCGTGCCTCCACGCCCCGCTTATGTGGTGCTTGGGAAGGAACCCAGAGTTGTGTGTTTATGAGGTAACCATTTTCACCGCTGTGCCATTCCTCTATCTCCTACTGTAATATTAGATAAACTCTTCAAATCAAGCAGGAGAAATCATCCAAACTACTTTTTTTTTCTTTTTCAAAACTTGTTTTCATTTTTGTTTGCTGATTTATTTGTTGTGGCATTGAGAATTAAACACCCGTAGGGCTTTCACAATGAGGTATATTTCTAGTCTTTTTTTAAAAGTTTTTCATTTTGAGGTGAGGTTTTGCATAGTCATCGCATTGCCAATGTGGGGCGTGGCTTACGGTCCTCCTGCATCAGCCTCCCGGAAGGCAATGACTGGCAGCATACATCACCACTCATTGCTTACTCTTTTCCTTTGAACTGGTACATCAAAACATAAAAATCACACATATTTATGAGGAACCGTGCAATGCTTTGAGCCGTGTATATTGTGAATATTTAAATAAGGTTAAACATTCGTCCTCAAACATGTGTTGCTTTTTATGATGAAAACATTTGAACCTTTTCTGTTGGCTTTTGGATTTGGAGGACTTTTCTTACCTGTAATCTCCACGCTGTACAGCAACTCATCAGCACTTCCCACTACTCTCTCCCTGCTTCTTAGTTCCCGACTTTTCTCCCTTCTCTCTCACTCTAGTCCCGGTTTTGGTAACCACCACTCTACTCTCAAGTTCTACAAGGTCTACATTATAATGTATGAAAGAAATCATATGGTGATCATATTTTACACAACAGACTATACTATATGTCCAGCAATGGTTTTTAGAAATTGTTAAGTTAGGCATAGAAATGTCCTAGGTCAATAATAGACCACTGTATTTCCATATTTATGTCAGATTCACAATATAGTTTTTATTCAGTGTATATTGTAAATTTCTATGAAAACCAATTTGTAATATGAGGTAATTATGAAGGTAATTATAACTATGCATGAATAAACATAATTGTTTTACAAATACTGAAATAATGTTATTTACAGTAGAACCTTTCAACAATATCAGCTGTATTAGTTCATGATACAATAGAAATAATATGAATAATAATCATATCTTCTGGGATTTGAATTTCATAGATTCTGCTCTTTCAACATTTTATTGAGAGATATGTTCTTGAGAAAAAATATATACATACACTTGCAAACACAAAACTCCAACTACTTCTCATTGTAAAAACAATGAGATATTAAAATTATAGGCAGCCTGTTTGAGGTGCAATCTGGGTTCCTAAAGTTAAATTTTATATTTTGTTTACTTTTTGTTTATTTCTTTAGAAGCATGTCTTTTTGTCTTGTACACAGAACACTAATTTTTAAACTTTGGAAAATAAAAAAAGAATAAGCAGATGTCCTTTTCATTTAAAAAGTCCCATAAGTTTGATTAATACAGGTAATAGTTATGAATATTTTAACTCAATATGACATTAAAATTCTCCACAAAATTAGTTTAATGATTACTCTTTTTAATTGAATTTCAAGAAGATTCTTTAATACAATCTCCATTCTTCTGAAGAGAAAAAATTTAAAATTACTTTAGATCTAATATTTAGAAGTGATAGCATGTGTATCTAGACAAAACAGCTGAGATTTGCATCCTATATTTTAAGTCACTTAATATTGTCATTTAGAAAAGAAGTGTAATAATGAGGATAAACCCTACAAAGAGTTCATTTTCTCATATGCTCAAATTGACTACATGCGTCCATGTAAATTATAGAAAGATATATAATCAATATCATTATTGTATTCTTTAGCCAACGCAGAACAGAATTATGGGTGATATATTTAAAAGCACAGTCATAGTGATGAGTAGCATTGTTTTTAAATTAAAGATGATAGTTCTAATCTGTTTGCACATAAGATTAATGTATGTCCATAAAAATCATCCTGGTAGGTGTTAATTTATTCCACTCACTCTTTCCTCCATTCTTATCATGAAAGCTACCAACTTAGTTTTGTATGAGTGATGCTTTATGTTTCAGCCTACGTCAAAGGCTTCCTACAATGTTTCTTCTTGTCATTGCCAAAGAGCTTTAAAAAGCTGTTGAAACGATGATTAGATTGAAAGAACCATGGTAATGATTTCATACCAGCAAACAAAAGCTACAAAATAAGGTTAAAGACTAGCTAACAAAAGCTTTTAATAGAACAAGAGAATCTTTGTGCTTAGCGGAGAGACCAACTGTTCTCCATCTCTAATGATAAACTGGAAACATGCAAGTAAAATAGTAGAATGAAATAGTTAAGTTGGCAACAAGAATTTGTTATTTATGAAAAATGAACATAGAAATGTAATGGTTTATTCAAAATCATAAAGCAAAGTATTTTGATGTGCTGATGAAGTTACAGAAAGAAAGAGAGAGAAATGAAAAAAAAGAAAAGAAAAGAGAAAGAAAAAATAATAAATGAGTGAATGAATCTCAGAGACAGTACAAAGAAGCAAATAGAGTCCACTCTTGTCTCAATGGATAGGACTGAATTCCTTCTTGGCTTCCATGTAAGAGACATGATTGGCAGTTACAGTGAACATTTAAATGAACTGACCTAATGGTTCTGTTTGCCATATGGATAAAATAATCATAATTCTAAACTAAGACACCTTACATTTGAGAAAAGATAGCAAAAATAGACTTCAAATTTTCTCTTCTTCTAAGATTCTCTATAATCATTGAGATTCAGTTTGAATATTCTCACAAAAATTTGTGCACGCGCGGCCACACAAAGGTGCACAAGCATGTTTAATTGTAAAGTGTTCATTTCAGATAAATTACAAAGGTCTGAATTTTACAAATTTCTTACCTTTGTGTTACTAAAATATGTCAAAATTGTTCTAGGAGAATAAAGGAATTTTTTAAGCTAATGGTGGGTACATAGATTTAAGAAAAAGTCATATTCCTACCTCTGAACTCAAAAATTTGGATGCAATACAGGAGAAAATTACTTCTTATATCTGATATTAGATGCAATAGTCATAGAAATTTTCTGTCTGGATAGCTCTTTTCTCATTCAGCATAAAATCACCATTAACATAACAGCTGTGTCAGCTAGCCAGGTTTCTTCCCAAAGCAAACAGGAATTTTGTAATTTTTCACTCACTGTCATGCAAGATAAAGTGTTATCTCACAATAATACTAGAGTTCTACATAAAAACACATTGCAAGGCAGTATCTTATATATTGATGAAAATTGTGTTAAAATTGAACAAGAAGCTTTATATTTTCAGGTTGTAGTGAATATGAAAAACATTTGTCTAACACAGAAAATACGTTCCAAAGCATTGAAGGATAAACCATAACAAATAATTTTAAAACAGCAGAAAGCTGATACAAAATTATGAATCAAATAAGTTAAAATTAAGGATCAAAATTTATATGATGACATAAATTTAATATATCAAAACATTCTGTTTTTATCAGATATTTTGATAATCTTTCTTTTTATTTCTTTTCTTAATTCCTTCCTTAATTTCTTTCTTTCTTTCTTTTTCTTTTCTCTTTTCTTTTCCTTTTTTTGTGAGACTGTGTCTCACTCTGTAGTCCAGGCTGGGCCTAAACTCATGGCACACAAGCTGGCTTTGAACTAAGTCACAGCAGCATCTTTGCCTCAGTTCCCAATTATTTAAATATCTGTATGTCAAAATTTTTAGATATTGACATAAAGATACCAGATTCGAAGAAATGAATCTATATTTATTATTTCTACTACCAAGTAGAAAGAAAAACTAGAAAATTTTAATTTTATAAACATTTCTTTTTAAGACAGGATCTCACTCTGTCGCTCAGGGTTATAGACATTAAGTATTGTTTATATAACAGTTCTAAATCCTAAGACAATATTGTGGCAAAAGATTCACATGCTGGTATTTAAATCCAAAGAATGAAAAAAATTAATTTGAAAGATGACTCAAATTTGAAGAATTTTAAACTCTTCGTCTATTACATATGTTACAAAACATTGTATTACCAATTTAATTTGCTTTTATATTTTTATGATTGTTACAATTTCTGTTTTAAAAAATATTGATTCTTGCTCTTTGAGTATGAAAATCTCACCTGAGCTTAAAGCTTTCTAGATATATGAATGAGTTTGCAATAATGTAGGAATTAAGCAGATGACAAACAGTAATAATAAACGTGCATTAAGGTAGGAAGGAGGGTCCAGCACCCACCTCCACTCATGCTGATAAAAGCTTAGCTTTCATAGCATATGACAAAGAACTTTCAACAAACCTAAGAATCCACTTTTCTAAATTCTGTTGTAAGCATGTCTTCCATAAGTGACTGCTAAATTTGGTTACCTATAAATTAAATATAGGGAGGGAGTGTATAATAAAGCAGTTTTATTGTTTTTATTCACTAACTCAATATAATAAAGTACTACCCCATCTTTGAATATAAGATTTACCTGTTTTTATTTGATTATTTTGGTAGTATAATGATGATTTATATTTCTTTCTATTTTTGTGCCAGATTTGGGCACAAGGCATTTTCTTATTGTTTTATCACCATCTGGGTTTTATTTAGAAATATAAAATATTTCAGTTTTTGTGTTCATTTCTTTATATTTATTTACCTTGATGCTATTTTCATATCATTTTGTGTGTGTTTTGTTAATGTACCATCATTTCAGTTTATTTTTATGCTTGTGATTACTCATTTTGTTATACTCTATTTAGTGTATTTTGTAGACTACAGAAGTTTTCCTTTTTTGATTAATCATGAGCTTTTCTTCTGTTAAAATTTAACCATCTTTCTTACTGAATAATTTCTTTGTAGTCAGATAATTTCATTTTTTATATTTCTTTGTGACTCTTCTTACTAGTTGTATTTTATATTACGAAAAACTAATATAAAATTTTAATAATAATATCTAATAGATTAGAGAATCATTATTTATATGGAAAAGAAAAAGAAAAAGAATGAGAGGGAAAGGAGGGAGGAGAGAGGGATTGTTAGAAAAATTGGTTTGTGTGACATTGGTTTACATGTTTGTGGAGACAAAGACTTTCCATAACGTGCAATCTGCAAGCTGGAAAACCAATGAAATTGCTAGTTGAATTCAGTCCGAGCCCAAAAGCCTAAGAACAGGGGAGGGAAGGAGTTGGAGGAAGGGAGTGTGGTAGATAGAACAATGCTATAAATGTTTTCTGTTTGAAGACTTAGGAACAAAGACTTCCTTTTGTGAGAACTGTCCTTGGTGCTGAAAGGGTTGAGGACTATTACTTGACCTAAGAGATACAGACAGAAATACTGATATTTGGACAGTCACTATCCCAGTCACATTAATATTTAAAATTAACTATTAGTTACAATCTACACTTAGCAAGAAGGTGAAGAGAATGTAATACGCGAGTCTTCAAGCAACTGTGAGATGCATGCCACAGATGTTTTAGGTGACTAATTTCAATATTTTTAAATTTCTTCAAAGCTGACATTTTTCACTTTAGATTAATGTTAGCTTATTATTTGTAAATATTTAAAGTTATATATAAGCATAAAACATGCTTATAAAGTTCTGGTGTAATATTAAAGGATTTTAGCATTTATAGTTTCTTTTTATATTGTACAAACTGATGGTTCTGACACAGCAGAGAAAAAAACTAATAAGTCATACCATTAAATTTATTATAATATTTAATAAAATAAAGTAGATTAGATTTTTACTGTTTAACATTTTTAAATTTGGGATTTGAATTGAAGACATTTAACTATATTTATTTCAAATGAGAAAGGACGTAACCATGTGTAAAGGCTACATGCAGGGAAGATTCACGTTATGTTTCTTTATTTTGGAGAACAAGATCATAATAGTTAATACACTTTGTATAGTCATGTCTTAGTTGCTACCTGAACTCTTCTGAGATCATCTTAGTCTGTACAAGAACTCCTTTGAGGTCAGAAAGGACAAATCACCTTTACTACGCAGACAGCAATATTGCCAAAATGACAATTACATCACTATTAAGTATCTAGCATTAAAATAAAAATCTCAGTGGAGAGTTTTAGCATCCTTTACCATATTTTATTACTATGAACACTAATGTATTCAAAATGACGTTAAATTAACTGTTAGCAACATATCTTAACATCAATTATACTAATGTTGTTTCTTTCAGTATAGTTACAGCATTTTTAATAAGAAATAATTTGGTGGCATTCTTGGAAAAACACACATTACAGTTTAAAATATCAGCACGAACATGCATTTCTATTGAAACACACGCTTAATTTATCCAAGTATGACTGACATCGGTAATTAAACCCAATGAAAATTGTTCCTTTTTAAATGTTTTCAGCTAGATATGGTGAGAAAGTTTAGAGCACAATCATCTGGCACCCTTGTAAAAATACAAAAACAGCAAAAGAATGTCTGATGCGGAAGGGAGAAATTGCATTTTCAATCAGCGTCTTGTGAAAGTAATTAGCAGTCAGTTAGAGAACGCAAATCAATGAGAGCCCGATTTGACATCCTGTTGGCAGCACCTGCTTGTCTGAGATTTTCCATGTTTACATTTGGAGGAAATTGGAAAGAAATACAAGTTAAAGAAGAAGATTTTTGTCGTCTTATCGTGAAACTCCGAAGTACATTTTACATAGAACAGAAAATGGGGGAAGCCGTTAGATTCAATGGCACAGGCTAGGCCTGGGATAGAATATTTTTGTATCTCAATGCAATTCAAAGGGCCAGCACAAGGTTGATGTTTAAAAACTACATTGAAATTGAAAGAAATAAATACGCTTGTCCGTTGGATTTTTAAAATTCAAACATGACTTATTGCGATGCTTATTTATGATGGTTTGAAATAAATAATATATTATCATGACTGTGGAAGTTACAAATTAGAATAGGACCAAAAACTCTATTTTCCACCATTATTATGAATATGCATACGCAATACATAGTGTCTACAATGAACTTGAGTATTCTGTGCACATATACATCACATCAATATTATGGTCCCTTCCCTTCCCCATTTTGGCCCTTCCATAACCTTCCCATCATCCTGTAACTCCCACTATCACGGTCATTTGGTTCTATAGAATGTCTGCGTTCTGAGTTTCCCAAATGAGAAAACACATGACATATTTATCATATTGAAGCTTCTGCATCTGACTTAATTTATCACTCAAATCGCCACTTACTAGCTCAGATTCGGGGTCTCTCTCTGAAACTCAAGCTGACCTTGGACTCAGGACAATCTGCCTGCCTCAGTCTCCTGAGTGCTGCGATTACCTGGGTGCTCCACCATGCCCTGCTTTACATGGTGCCGGAGAATTGAATTCAAGACTTTGCACTTGCAAGAAAACACTTAAATCACTGTGCCATTTTTCCAACTTTAAAAGGACGTTGCTATTTTCAAAACTCCTTATTTTAATGAAAATATTCAAGTTGCTTTTTCCATACCACACTGAAAACTGGCACACAATTAATTGATGAACATATATGAATGCTTCATTTTTGTCTATCTTTATAATTAATGGTTTCCAATTAATAATTCTTTTATCCATTTTAAAATATGTATGTAATAAATTACCAACAATATCAGATAGTCAATCTATAATTATTTTTAATTTAAATTTTCTATTTTTGTGATATGCATAAAGATCGATATGGTACAAGCTTATGGAGTAGCACATAATGTATCTATGCATTTTATGTTGTGAAATGTCTGAATCGGAAAGACAGTATTTATTTGATTAAACATTTACCATTTCTTTATGATAAAAACATTGCAAATCTATTAACTAGGTTCAAAGTTTGTGGTTAATCCTTAGTCTTGTATTTTCTTATCATATTCTGAAATGATGTAGAAAGTATACAATTTATTAAGCAAACAAAATAGTTAAGGTTCTACTGAACAGGTTGATTTCAACAGAGAAATCCTTTCCTAAATTTTAATTACATTCACTCTCAGGTTGTATTATCAAACATGAAATATGTCAGTATTCGCTTTGTAAGATGATTAAATTGAAGTAGAATTATTAAAACATCTAACCAAATATTTGAAATGACAGTACACAGATTATAATTTATTATGCATGTAAGATTTAAATATCAATGGTATATCACTACCATTTTAATGAGAATATAAATTTTATCTGCCTTGAAATTATTTTTATAGATTGTGTTATTAGAATGTTTGCTGAGGCTCACAGGATATGTAAATGATTGTTAGAAAATATCTTCGTACACTCCCTTGTCCTCGTGAAGGCACAGCCTCCCCAACTTTCAAAATCTTGCACCAGCCTTGCCTAGCAGCTCACAGCTGTGATCTCAGATGCTCTGGAGACAAGTGAGGAGGTTCACAAATTCCAAGTAAATCAGTGTACTATACTTCAATCAAGTAAAATGAGACAATAAAATGTTAAAATAATAAAATTACTATGCTATAGCAATGGAGATATAATGAAATATTTTGTGAAATACTAAATATTACAATTATACAAATATAGTAAATGTAGTATTATAACAATCTTTTCTACCCAGTTATCAATTAGTAGCTAAAGTTGAGCTTCAATTGAGAGAGACAAGGGGGATTCTCTGTCATTGCTTGTTTTGTTTTTCTCTGTTCTGAAAAATAATCTTTGTTTATACTAAGACAGCCCTTGTCTTTTAAAGGATGCCAAGTAAAATATTTCTTAATGAATCAGTGAAATAAGCTCTGTGTATAGTAACTATAAATAGTAGATTAGAAAGCATATATTTCAACCAAGGAATGCAAAAGAAGGAAGACCAATCTTAAACATGCAACACGTTGTTTAATTTGTATGTTGCACTGCACAAGATATTTTGAGCAGGTGCTCTAAATACTGTTCTAATTAAATAAAAAATTCAACATTTAGGGTTAGCGATAGGCATTGCTTAGTGGGTTGTTTGCTCAACTTCAATGGGCTTCAGTTCAACTCCGTTTTGTAAACTAACATCCATGAGTCTGTGTTATAAAATCATCACCACTCCAAAGTTTGTTTTTCAAAAAATAAAACTTCCACCACGCATATAAACACACATCTGCCCCACTTCCTGTTACACAAATGCTGGCGTTATGATGGTCTCCACCTTCCTTTTTCTTGTACTCAATTACGTTCACACTGCTGTTGTTTTCTAACAGGTGTCATTTTCGTCAGTTCAGCTCTCTTGGCAAATCTTTCAACTCTCTTCTAAGCTAATCGTCGGACAGTGGCAAAACCCATTGTTTATACTAAGACAAGCATTGAGGTGATAGTATACCAAGCACTAGACCTAGGCTATTCTCTTGGCTATTTAAAACCACTTTTTACATCCAAATTATGCTAGTGCCTATTTATCCATTGCTACATTTTCTAAGTTGTTAAGGAATTTTCTAAATAGTTTTAAGTTTGCCTTCTTTCCCATTTCCTAATGTACAGCACTGGGACACTTACAATTTTACTTAAATATCTCATATCTTTCTCCATTACTTCAAGATACTCTAATAAGACACATTGTGAAGTCAACAACATGCACAGAATATACTATAAGAAAACAAATGGAATGAAATGTACAGTTATCCACGCGGTCTTTCTTATACAATAGTCACCCCAATCTCAATCTTTACAATATTTTAATTTTTGCTAAATCTTGGTGGAGAAATAAACTAAAGTTGAGCATGTGTGATGAGTAGTACACTTTGGAAATGTAGAATTCAAAATTTCAAAATGTTTTATGGAGCTATTTTATTATCTAAAATTGTATATTGTTTTTATTTTATTCAGAGAATATAATTTTCCTCTCTGATGCTTTCTCTAACCTTTCAAAGGTTGAAGATAATTATTTATATATCTGTAAAGCATTCAAAATGTTTATTGATGTTCAAATATATTAGATATTAAAAACGCTTATAGATCTTTCAAGACCCTAGAAGAGAATATAATCATTTAACTCTAAGTAGGTACACTTTTTTCATAAAAAAGAGAAAGAACTCGTACATAAGGAATTGACTTTGAATGCTGATTTACTTATTTGATACTTAAACTTTTTTTAGCCAAGAAGTCTGTTATTTTGCAAACACTGAGAGTTAACAGAAATTCGTGCGGATGGTTTGAATGCGTAAGCATTTTGTAAATTCAGTACAGTACATATCACTATGATTCATTGTACTTTCTATAGGAAATTTTGATTTCCCAATCTCATAGGAAAGTGAAAGATTTTTATAAAGGCCTATAAAAGGTTTTGAATGTTCTACAGGAACAAATTATTGCTATCCAACTTTACCAGAAATGGTTCATAGTGAATATTAAACTGAAACTGAAAATTTGAAGATACCATAATTCCAGGTTGTTTCTTCTGTTTGGAATAAGTAGAGTAACATCTTTTGAGCCTATCCTTTTTGATTAATAAAAAATGGGCTGATTTTATTGGGAGTTTCTTGGTTATCTCATAAAGTCTTGTAGATAATATTAAAAATTATTTGAGCTATAGAAAATCCCAGGATTTGCTTTATGTCCTTTGTACAACATAGTTGAAAATTTAGAAAGCAGAAAAGTTTCAAGAATCTGTAATTTTCTTAGTCCCTGAAGAGCAAAATAAGTTTCTTTTAAAGTCCTATAAGTTGATTCTATTAGTCATAGACTAGGCTTAGACACTTTCTTAAAAATTTTTTAAAAATTTAAACCTCAGATATTTAAAGTTCTGAAAAAGTCACCCCATTTCTGAAAAAATTCTTATTTTAAATACAAGATTCCAGTTATTATTTCTCACTTGCTAGCAAGGCTGTAGAGAAAATAAATTCATGAGCTTCAAATATGATGATGAGAGGAATAAGCAGCATGTCATTCTTTTGTTTTTATTATAATTAATATTGTTACTGTTGTTATTCTTTCTACTGATAAACAAGAAATACATATGTAATGGTGTCAAGAAATAACTATAATAATAGTGATGAGAAATGACCCAAAATTTGATATTATATTTTCACATTTAATGTGATTGTTATGTTAAATATTCTGTAGGGCTGGAGGATTAGCACACATGTTAGGGAGCTTGCTAGCTAGCACGTAGGCTCTGAGTTTGATGGCCCAGCACATACTGGGAGTTATGGCACATGCCTGTAATCCCAGCAATCAGAAGGCTGAGGCACAGGGATTATTGTGAGTTTGAGGCTGCCTGGGCTATACAGTGAGTTCAGGAGCAGTATGGACTAGAGAGAAAGACTTTATCTCCAACAGAACTATCTATCTATCTATCTATCTATCTATCTATCTATCTATATGAAGAGAGATACAGAGAGAAAGAGAGAGAGACAGAGACCGAGGGAAAAAGAGAGAGATTTTCTTTAGGCTAATAGTGTGAGGCAGGTATTTTGTTGACTTCTATTGTGCACGAGCAATATGGGGAAAAAAGAATCTGGAGAAAAAAATCAGAAACTTTTAGCATAAAAAGCTTTCCTTTTCAAATCAGAAGGTAGTATTTAAGAGTACCCTCAGGAACTCTGTGCTTTTGGGGAAGATAGCTAGCCATTCTTGATGTGTGACACGTCATTTGAGTGAGTTCAATCAGATATAAAATAGTCATTAGGTCTGGTTTTCCTCCTTTGAGATTGCCAAGACATTGTTGAGTTTTTCAAATGCTCCTTTGTAAAAGATTGCTTGCTGGCCAGAAGTAGTCTGAGGATTGCTGTGCCTTTCAAGAGGTGAGGCCTGGTGGTAGCAGGAGAAACCGCAGCTATTGGGGTGAACACCTTGAAGGGCACAGTGGGATTAGGACTTTTTTCTCTGGGTGTCTTTGATTCCAAGCTCCCCTGATGTCAGCGGCTTCTTCTGCTACAACTAAATATGAACTTACGACCATTCTTTTAACTTGAGTTTCCCAATTCCCCAAGATAGATTAGTTCTCTCCCCCTAAAATTCTTCCCGGCCATGTTTTTATTATCACTGTGAATTTATCTGCCATGAAGAGCCCACAATATTGAACATGTTATTATAATATTCTTACTTCTACCTTTTAATACGAATGACAAAAATAATTTCTATTGCTTAAACAGCAGCTTTAGGTCATAATTTTGGCCTATAAATAATAAAAATTGGTGCTCTAAAATACTTGCACTTTACTAATGACAATACTTGCACTTACTTTACTAGTGATTCCCGATCTTTTGTTCTTGGTTCTTTCAAAGGATGTCACTTGAGATAAGCAAATACATGGGTATATCTGCTGCAAAACTAATATCTTGATAAGTGTTAGGATGTGACATACGTATCATCTGAGTACCTCTTCAAGACACGATATTCTTCATCATACAATTTAAATAATAATTGTGGAGTGGAAGTCTAAGCTATTCTTTCATTTCAGGTAATATTTTACATACTTTCCTGTGGCTCTAACTTTATGGAAAATGTGGTATCATTGAACCTAATTCAATAGATAGATAACTACTCTATGTCTGTTCAAACTAGTACATATTTTCAAAAAATAAATATTGAATGAAGATTAAGTACTAACTATTTTTTGGGGTTTATAGGATGTATCACTGAGTATCAACAAGAGCAAGAAAAATAAAAGTTGCTTAAGCAATTCGTCTCTAGTGACTGCGCTTCATTGAGAAAGTTAGCCTGCCTCAGCTGTTTTCAATTCCTTGGCTTGACATTTCCAAAACCCATTTCCACAACTCTTTTCAGGGTTCAGAGGCTACTAACAATGAGCTGTTTCTCCTAGTTCATGTACTAGGAATTCTTAGAATGTCTGGCTTCTCATTCTAGTTTCATATCTGGAACACTTCAGCTACGGCAGAAGGTAGAGTTGAAAGTGAAGACGGGATTGAAAACTTGTCATAATAACGATTCAAAGAACTCCTAGTCCTCCAAAGAGTCAGATTCAGAAAAAGTGAATTTCGATTTGGCATTTACATTTTCTATCATTGTCTTTTCACAAGACATATCACTCTTTAACCTTCGTAATTTTTAATCTAAGAAATAAGTCCTTTGAGCTTTGTGACATATATATATATATATATATATATATATATATATATATATATATATACACATAATTTGCCTTTTACTGTCTCAAGAAGTCAGAATCACTAATGTTATCTCAAAGTTCTTAACTACTTCTAGCTATTCTCTTGGTTCTAATATGAGCATTCACTTGTTTATTTGAATAGCTACTATCTTGTTGAACATGAAAAAAATATTCATTTATATCTATATGCCAATGAGGTAGAAGAGATCATAATTAATGTGATTTAAGATATCACATATATCTTCCCTAATGAGGCCATGTAAAATATTCAGAATCTTTTAAGTATGGTCAGTCTTATGTTCAACAGACTGTTTTAGAGAAAGTTATTCCTGATAAAGCACTGATATATACGTATTAGTGGTGTGTGTGTTTCTGTGTGTGTGTGTGTGTGTGTGTGTGTGTGTGTGTGTAGAAGTCAGTTGTTATACAAACTGGGAAACAGTCATTTTTAGACATTGGAAAATCAAGCGCTGATTAAGCTGCCAGAAAAAAAAATGCATTTAATGTAAATTTTATAGAATTAACCCTGAAAAACTAAAAACGGCACAGGTGACTCTGATGTCGAGGCAGATTTATCGTCTCCACTACGTCTCCTAAGAGAAATTCTTTCTCTGTGCCTGAATCTCTGCTTCATAGCCACTAATAGCCAACATTTGGATATCCTTTGCCTCAAACACTAGCAAGATGGAGTCCACGGGGAGTCCTCTTCATCAAGTCACATTCTTCTCAATGTAAGACTTGCACAAGTGATGGTGATTGAAGCTGCGTAGCTCACATGAATATGAATTAGCTTTTCTGCAACTAGAAAAGAACTTCTGTACGCTATGGCTTCCTCTCTGGGAGTAGTGATTCTGAAGTATGGAATTTTACAAACATAGCAAAGATGTTCAGAGAGTACAGGTGCAGAATACAGACGTGGCAATCTTCCAGATTTGGCCCACTGGTAAGTTTTTGCAGTCTCTGGAAAGCTAGAATCATGCAATGGCTTGCTTACAGGTTCCTCTAACAACATATGACCCTCTGCCAAATCTGTGCTTCCTTGGGTCCTCTCCCTCATGTTCAGAGTTCTAGCAATTTTTTTCTGGGTTATAATTACTATAGAATAATAATTAATAATTCTCTGTATTAATCTGTTTAATGTACTGTATCATTTTCTGTTGGAATTTTGATTTACATGACTTTGGTAGGAACTTGGAGAAGAAACATAAAAAGTACTCATACACAAAGCCCTGAGTTCAATTCCCCAGCACCACATAAAGCTGGGCATGGTGACGCACATCTGTAATCCCAGCAGCTGCAGGCTAAAATAGGAAGATTGCCCGGAGTCCAAGGCTAACATAGGCTGCGGAGTGAGTCCTGAGTCCAGGACCAGCCTGAGCTACAAGCCCTCATATACATATGTACACATACACACTTGAAAAAAAAACATATTCTTTCCATTTGGTCATTAAATAGGATAAACCCCAATAAACCCCTAAAGTAGGCAAAGAGTACAAATTACAAAGCAAGTTCCTATTTGATCTTTATCAGTGTTGGTTAATATGTTCCCTGTAAGTAGAGTAATATTTTAAAAATTCACCATAAGTTTTTCTAGCACATATTTTCAATTGTTCATTAGCCACATGTGATCTTCTATTTCAAAGAAAAGATGACATCATTTCAATTGTAGAAACTTCTATAGAAATTATGGAGTATAAATAATTACAGACAATTTTAAAAAACTTGTTACTGTTTTCAAATGGAGGACATTTTACTTTTCTCATCAAAATGTCACTCCTACATTTTGACTTAGCCTTTTTATTTTCTCAATTTATTTAAGGAGAATACTTTTTTTTTAATCTCAGGACTAGAGATTGAAACAGGAGCTCTGTTTGCCAGGTAGGTCTTCTGCTGATATCTGAATATACAGAAATGTACATTCTCGAAACTATGTCATGTTTTGATAATTATATACAAATTTATTAAACAAATGTTTGCAAATGAAATATCTTTCAAAAAGGTATGATCAAGTACAGTTCAGTTACATAAAACTATTAAATTAGTTTAGTAGCATATTTGATAATAAAGTGGTAGAATATATGATAGAACACAAAAATAAAGTTGATGCAGTATTAGCTAACAGGCAGCAATTTCAATATTTTAAATTCATACATCATGCATGTAAGAATCATTATTCAAAATGCAAATGATTCATTGTATGTAGCTAGATTAACAGTGATTTTTAATAATTTTGTTAATTGTATTATAAAGATGGTTCCCAATGAACTTTTACTAGGACTGAAGCTAATTGGTGCTAATTTTAAGATCTGATCACTTTATATTCATGGAATATGGAATAGACTCTTGGACATTATGAAGATTATAATTTTTTTAAACAGAATTTCTTTTTCTCTTTTTTACTTTTTCTTTTTTTGAACTTGTTACTGCAGTGATTGCTTGCTTCAGGGGTAAAGTTCCACCATGGTAGATGTCACATATAATAGTCCCCTGTGTACAATACAAAGCTGATAAATGAGAACAAAATGTAGTAAAGAGAAGCTTGTTACAGTTTATTAACTCACAAATCACAACCAAAATGTACTGCTTTATAGACGATTGTAGTGTATTTTATGGAGTTGCATAACCTTGGATTAATAGTTGTTGCATTTTACTGAAAGACATTAGCTTACCCTTCTGGGTTGAGTTCTTTCAACGAGGACCTTGGAAAATCTGTCTTTGAGGAAGACATGTCATCTAACCTTCACCTTCCCTTAAGCTCAGTTTCACCTCCTCACAGTGCTCAATTAAGCCTTGTTTTCTTTCTCTTTTCATTCTTATCATGAATAGTGCTAGAAAATCCCATCTTCATTTTCACAGATAACTGAATTGCTGAATTATTTTCACATTAGTCCAGAATTTTAAAAAATCATTCCTTTCGATGCAACTTTCCACCAAAATGCATTATATCTCTTTCCCATATTTAAATGGGATATGACTTCTTAGAATCTTGAAAGTGGAAGATTAGAAAAACACCATTGCTTCCCAGGACGTCAATGAAGTTAAGCCAACGTCATTTCCTCCCCTAAATTTCCAATTGTCTTCTCTTGTGCCTTTTCCGTTGCCTAGAACTAATGAAGGAGGAGACGCTTCAGATCTTTCTTTGTTGCACACCGCTTCCTATGGTGGCAATCGACGATGGAATTGGCATATACCATGAACAATGCAGAAGGGTTCTGCGAACCATTAATTTTTAAGTTATAAAATGTCTAAAAGTTTTATACACTTTAAAAAAAGAATTTTAAGGTATTCTTAACATACAATCATAATTGGTTAGAATATGATTCACTGGAAAAAATCACTGAATTAATTTAGTCAAGGTTATCTAATAGATTATCAGTGCAGTTACTAGTGTGATGGCATGGTCAATGACAAGAAAGACAGTAAATAAAAAAATATATAGTTTCGTTCTACTAACCTATATGTTGTAGAAGCAGTGGAAATATAATTATATGACCCAGTAAGAACAATCTTTGGAGGGGACGCAGCTTTTGGGCAAATCTTCAAAAACAGACAAGGAGCTGGTCAAAGTGGTGCATACCTGTATCCCCAGCACTCAAGAAGGCGAAAGCCGAACCTAGAGGATTGCTGTGTGAGCGAGGCCGGCCTGTGCTATATGTGCAATACCTGTGCAATACCTACCCTGGACTGCAAACTGAAACCCTGTCTCAAATCAACAACGGCCAAAAGATAGATAAAGATCTCCTAAAAGAAATTGGATTAATTTACCCTGGATAAAACAAATAAAATCTAGACTCATCTTAATAGGGATAGGAAATTATAAGCTGTCATTGCTAAAATAATCTTACTTAAAAAATAATAGGGCTGGAGTAGTAGCTCAGAAGTTACAGCGCTCGCCTAGCAAAGGCTAAGTAAACTACCAAAGTTAGATTCTGCTGCACCACTCAGTCTGGGCAAGGTGAAGAACACCTGTAATCTTAGCAACTGGGAGGCTGAGGTAGGAGGATTACCATGATATCAAGGCAAGCGTGGGATGGGATACATAGTGAGTTCCGAACCAATAGAGTGATGCTGTCTTAAGAAAACTATAAAAAAAAAAAGGTTTTTATCTACCTAATTCCAGATAGATGTAAGGATCACTCATGAAGTTTTAAAATATGTATGTGCATCAAATTAATATATTTTATTACCTAAAATCCCATTCACTTTCTCAGTTTACATAGATTTTCATGATTTCCACAAGTCAATTTGTTTGCAACACAAGTGAAGTTATGCACGGATGTTCACAGACAGTATATAGAATGTGTTTAAAAAGTGTCTAATGTTTCAACCATCACTGGGATCAATGTGTGGTCTGAATCCATGTGCACAACCTGTATTTGTTTCTCAGAAACATATTCCAAATGCATACTGATACCTTATTATGTATGAAAGAGTTCTGCTATTTTTGATGAGCACTCAAAGATCTTAAACATATTTACATTTTGAAATACTGAAAAAGAGCAGTATGATTTTAAATATTTTTTGCCTGCTTTGTTCAAATTCTGTTCATACACAAAACAGTGAATTGACTTTTCCCACCATAATGCATTTTACCAGCCACATTCGTGGCTTTACAAGCATTCAAAATTCAAAAGTTTTCAGTTTACTGAGGCTTCCACACAGACTTCAGAGGAAGATATTGGAGGCCAGGCCACATTTCCCTGAGAATACAATTCATGCGGTTATAAAGAAAAAGACTAAAGTGCAATAAAGATCCCAAAAATCTAAAGACACCAGAATTGTAGATGGTCAGGTGAGAAAGTGACAGACTGTGATTGGATCCAGCCCAAAGGAGAGAAGATTGAGGCTGTAGCTAGGGGCTATGTGGTGGGATGGAACCACCCAATCCTATGGGATTCACATCTACCATCATTTACACTGCCACAGGGAGTGAACATGAAGCTACAGGATTTAAGCTTTCCCTTCTGGATTTAGAACTTGCTTTTGTCCAATTTCTTTATTTCCTTGTATTCAATCATTTTAGGATGAGAATATTTACCCTGTGCCATTCATTGTATGTTGAAAATGTTTATTTATTTTTGATTTTTAAAAATGGGATCTCATAGTTGAAAGTTTGCCTTATGTTTCAGAGAAGATATTGGACTTGGACTTGTAGTAGCACTAAAACTGTTAAGATTTTGGCAACTCTTTAAAAAATGCTAAATACAGTGCTTTGTGTAAGGAAGTAGATATGGGTCTTCTGTGATTCAGTGTCAGGATGTTATCATTTAGATTTGGAGTTCTCAAAAAGCCTCATTTATGTTTGGATACTGTGTAATCTTGGGAGGCGGGCCTGGCTGGAAGGGGCACGTGCTTGGGACTTGACCCGGAATAGTATGCTCCAGTTCTGTCCCTCTTCCCACAATTGGTTCTGTCCCCCATGCCAACGAAATTATTCTCTTGCTCCAGAAGGCCAAGTGGTTTGAACATTTTCAACTGCTCACTGGAAGAATGGACTACGACTTTTGAAACTGTGAGCTAAAATAAATCTTCCCTCTCTAAAATTGTGCATGTCGGGCATTCTATTCAAGCAACAGGAAAGTAACTAGACAGGTAGTAACTATTAAATTACTCTTAGTAATTTTGTTAAATGGAAAAGAAGGGTGCTAAATGACTTGTATTGTCAAATGTAGCGCATAAACATTTAAATATGCAACTCATCCAAAAAGTGTAAGTAAAATGATGTAGTTGGGATACAAGATGCATATCATGGTTTAGCAAGAAATGAGATTGGTAAAATATGCATAAATTATGTATTGATGTTGGGACCATGCTACAACTTTGCAAGTCTTTCACATTGACTGATTGATTGTTTCATTTATTTATTCATTCCTCCAATGGCTATTTTGCTAAATCGCTATATTGCATATTTTACTCGGCATTGAGTATAGAGACATGAGAAGGGAAACTCACAGAGTCTCTTCAGAGTTCATCTACCTTAATTTTAAAAATAATACAAAAGAGAAATAGAAAAATTATATAGTCAAGAACTACTAGCTACAGAGATATTCCTTGGTAGTAAGCAAACACTCCCTCTATTTCAACTTTTTAATTAGCATTTTTTCACACATCAATAATATGTGAAATACACCCAATTTTGATAAAATATCAATTAATCTTTTCTAGGCCTTAAGATAGCTTTTTCAATGTATTGCTAGGTTACATATGTAGTCTTTTAAATGTTTCAAAAGTATAACTTAAGTACTCTAAATTAAGTTAAGTGTTCACTTAATTTTAATGGGTCATTTGGGATTTCAAGTACAGGTTACATGAACTTATCTCTCAGTTGCTTTTAAATAATGTTCCTTAAGAAATTAAGGAAAGAATAAAATGCTTCTATTTTAACCTTATTTTGATCAGACTAATATAATGTTATTTCAATAATTAATAGTATTTAATAAATTATCATCAAAATTTCTTCTGAAACCATCAAAGTAAAATCATCTGCTCATGAAGGTGCTTCCAATGGAAAATTATTGACCTTTCCTTTCTTTTTCTTACTTCTTCCTTTATTTGCCTTCATTGCTTTTCCTTACCTATCTCTTTTTTCTCTAATTAATGATATTTTTGGTTAAATGTCTTTATAAGAGGCTCCA